>PVIW01001494.1:0-119779 GCA_004026585.1 Noctilio leporinus | reverse complement strand
CTTTAATTGACAGACGATGGGGGGCCACTGGTTATTTCTGTGTAGACTAGTGACAGGATCAGAACCGTTATGCCTACTTCACAGATATCTTGACCATCACCATCTGCCTCCTCCTCCTCATTATCCAGGCCCTCAGCCTTAGAGCCTCCCCCTCCCTATACCTACGTACACAGCCTGCTGCCACACACTAGTGTGACTTCCTCCACCTGTGCTGCAGAACCTGTTGCGTCCTAGGCCCAGGGACCACCTTCCATCAAAAAGCATCCCCTGTCATACAGTCAATCTCTCACTGTCTTGTGAAGCTGCCCTTTCTCCCTCCCTTTGTGGCTGCCTCACCTGCATTGTCCCCTCCTGTCATGGAGAGCATCACTTTCCACTCAGCTACCCAGCACATTCCTGGACTTTTTGATTCTTGCCCCCCTTCTCTTACCTTTTACATACATCCAACCACACCCATCATTGTGACTCTGGGCACCTCTCTACTCCATTTACCTTTCCCTTTTTCTGCTCCTGCTAAAAGCCACCAACATTTCTTTCCTGACTCCTGCCATTTCCTATCAGGTACGTCTGGCCTTGCTCCTTTCTAGTCCATTTCACACTAGCCAGACGGACTGTGTAAAGAGGAAGTCTGATCACAGCATCCTTGTTTAGGGACCTTTAACGACCTGACGTGGCAGCCCGGAGAACCTCTCAGTGTCGTGATGTGCTCCAGCTTCCCTCACTATTCTCAAGATGCCAGTTCTTACACCTGCTCCTTCCTGTTTGGCCCCTCCCTGGCTGCCTGACTTTGGGCTCTCCCTGGGTCCCTTTCCTTTGTGCATGACACCATGACTTGCTTTAGGATGTATCCCCATACACAGTAATGTCCTGTTTGTCTATCTCAGTTTCCTCCTGCCCCCCAGACTGTCTGTGTTTGAGGGCAGGTTTCCCTTGTGACTACTTTCATATCTAGGAGGTGATTTACAGACCTTTACTTAAGGAGTACTTAGTGAAGACTAAAAGGGCAGAGGACCCATGCTGATGGAGAAGGAGAAGGCAGGAGAGCAGGCATGAGCTAATAAAAATTCACAAATTGCATTGTTGACTGAGTGCCATGTGATCCTGTTTCTTTGAATTTACCATTATTTTGAAAATAAAAAAGGAGTTTAAGTAATTCTTGGGGATAATTATCTACAAACCATTCTTCTCACTATTACTAAGGTAGAACATGAAACAAAACCAAAGACTACTTCTTAGATCAACATTCCCTTTTCCAAACAGAAAACAGCTGTCAACTGTCAAGACTATTCTGTTATACTTGTTACTCTTTAACTAGGCAAATATAGACCAATTCTTTAAAAATGATAGTATGAAACTCCATGTGTGCTTCTCTGTGGTTAATACACCATCTATAAATTGTAATATGAACCTGGTTATATATTGCTGTGTAACCCAGATCAAAGCCTGAGAGAGTAATACTGAGCAGTCTTTGATTCTGAGTGGGTCACACCACCTAATCATGTATTTGATTTGAGTAGATATGAAAATAATACTTTAAGTGTTCCATTGTCCAGTATGTTTGGAGTTTTAATCATGGCTTAAACATGTTTTGTCTATAAAAATAAAAAATAATTTGTCTTCCTAACTAATGCACATATGAGGACTACTTATGTGCCTCAGTTTTATTGTCAGATTGAATACACACACACTTCAGAATTTGAAACATCTGAAATGGAAAATTTACATGATGGCTGAGAAGATCTGTTCTTGAATTAGCAATGGGATATGTTAGTTTTGAGCTAATGGGGTATTGAATGTGAATTACTCTTGGAGGTACTTAGTTGTGTGTCATGGTTACATAAATGGTGTCTTTATTAATTACATTTAAACAAATGCATAAAGAGCTTATACTTATGCTATTCCCTAAGGGGATACGCTGGCTGAATATTTTGAGGGAACCTTAAAAACTAACAAAGTCTTTCTTTGGCAGGGCAAATATATGGATATTGAATTTGACTTTAAAGGCGATCCTCTGGGAGGAGTGATTAGTAACTGTGAGTATCTTTCTTGAATCTTTTTTAAAAAGTTCAAAATAGTAAAGCATGTATTTGTAATAGAATATTTTAAATACATGGGTCTTTAAGAGATGGGTATAAGAATATGTTTTCTTAGGGTACTTTTAACCTATGCATTTCATGTTGTCTTCTATAATTCCTAACTCTTTTGTAAAGAATACATAATCTTTACCCTTGAGAACTTTTTAGGAATCTGCTAAAGAATAGGTATTCATCCTATATTTTATATTCAATAGACCTTTAAGCCAATCCAATAATAAAAACATCCTTCAGTGGTTATTTTCTCCAACAAAATTATTTTATGATTAAAAATACAATGTAAATAGCTGTTCTTAATTTAGTAAAAATTTTGGGTAGCATTTATCTAACAGAATGAGTACACCTATTGTGAGAAAATTTTGGCTTCCCATTTATTTAAATCATTGAAATGCAATAGACCCATGAGGTAGAAATACAGGTTTATTAGCCTTCTTTAGTCATGATTTGTGATTGTCGAAGTGAAATATTTTGTCAAAGGTGAAAAACAATGTCAGGTAAGGTTTGCTTAACAGGCTCAGGTCCAGAGTTTTGTAAAGTGGTGATAATGGTCTGGATCTGTTATACATGTGGACGTCCCTGCCATCAGTGCATTGTAGCTGCAGCTCATGTTGACTTTGTAGTTGATTAGTTTGAAAACTTTCAGATGGTGACTCAGGGTTTAGGATATTCTATTTAAGCTATGGCCTGGTCATCCTCTTGAATTATTATTTTATTTTTATTTATTTATTTTTTGAGGACCACACTGTTGTCCTCACTGCTTCTGTTTCCTCACCACCCTATGGTGTTATTGGAATTGCTAGAATGAAAATAATCTAAGTTTAGACTTGGGGGAAAAAATGACATATTGACTGAGGTATCCAAAGCAATGCTTATTATATTTATTAGATGGTGGCATTCTTTCTTCAAATTAACTTTAAAAATATTTTATTTATTTATTTTTAGAGAGAGAAGAGGGAAAGAAACAGCAACATGTGGTTGCTTCTCTGAGCCCCGAACTCGGGACCTGGCCTGCATCCTAGGCTTGTGCCCTGACTGGGAATCAAACTGGTGACCCTTTGGTTCTCAGGATGGTGGGTGCTCAATCCATTGAGACTCACCAACCAGGACTGAACTTTTACCCTGAACCCCACATGTGAAACAAGATCTGATCAGGTTGAATAGGAGATGGGTCACTGGAACCCCTGGGCCCTAGGATGGCCCCTGAAATCTTCCTGATGAACTCTAGCACCAGAGGAATGCCACTTGAAAGTTAATGTTCTGAGTTACTTGGGCAAACTGTGCAGCTGATTTTTAAAAACTTTTAAAGCCCTGGCTGGTGGCACAGTGGATAAAGCACTGGCCTGTGAACCCCAAGGTTGCTGGTTCGATTCCCCAGCCAGGGCACATAACCAGGTTGCAAGCCAGGTTTCCAGCCAGATCCGTAGCGGGAAGCAGATGAAAGGCAACCATACATTGATGTTTCTCTCCCTGTCTGCCTCTCTCCCTTCTCCTTTCTCTGAAAATAATAAATAGAATCTTTTTTTTTTTAATCTTTAAATAAATAATAAAATAAATTTAAAAAATAAAAACTTTTAAATCGCTATTCCTAGGATAACCTTCTATGGTGCAAGGCTCCTAGTCATTGAATCAATGGGATTGAATTGAATAAATTCTGTAGTTCTTCCCATTTCCACCATTTTGTAGTTTTTAAACAGTTCAATTTTCCATTTTAATTTGCCTGACTACACAATTTATGTGCCACAAAATGGGATTATCCATATTTGGAGAAATGTATACTTACAAGAGAAGCATCTCGAACAGTAAGATTTAATATGAAATGAAACTGGCTAGGATAGTGCTACTTAGATTCAATGGTTTTATACCTCAAATAGGGAAGCAGAAGGACTTTTCCAGACCACATCTGATGTCAAAGTCAAATGACTCTAACCTTGTTAAGCTTGTCACAGTGCATGCAGCATTGAGAGCTGTGCAGGAAAAGGCCTCCCCCAGGTTTAAAAACCACCATTTTAAGGCATGATTAATGTTTATTCTGAAAGGTATTCATAAATTTTTAGCACGTACTTTGTATAGCACAAATTAATTCTATTATTAATTTAGTATCACACTTTTTAAAACAAGGGTTAAGTTTACCATTTTCATTAAAGAACTTGTAGCTAAACATTCCAACATGATTGATTCGGTATTACTTTTGAGGACTCTAGGAAAATATTTAAGGATTACTTTATTATAAGTATTAGAAAATAATGTGAGCTTTACATTCTGAATTTTCAGCTCCAAGTGGAAATGCCTTCCTTGTCCTCTAATTCCTACTGTATCCATGGAGAATAAACATTAAACATACAATGCTTTTCCAGTTACGATTACTATATTATCTTCAATAGATTTCATGTGATGTTTGTTACTACTTGTCCCCACAATGAAATTATATTGAAATTTGTGGTAGTGGGAACCCCCTGGTATTTTAGAGTGCCCTTTGCTTTGGAGAAGAAGGGAATGCATTAGTGGTAAGAGCAGGAAATTTCACTCTGCATAGATAGAAGAATGACTCATAGGTGGTCACTGGAGGTTGCCGTCTGCTGGCTTAAGAGGAGGGGAAGTGCAAAGCAGTGGAGAAAACCACTCTTGACCTCTCCAAACTTAGCTCCCTGTACCTTGAAAAGAAGTCAAGATTTGCCATTTTGTAAGGAAGTATACTTTGCCTTCTTTTCCAACCGCCACCTAGTAAAAAGTACAGATTGTTGGCTGTAATTATTACCCTGAAAAAGGCACAAGATCACTTGAACCAGTTATGTAACCAGAAAGTAGAAAAGAAAGCCCAATAACTTACTCTTTTTCTAGAAGAGGTATACTGTAAAACTTGTCTTGAGCTCACTTGAAAGCTAATAATATCCCTGAGGGTAGTATCATGAGGAGAGAAGTGTTTAAAGCATGGAAAATGGCAAACATTTGCTTTATTTAAAAAGTAAAATATGGAAACACATCCAGATGCTTGGTCGACGTGCGATAACATTTCTCCTACCATGTCATTGCTCGTTGGTCTCATAAAATGTGTACATTTGTACTTGAGTATTTTGGATCTAATGTTACACACCAAAAACTTGTGGAAACCCGATGCTGGTATTAATAGTCACAGGCACTTTTTTATAGCTGTGCCACTTGAGGGCAATTTAGACAGCAGAAAATGTGGTACAAGTCTCAAGGGCTTTTAGCTCCTGAAGGCAGAAGAGCATAGAGTACTTGATTTGTGTGCACTGTGAAAAAGCCCCATGATTTCAGGTGTGTGGCTGCCTGCACTAACTAGGGACAGGAGCAAGGGCTGCCCCCTACACAGTAGGGTACCAAGAGCCCGGTGGAATCCCTGACACGTAGCAGATGCTCAGTAAATGCTGGGGATGAAGGTGGAATTGGTTAAATATTGGCAGACCTACCTTTTTCTGTTTCATCACTGGGGGCATGTCCATGAGCATGTTTATATAGCTCTTACTGGTTTTTCATGTGGTTTCTAATGTGTCACCAAGAAGATAGCAAGTTGGGTAATTGTCAGTGCCTCCATTTTTCACCTTTGATGTGGGATAATAATAGTGCTGATCTCACAGGGTTGTGTTGAGGTGTAAATTGTTTGTTACCATCTAGAGCACTTGTAACAGTGCCTGGCATATAGTGAGCACTCAATTAATGTTTATTATTATTACGATTGTTATATTCTTACTTGTTTATTGTCCCTAGCCCTTAGCCAAATATATGCCCTGTAAGAACAGAGACTTTGTTTTGTTTGGTTCGTTGTTGAATGACAGGAATGAAAATAGTGTCTGAATCCTAATGTATGTATATTTTTGAATTAATTATGATCACACCAAGGATATAATGTACAATAAGCACAGAAACGACATAGAAAAACTTATTGAGAAATGAGGCTTCTGCTTTATTGGATCATTTTATCTAGATTAAAACAGTTCTTACTGAGGGATAATTGACATGCAACATTATATTAGTGTCAAGTGTACAGCATAGAGTGATTCAGTATTGTGCGTGTTGCTAAATGCTCACGGCAGTAAGTACAGCAGGGGAGGTGGAGGGAAGGGGGAGCTGTAATGCATGGCACGCGGGCTGTTTGAGATGTCCACACCGGCAGCCTGCGGGGAGGTGGGGATGTGCCTGAGATCTGGGCTGTGAGGGAGGCCCTGTGGGGAGTGTGCGCATCTGCTTCCTTTTACTGTGAGACGCATGCACAGTCAAAGGTTTGTAAGAAGACACTTGTGCCTGTTTCGTTGACCTCAAAATTTGTCATGAGTGAAACTTAATGGTCAATCTTGAGGGTTAGGTTGTCTATGTCCAGAAGAGCATAGAGTTCATTTTAGAATATCTATCCCCAAATGTGAGCAGACATAAAGTCCTAGAGTTCACCACTGGAACTACCATCAGTTATGCCCAGTAACTCACTGGTTATTTGACACTTTTTCTTTAGGGATGATTGTGCGAGACAACAACAGAGACAAAGGGAGATAAGTTGTAGTTACTTAGATGGTAGGCCCATGGATACTGCTTAGTGTATGATTTTGCTTTAACGAAGAGGAGTAAGTCGATTGGAGGATCCTAAATGCCACTCAAACACTCCATCATGTTTATTCTGAGTAAGTGCAGAGGGGTCCTGGGTCGGTCAGTGTTCCCACCACAGCTTCACTGTCATTCAGGTCTTGCTGGCAAAATAAAGACAAAGTTGATTCGTAAGTCTTTTTTTTTTTTTTTTTTAACTAGGTAGATTACTTTTTATTTATAATAAATATCAGTAGTGTCAAGATATATCGATTCTATTATCATACCATCATAATGGTATATTTTTATCTCAAGGTATATTCTGTGGAATATATGTTCATTTGAAATTTTGCTCTTTCTTATGATTGTACTCAGGCATAAGAATAACTTTAAGCCCTAGCCGGTAGCACAGTGGATAAGGTGCCGGCCTGCGAACCCAAAGATCGCTGGTTCGATTCCCCAGCCAGGGCACATAACAAGGTTGCAAGCCAGGTCTCCAGCCAGGTCTGTGATTGGAGGCAGGTGAAAGGCAACCATACATTGATATCTATCTCCCTCTCTCCCTTCCCCTCCCTCTAAAAATAATAAATAAAATCTTTAAAAAAAAAAAGAGAATGTTTAAGTCTACATCAAGTAATTAAACTAGAGAAAGGTTAAAGGTAAACTTGTCTTAAATTGTTGATGCTATTACAGATGTCCCCCATTTCCCCCTTTTCCTTTGCCTGGCCCCCACTCAGTCCCTGCACTGCACCCGCTTCCCTCGGCCATCACCACATTGGTGTCTGTGTGTATGGAATAGTTATTCATGTATATTTTTTGTCTGATCACTTAACTTTCTTCTATCCAATCCCACCTTCACACCCAGCTCTCCCCTCTGAGATCTGTCAGTCTTTCCCATGTCTCCATGCCTCTGGTTCCATCTTGTTCATCACGTTACTTTGTTCATTAGATTCCACATATAAGTGGGATCTTCCTAAAGTTGTAATTGAGAACTTGGACTATTTCTTTTTTTCAGGAAGGTAGATTATAAATAAAGACAGTTTGGTCATATTATCTAATCCTTTACTGTTATATTCCTCATTAATGTGATTTCTTTTTCCCTTCCAAACCCCTACTTGTCCTTTCGTTCCTTTGCCTAGTAAAAGACTCCCTTCTCAGCAGATACAAACATGGACATTTTTCTTTTTAATATCTCATGCATGAGGAGGTTGTCTGTGTTGACACACAGAGGCAACGGGTATGTTGTAGACTAGCTGGTAATTAGTCAAAACTAAGAAAACCCCCGAGATGGCCTGTCTCTGTGAACATGTAGTCAGTAGCAGTGGCAGGGTGGGGGTAGGCGGGGAAATTCTGAATCCAGACTTCTTCTTTCCCTGCCCATTCATTTTTCCCTTTGGAATGGCTTAATAGGTTTATTTCTTCCCTTATAACTTAACTTCATTTCACATTTAATGTCAACTTACACCTTGAGAGGAGAACGTGACTGCATTGGAATACAACCTTTCTGTATCCACCAATTCTGCATCCATGAAACCAACCAACCACAGATCGAAAACAGTATTTTCATTTCAACGTTGGGAATTTGATGATACATGGGACTAAGTGTATGCTTTGTATTACACCTTTTTATATAAGGGACGTGAGCTTCTGGACTTGGGTATCTCTGGGGTCCTAGAACCAAAACCTTAACAGATACTGAGGAACAGCTATGTATAAAGACTTTTATACCCTTTCCTCTACTAAATATATGGCATGTCTTGTACTCCTCTGTACAAGACTGACCAGAGGCTTAATCATTTGGAGGGCAGAAGTATTTAAAGCAAAAGAGAGGCTGTCCCAGTATTATGTCTTGTTTTGACTTAATTCCTTTGTAGTGAATGTATATTCTGGACTTTGAGTAATTATTTGACATGGCTTCATGCTGTTAGGTTATGTTGGCGCCTGAACAGTAAAAATAGTAGAATAGGGAATGGCCTCAAGCATTAGTGAATTATTTGGGGGCAGACATTTTCCCGGGTTGCTTTTCTTTCTAGAAGCTTGGAAGTTATGAGAAAAATCAAGATATAGGCTCTGGAGTATTAGACTAAGCACACTAAAACCTTCAACTCCTTTGTAATAAAAGGTTTCTCATTTTATGATTGAATCGTTTAGATGAAGTCATAGTTTATGTAAAGTACGCATTTTCACCTATTTGTGGAGTTTGCTTTCTTTGAAAAATTATAAGGAGCATAATAAGTACAATACCATAGTCACCTAAGGTGCTGAATTCTGGCTCTATTGCTTAATGACAATGGGGTGTGAGCCTTATTATTTCATCAATAAAATAAGGATTATAAAACCAACTTCAGAGGAGGTATTCAGAGTTGAGTATAAGAAATGAAAAGCACTGAATAGGCAGAGAAGGCCAGTGAAAGTTTCCTTTCTGCTTCCCTTTTGTACCCTTCCTTTTAAGCACACATCACATTATGTTTCATAAATGGCACCAAGGAATTGTTTGTCATTATTATTGAAGTGTCACTGTTAGGTGGGCTGATGCTTGTGGTGCATGGTAGAGTTTTTGGCACCACAGGAAGAGCTTTGGGCTTGTGGGCTTGGACAGGTGAAGGCCACCTGGTCACTCTGTCTTCCCTATCCACCTTGTGCTCTGTCCTAAGGCCTTGACATCCCACCTTGGAAAGAACTTTTATTAGTTTGGGTGGCAGATATAAAAGTGAGCACATGGGACTCTTAGAGGCCAAGAGGAAGGTCTTTGTATTTGCAGCCAGTGCTGGCTTCATTTCCAAATCACTCCTGGCACACAGTGGGTGAGCAGCAAGTGAAATGACTGAAGGAATTTGTACCTGAATGGGTGCAGCAAGCTGTAGTGTTTGTTGATATTTTTCATGTAATCGAATTACTTTCTTCTAGGCTTGAGGAGTTTTCCATAAGGATTAGCTTCTCAGTGAAGAATGTGACCTGCCCCATGGGTTCTTTCTTCTAAAACTGTCCTAGTGCTCTTAGGACCCCGGAAGTGCAAGGCCATGCCATGAATCAAATCATACTGCATTTTTATCCTTACTTGTTTATTTTGTCTCCTGTTCTGCCAATTGATTGAAATAGCCAGTCTTTAGAGGTGATGACTATTAAGTAATCTTGCTTTCTAAATTTTTTCTCATGTGTGCTTTCAATATGTTTTCTTTCTTTTTGCTAAATAGGAAGTTTTCCTTATTTGGGGACATTGTCAGTCATCCTGGCCAAGTGAGAACTGGATATGAAAATTTAAAAACTCCACAGCATCCTGCCCTGAATAATTCTTGTATTTATGTACTTTAGTTCTCTTCTAGTCAGCTTAGTTTTATGTTTCCTTGTAACCTGTCTCTTCATTTGCTCCATTTTTACAAATGACCTCATGCAGTTGGAGTCCTTTGGACTTCGCACATCCCATCACATCTGCCCTTTAACTCAGATGCAAATTGAGAAATTTAATGACTGTTTCCAGAGAAACTGCACATCACCTCTCCCTGATGCATTTTTTGGAGTGTTTAGATTTCAACCTATTGAAAATCCAGTGTGTTTGTTCTCTAAAGTTAGTCCTAGTTCTGGGATCACTAATTCAGAGTTTTATAATGAAATTAGGCCTTTGCTGGAGAATCCAGACTGGCTTTTGTCTCACTCTCAGTGATAAGCAGGACTCTAGGCAGGACTGCACTCTGCTATTGTACCCTGCCGTCACCTGTCTGCCACTACAGCTCCTTTCTGGTTGCCTGGGCTTTCTTTTCTTTTTTCCTTTCTTTTTTTCTGTTCTTACCTTTCCCCTTCCTCCTCTCAACTCTCTTCCCTTCTCCCTCCCTCTCCTCTCTTTCTGTCCCCTCCTACTTCCCTTCTGGGTGAAAGTTTGAAAACTTTCAAATTTACAGGATGAAAAATTATCTGGAATCAAAGAGTGTATACTGTCAAATAACACTAGTTTCCATTACATGAGAACCACTCTCATTCTCTAAGATTTCAAGATACCAAGACAATCTGCTTCACTTATCCCAGGTAGCAGGGCCTGTGGGTAGAAGATGGGGCCCGCACTTGGGTCAGATAGCCTGATTGCTAATTGCACTTAAACTCTTGCACTGTCAATTTTTTCATCTGTTAACTAATAGCTTATAAAATGGTTGGGAGGATTTAATGAGATAAGTCTATAAAGCACATAGTAAGATCTCAAAAATAATATCTTAGTTATCATAATAATTTCATGGATTTGTAAAGCTACCTTTCATAGCTTGATTTGATTGGTAATTTGTCATAAATTATAGAAAATTAAAATGCTATCAGTATAAAACTATAGTGTATTTCATTAGGTTGTTGAATGTATTATTGAACTTATTTTGCACATTCACTGTTTACAAAAACCCTGGTGCGTTTAATTTGTTGATTTTAGTTAGAGTTGAGCTTCTTCCTGAAGGTAGAGCTGAAGATGTAGCTTCTGTTATTACTTTATTAACATAAAACAGAAAAAGAAAGTGAAAGGGGAAGAAGAACCACAGTGGACTTGAGCAAAATTAATGCTATACTATGACTTGATTCTTTTTCCTCTTTAGATCTTTTAGAGAAATCTCGAGTTGTTAAGCAGCCCAGGGGTGAGAGGAACTTCCATGTGTTCTATCAGCTGCTCTCTGGTGCCTCTGAAGAACTCCTCAGTAAGTCCCTGTCTCTGGGTAGTAATTGTTAACTGTCACAGCATTCTCCAAAACATTCCTTTTAAAAGTGTCCCATAGGCTTTTTCCCTTCCTTCTTAAAAATTTTCCATGACTCTGGCGGAAGGGAAGAATACAGTGTGATTGCTTTGATTATACCCCAGCATTTGTTTGATTCATGTCCCTGCCCTTCAGCAGATACTGTGCCTTGAGTCTCCAATGCTTACTGAAAGAGCTACATATTAGGGGAGGTGCTAGTGATAAAGTAAAAAAAAAAAATAAAATGGAAGAATATAATTATTCCACTTGGGGAGAGGAGGTTAGCAGGGAACAGTAGAAGTGTTCAGTTATTTTAAAAAATTGTTCATTGAAGATTTAAAGATAATGAGAAGACATTTGCAACTGATACTAGAGTTAAAAATATCACCTTTGGATATTTTAGAGAATTAACGTAAGTGCATGAATATAGAATCCAGTAGCAATAGCCAAGTGATGAAAAATTTTAAACCAATAGTTCAGATAAGAAGAGCTTTGGCAAGTGAACAACACCTGGGGAAAAATCATCCTTACTAATAATCCACAAATGAGGTTAAAACAACTGTTAAGTATTTACTAAACATACATTAGGGGAAATTATTTAAAAAGATAAAACTAACAGAGTTGTCAGACACTGATCTACTTAGAGCTTGTGAGCGTCACTTTTTAAGTGAGGACTTCTTCCTCAGGGACTAATTAGCAACTCAAAATAAGCCATAAAGTGATCAGAGCCGAACCTCCTGGCACACCACTTTTGGGAACATTTCCCGATGGGATAATTAAAATGAACCTCCAAAAGGTTATGTGTGAAGACATTTATCACTGTTTTATAGTATAAAAATATGGAAAAGGCATTACCTACCCATTAAGGTTACATGTAAAAAAACAGAGGTTGAAATATGAAAAACAGTGATAAAGGTGTTTTAGAACAATGCTTTTATTAGTATTTTGGCATCAATTTTTGTTTTGTTCATTTAATACAGAATATGAAAGTCATTTTATCTGAAGAGATAAAGGAGTGAGTAAAGATGATTACAGTTACTCAAGTAACTTTTCAATTTGTGTATGTGTTTTAATAGATAAACTGAAACTCGAGCGGGATTTCAGCAGGTATAACTACTTGAGTCTGGACTCTGCCAAAGTTAATGGAGTGGATGATGCAGCGAATTTCAGAACTGTTAGGGTAAGATGTAGCTTCTTCATTGCTCTCTAACGTGGATAGCACTGCATTGCCCAATTGGTAGCAAATGTGAGTTTTCTTTAATATGTAATTCATATTCCTAAAGTTTTAGAAGTGCATAAGAATTGATTATATTTTTATTAGTTTGATCTTTTTACTGGCTCAGAAATCATAGTTTTGTGAAGGCCCTGCTTTAGTGAAGCATGCAAGTTCCCTATTTATGAAAAGAAACTTTCTTATTTTGTTATTTTGCGTTTTGACTCTTAAAGTTGTCCTGAAATTCTGAATAGTTGATTTTCAAGTGTGAAAACTTGACTTCACATGTGCGAGGATAATGTGAAGTCAAAACTGTTTTTGAGACAGAAAGTTATATTTTTACAAATACACCATGATTATCATTTAGAAAAATTCTTTTATATCCTATGTTTTATGTGTATGTGGCACTTTGAAATTCACTCCTATTAGGACGTGTGATATGGTAACTGATACTTACTTCCAAGTGAGACAGCTGTGGTGGTAATGAGAAGGGGGAGGAGATCAGACTATAGGTGAAATAAGATTGACACCATTTAATCCTTGAGGGGAGTGAAAATGATTTGGGATTCTGTTTCTGCTCTCTTTCTTTTTGCTTATATTTGAAATTCTGGGTCGCCTTGTCATAAATAAGCAAACAAATAAATAAGATGGGCTATTCTCAAAAAGAAAGCATTTCTTAGAGTATGTTATTTTTAAAAACTCTGTGACTACCCTCATATGGAAACAATGATTCCCAGACACAATTTTGAGACTTGAGTTCTAGACCAGCTCTATAATTACTTTGCCTGGCCCATTAATGATACTCAATCAAAACTTGAGACTGAATGAGTGTTCCTTGTTATCCGTAGTTCCTTGGATTAGGTTTGCAAACTTCACCTTTGCAAACTATAGTTTTTCTTATATGTAAAATAAGGGGTTAGGAAAGCTTTTTTGTTTGGTTTTATTTCTAGCTGTAGAACCCCAGTATAAAAAAATATATATGTGTTTCCTTTTTCACACACAAATACATCTTTATATATATATATATATATATATATATATATATATATATATATACACACACACACACACACACGAACTGGGAGTGGGAGCCCAAGGCTCAGCTTTCAGCTTCTTCCTCTTTCTACCCCTCGTCACCTTTCCCACTGCATGTGAGGTACCCCAGGGCTCCCAGAACCCCAGGTTGAAACTGTTGAACAAGATAAAGCCCCAGATGGGTGCTGTATCAGTTTATTCTGGGACACTTTGTCTTTTTGTTGTTGTTTCAGAAACAAGTCTATTGTATGGTTTATTTTAAAAAATAATAAAGAACTACAGAATGAAATCAGGTGTTTTCCTCCCCCAGAACGCCATGCAGATTGTGGGTTTTATGGACCATGAGGCTGAGTCCATCCTGGAGGTGGTAGCCGCGGTGTTGAAACTGGGGAACATCGAGTTCAAGCCTGAATCTCGAGTGAATGGTTTAGATGAAAGCAAAATCAAAGATAAAAATGGTAAGTCAGCGGAGGATCAACTTTGTTTAGCAAACTTTTTTGAAGTTCTGCCCAATTTTTAATCTAGAAAGTAAAACTTGCTTTTGATTGGTTTGGAAAAGCTTTCTAGAGACAGAAACATAATGATAGCTAGGTTTTAAGCCTTGATTTTATACATTTTATACCATTTGGTTTAAAAACGATTTAGAAAGAACACCCTAAGCCTTGAAAGTGATTGTTTGCAGCACATACACAGTCACTTATTTTTTTTTTTTAAGATTTTTTATTTATTATTTTTAGAGAGATGGGAAGGGAGAGAGGCAGAGAGGGAGAGAAACATCAATGTAGGGTTGCCTTTCACCTGCCTCCAGCTATGGACCTGGCTGGAGACCTAGATTGAAACCTGGTGATGTGCCCTGGCTGGGAATCGAACCAGCAACCTTTGGGTTCACAGGCCGGCACCTTATCCACTGAGCCACCAGCCAGGGCTCCACAGTCATCTTTTGTGTCCCTTCTCGCCCACAGAGCTGAAGGAAATTTGTGAGCTGACGGGCATTGATCAGTCGGTTCTCGAGCGTGCATTCAGTTTCCGAACAGTTGAGGCCAAGCAGGAAAAAGTTTCAACTACGCTGAACGTCGCTCAGGTGGGTGACATGTGATGTCCAGAAGTGTGTGCTTAAAATTAAACAGTTTTTGATAGTGTTATATAAGGGGAAACAAATTTTATTTTGTAGGCTGTTCTCTTAACTGACACTATATCCCAGGCATCATTCTTGGCAAATAGGGATCCGTGTCCTCACGGAGCTTAAAGTCATCATTTTTGGCAAATAGGGATCCGTGTCCTCACGGAGCTTAAGATGGTGGCAGGAAGAGCCAGAGGATGGGCAAGAACCCTAGAACATAAACTTGTACAGCAAGCCAACAGGTTGTGAGTGCAGCACGCTGAGAGAAAAGGTAGAGCCAAGTGAGGGAGAGCACGGTGCTGGCCACGGGGAAGTTAGGATCAAACAGGGTAGATGTAGGAAATGATTAGCAAGTTTCCATCATGAGGGGCATGATCTGCCTAATATTTCAAAGGGTTTTTCTGGCTGCAGCGTGAAGGGTAGAAGGGAGGAGAGGGAGGAGTAAGAGCAGGCTGTCTGAGCCAGTGTGGGCTGCTACGACAGTAATGGCTTAAAGAGAAAACATTTCTCACAGTTTCAGAGGCTAGAAGGTTGAGAGCAGGGTGCCAGCGTAGTTGCGTTCTTGGTAAGGACCCTCTCCCTGGTGTACCGACAGCCACACCTGTGGTGTGTTTCTAACGCAGCACAAAGAGAGAGAATGAGCGAACGTGAGCTGGGGTGCACTGTGGTGTCTCACCCCCTGAGGGCCACCGATCGTGTCAGGGCAGCTTCACCCTCATGGCCGCATCTAAACCTAATTGCTTCCTAAAGGCCCCACCTGCAAACACTGTCACGTAGAGGGTTAGGGCTTTAACATATGGATTTATGTTAAATAAACATTAAATTTGTGGGGCCGCGGAGCTACTGAGGAACATCGTTGTATGCCAACTCAGAGATGAAGGTGGCTTGAGCCAGGTGTTAGCAGGGGAGTGAGAAGTGCTCACATCTGGATATATTTTGAAGGTAGAGCCAGTAAAATTTGCCAGTGACGTGCCATGTGGAATGAGACAAAGGAGTCCAAGGTGATTCCCAACACGTGACCCAAGCAGCTAGGAAAAAGGAATTGCTGTTGTTGACTTAGAGAAGACAGTGGGGAGAAGCCAGCTTGTCACACGGTCAAACGAGCCCTCCTGGCAGATTGTGCCACAGGGAGGCCATGAGGTCTTTCTAAGATGCAAATCTGAGTTGCTTACTGTGTCTCTCCTTTAGTTCTTTTAAACGGATGGATGAATGGATCCATGCACAAATACTTCAGCAGCTTCTGGCGCTCCTTTCAATGTAAACTGTTCTGTGACGTAGACATTTTCCTCTAGTCAGTGCTAATCTAGGCTAGAATTAAGTGACTAATTGAGGCTTTTCCCGCTCAGGCCTACTTTGTTCAACTGTGTTCTTGTAGGTGGCCTGCAGCATCTGTAAGGCTGGGTGGGGTTAGTCTTTCTCTCTGCTGCTCTGAACTAGTCTGTTCCACTAACCAAGAATGTTTACATGTCGTTAGCTTTCTTTCATTGTTTATTTCTTATTTTAGGTGAGCTGTTTCGCTGAGGAAAATACTATGTGAATTATAAATATGTGTTTGGTTTGTAACAATCCTTTTCTACTATAGCCATTGTGTCCTTCCTGAATTACTGCTTCTTCCCTCATGTCTGTCCAACTTAGCCTTACTTCTTCAGGGTCAGATCGTGAGTGACTTACTTCATCAAGGAAAATGTGTTGAGAGCCTGCTTGGCGCAAGCCCCCATACGGACCATAAGTGAGGGTGTAAGGGATTAAAGAAATTCCGTGGAATAGTGTCGGAACCAGTCACGAAGGATTGGGATGTATAAACAAGAGACGAAAGGGCATTTCAAAAGGAAAACAATGAGAGAAGCCAGGTCTGACGTACGTATCAGAAAATGGATTGATCAGGCTTGGCTCTGGCATTAGGTGCTTGAGAATTCAAAGCAATATAGCTGGAAAGGTTAAATTTGGAGTCAGCAGGAAATCTGTAACAATAGTTCTCAAGCTTAGGTGTACATTTGAATACACCCGGAGGGCTGGTTAAACACTCTTTGCAGACCGTGTCCCAGAGTGTTTGATTTAGTAGGTCTGGGGTCGGACAGCGTTTGATTCAGTAAGTCCAGGGTAGGACACAAGAATTTGCATTTCTAGTAATTTAGAGGTGATGCTACACTGCTGGTCCAGGGACCACTTTTTTTTTTTTTTTTTTTTTAATTGTTGTTCAATTACAGCTTTCCTAATTTTTTCCCCATTGCTCTACCCTGTTCAGCCCCCACCACAGTCAATCTCCACCCACCAGGGACCACATTTCAAGAATTACATGGAAAGTCATGCTGAGTTTAGACACTTTCAGTAGCCAGAGTGGATGTCAGGTATACAATGATGTGATTTTTAAAAATCTCTTTTAAAAAAGCCCTTTAGAAATACTCACAAATGAAAATATATGCGGATATATTTTTATCTGTTCTTATTGTGTGTTTTACTCTTGCTTTTGAATCTTTTTTTTATTTACAGAAACAAAATCCCGGTGTCTCTGACTTCGTAAACTTGAGTCACCTTGCATCATTGTAAAACTTTCCACGTTCCTTTAACCTTTGGCATAAAAGAATTTGGCTTGAGATCCTTGATTATTCGGCTCCTTGTTCAAGTTCTTTTTTGTAACCTGGATAGGGTTCAGAGTATTTGTTTTTACTGATCTTATTGCCTAGATGCTTTTGATTCCAGTGGGAAGTGATTTGTTTTATTAACTTTTCCTCATAGTTTCCATTCTTGGGCCCCATTATCATCTTTATTGCCTCATGCCTCTTTTTTCCCCAAGGCATTGAGATCTCTTCCCAGATATGAGGATGAATATTGAAATCGTGGAAACTGAAGACAGAGTTATCGTTCAGCCTGTGTCACATGCTGTCCTTGACTCCTCAGGCCCTCTGTAAGCTGATCCTACACAACCTATATCAGTTTATTCCCTGCTAGTTCTCTCAGCGCCATACTTATTTTTACCTGATGTCCTTGCTCCTGCCTGTCCCACACCCCACATATCACTGCTCATTCCTCTGCAACTCCAAATGGCCCGCCTCATCCAGGGAGCCCTCCTGGATCACAGCGGTTCATTCCTTTTTCTCCTGCAATGTGGCACTGTTCTTTGGTCATTTTGTTCATGTTGCTTTGCTCTCCCCCCCTTCACTGGAAGCTCTGGAGGGTGGCCCTGTGTCCATGCTTCTCTGTCTCCACCCCCGATGTGGGTCACTTCTGCAGCAGGTTCCACCTTGGAGTTCCTCAGTGAGCTTCACACAGGTGCAGAAATGCATAGTCTGTTCGTACAAGGTGAAAATCGGAGATGCAAATTGAGGACACTCAGCGTGTTCCCTTGTTTCTACACACCTTACCAGCAATCCGTAAACGGGACTAACGGTCCCGCGCTTACTTTGCAGGCTTTTAACATGAAGATAACATGGCGCGAATCAAACTCAAGAAGTCCCAGGCAGCAGTTTGGCAGCTGTAGCTCGATAGGCACATTTTATTTGACTAGAGGGTAGTTTTTTCTTTCATTTTATTTTATTTATTTATTGTTTGTGTTTTGAATTTTGAAGCTGAGTGCCTTTAGCCTGGAA
Organism: Noctilio leporinus; assembly: GCA_004026585.1. Taxonomy (NCBI): domain Eukaryota; kingdom Metazoa; phylum Chordata; class Mammalia; order Chiroptera; family Noctilionidae; genus Noctilio; species Noctilio leporinus. Next base: position 101,495 of record PVIW01001494.1, on the reverse strand, counting down.
TGCATCCTCCTCTACTTCCTGCTCATTTCTGTCACGAAATCCCTGGAGGCTTTTGAGTTTGAGACTCATGGAATAAATATTTGCTTGAAGGAAGCAAAGAAGATTAATTAAAACAGTTTACCAGAATAAGTTGTCACCATTCAGTTGCATATCAAAACGGTGGATGGTTGGAAACAGGTTGCATACAACATAAAAAAACTAGCTGGCATTACAGTGAAAAAGAATCTGTTCGCAAATACATCATATTGATTTTATGTGGTGTTTAAAAATAACTAGAATTTAAAAGGAGAAAAGAGAAAAAATTACATAGGTTCATAGGGTAGTAATAGAGGAAGAGGATACTTCAAAAATTGAACAAACTGTACTAACAGAAATGGGGACAGACTTATAGAGAGCAGCTAGGTGGAGGGGGGTGGGTGGAGGGACTGAGCAAAAAGGAAAAAGGACTTACGGACATGGCCAACAGTGTGGTGATTGCTAGGGGAAGGAATATAAGAAGACTAAATAATGAAAAATGTAATAAAGGTTGAATTAAAAATTGTAATATAAATACATCTATAGACTTAATATGTATTGGACACTGTTCTAAGTATTTAAACTTACCTTCTTTAAGAAAATTTTACCCTTTGCAGTGGCATGGATGGACCTGGAGAACATTATGCTAAGTGAAATAAGCCAGTCAGAGAAAGACAAATACCGTATGATCTCACGCATACATGGAGTCTCATGAACAAACTGAACTAATGAGCCAAACAGAGACAGACTCATAAGAGAGAGCAGGATGGCAGTTATTGGGGGAAGGGAGAGGGGTGGAGGGATAGAGCAAACTGGAAAAAAGGCTCATGGACATGGACAACAGTGTGGTGATTGCAGGGGCCGGGGGAGGGGGTGGCAGAGAGGTATAGGGGAATAAACGGTGATGGAAAAATCAAATAAAGTAAATATTTGAGACCAGAAAAATAAATGAATGCCGATATTAAAAAAGAAAGTAGAAACTAGGAAAAAAGGGGATCGGAGGAAAGGTATGCATCTAAAGGAAGGCGTTTTTCCTGCTGTTGTAGCATTTTACATGCATTTTCTGCTATGGAATTCCCCCTCCTCCTCGCCACTCACCCAGCTTTGTGCGGTTGGGCGTTTATTTCTTTATTAGGCCAACTTCTAGGTAGATTTTTTTAAAAACTCAGACCAGGGTAGCTGCTTGATGGTTAGGGAGGAAGGTTTGGGAGGAGTGTGGAAACATGGGAGGAAGGGAAGTAGCACTTTCTCCGCTGTGATGCGTTGCCAGGGCTGGGAACACATTATTAAAGTTGTTACGTTTCATTTGGGAAGCGGTGTGGAAAAACCTCATAAATTCTGTTCTTCACAAAATAAAAATGCAATGATTTCCTTTAACGACAATACCCAACTTCCTACGAAATGCAACGAAATGCAGGCACTGGGCCAGCAGCAGGCTCTCTGCTTCCCTCTCCTGAGGCCACGGTTGCCCCTTCTCCCAGGGGCGCTGGCATCACGCTGCGGGCACCCCACACATTTAAGGGCTGTCAGGGGTTCTCCCAACTGAACCTCACTTTCTCCAGTCTTTGGATTCTCAGTCAAGGTCATAGAGATATGTCTTCTGCCACTTCTCTATCAGGCATCTCTGTACAGCTTTCAAGTAAATAAGTAACTCAGCAAATAAAATATTTTATTTTTATTACACAACACATTGTCCCACAACATATTTATTATCGTGCTCCTAATGGAAGACTTTAAAAATATCCAAAAGATTGAATGAAACCATTTGAATGTTTCCTTCAGATACCCTTTTGTGTGTGTGGTGGTTTAAATAAAAAAGAGTTGTCATCGTATCAGGTGTACAGATTTTTAGTTTCACAGAGTATAGCATGAGCATGTTCATGACCTGTAGTTCATCATGGTCATTCTATGACTGCGGAACTTTCCTTTCAGTGGTGTTTACTTAATTATTTTACTATTCCCCTTTTGTTGGACTTCTAAACTGTCTCTGATTTTTCTCTGGCCATAACACTGAGATGTATTTTTCTGGGGAGAAACCTTTTTTGCAATATTTAGAATTAGTTTCCTGAGATGCCAAAAAGCATAACTAGGTGTAAACATTGTGCCTAATTCCCATAATGATTTGACTGTTCATCCAGAGTATAATGAAAACTGGCTCAGAAGAAATTTGAGATAAAAGAGCTTAAGATCTCACTTTATTGAAGTTAAGCATTGCAGTGGTTGTTGGTATTGAGTTTTTTGTTTCGTTTTTGTCTTTTTCCTAATAGGCTTATTATGCCCGTGATGCTCTGGCTAAAAACCTCTACAGCAGGTTGTTTTCATGGTTGGTAAATCGAATCAATGAAAGCATTAAGGTAAGTGAACCTCTATAACCAAATAAATCTGTTGTAATAAATGGTATTTGGAATATAAACATTAAGCTGGAAGATATTTTCATTTTATCATCAGATTATGGGCTACCACTTATGAAGATTGTTCCTTGAAAAGAATTTGCCTTGTATAGGATTGAAATTTGTCAGGGGTTCTATTTTGTTTTGATGTGTAATTAGAAATCTTTTCAGAGTTATTCTGAGAGTCAGCACCCCAAATCCTGGGTGTAGTTCATCTGCTAACTAGTTATACACATTGTCCAAAAGGTCACTTGATCTCTCGAGATACTAATGTTCTTCAGTAAAGTGAGGGTATTGGGCTAGGTGATTTTGAAAGACCCTGCCTGTCGTAAGATTCAGTGATCCTTTTTTATGATTAAGCATTGCTAATGTCTTCTTTAAATAAGTCATCTGTTGTTAAAATTTCTAAAAGATTCCATACCAATATCTTATCTCAGATATTTTTTAAAAGCCTAAATGACAGAAATTCTAGTTATGAAACACAATGAACTTACAATGTATGTTTATACTTGGTATGCTTTTAGTGTTATTTTTCATGCTTCAATTAACCCATCCATTTGAAACTTTCAAAGGCCCAGACAAAAGTAAGAAAGAAGGTCATGGGTGTTTTGGACATTTATGGCTTTGAAATTTTTGAGGTAAGCTTTTTTCTTTTTTGTATTGTCTTTGTTAATGTAGAACCTTTGGAAATGAAATATTCTATGGACAGTGTTTAATATGATTAATGTAACTTTGAATCTACAAATCACCTCTGTGCAAATGTAACAGAAGTTATGTGTGGTTTTATGTATTTTGTGTGCTAAGAGCCAGCATTTTGGAAGACACTGCTATTTTAAACAAAACTTCTTGTGTTGGTACTTGATTTTTGAAATTGCAGATCCAAAATTCTTACCGGGAAATTTTTAGCAAGGTAAATGGGTGTAATGCCTGTAGTCATTTGTTTACTTATTTGGAAAGTGAGGCAAGATGGTGCCATGGAAAAAAGACAGGACTGGGACAGCCGAACGCTGGTCATGGCCTGCGGAACTGGTGGCTGCATCTGTGTGGGCCGTGCACAGACAGGGTCCGCCCTAGATGATTTAGTGGGTCTCATCCAGCTGTGATCTTACAATGTGAATTCTGCTGCAAAGTTGAAATAATTTCTGCTGGTTTGTTATGAATTGTTTAAAAAGACTTCATGCTTGCTACAAATTAAGTACTTAAACATTTCATGCTACATTAGAATTTTCTGTCTACCCCCTTGTTAACTGTGATTTTGAGAAGGCATTTGAGGACTTTTTGAACACTTATTCCCACTTTAGGAGTGGTATTTTAGATTGGCGCAGGACAATACCAAGTAGATTGACTTCTCCTTTCTTAAGTCTCCCTGACAAGTAATGATTTGTGAATTCCTCTAAATGACCAGGCCCTACCAGAATGACCACCCAAAGTTTTTACATGTTCCAAATGATCAGGTTCAGAGAATCACAGAATAAAAAATTAAACCATTCCCTGTGGCTAAACCAGGTCTTTCTGGCAAATGCCTTTTTCTTAATAACATTCATTTTTGTGGTAGTGCATTCATTCTATTTATTTACTTTTTTTAAAATTAATTGATTTTTGTCCTATTACAGTTGTCTCATTTTTCCCATTGTTCTTCCCTGTCCCGCCTACCCTATCCCCTCCCACAGTCAATCCCCTATTGACCTTGTCCATGGGTCATTTATTCTAGTTCCTTGACTAAACCCTTCCCCTTCTTTCCCTCCTTCTCCCGCTGCCCCCACCCCTCTGGTCAGTGTCAGTCTGTTCCTTGTTTCCATGCCTCTGGTTCTGTTTTGTTCGTTTGTTTGTTTTGTTCATTAGGTTCCTGTATTAAGCGAGATGATATGGTATTTGTCTTTTGCTGCCTGGCTTATTTCGCTTATAATACTCTTTAGTTCCATGCATTCACTCTATTTAATAGCTAGTGGTAATGGTAAATAATTACTGAGGGCTGACTATACAAGCACTGTGGTGAGTGTTAGATGTATTGTTTGATATAATTTTTACATCAATAACTGCTATTGTTATTTCCATTTTGAAAATAAGGAAATGAGCTTTGAAGGTCACACAACTCCCCCAAAGTTACATGGCTACCAAACGGCAGACTCAGGACCTAAACCCTGGGCTTCTTAATAAAATAATCAAAGGTCTCCTACAGGTCCCTCTTGTCACTTTTCTCCCCAAACTCTTGGAGTCCTCAATATCTGGAAATAAGGGGGAAATCCAGATATTGTGACACGTCTCTGGCTCTCCCTGACTCAGTGCCATTGTCATCATTGCAAGCTCCTCGCAAGCGCGGGCACCCTCCCCGAGCCCATCTGTGTGCTGGTGGCAGAGGCTGGCGCACGCACGCTGGGCACTGGCTGCTGTCCCGCATGCTGTGCCCAGAACGCTGCTCCTCAGCACCATGTCTGCTGCTGTTGGCACACTTCTAGCAGAGTCTGCAAAGGAAAGCTTCTGGTCCTTGGTGAGAGAGAAGAATGGGACGTTTGTGAGTTCGCAGAATTACTTGAATACACTCAGAAATCACCGTGCTGAAATCCATTAATTTCTAGAAAGACCTCAGGTTGCTGTCACTAACTGGGCAGCATGTCAGAGTCATTCTTTGCAGTTGGCAGGGAAAAGATTTCTCACCTGGCACACTCCTGATTTAAATTTAGGGCAAAAGTAGAGATCTCACTGGAGACTTGGAAGAAAAAGATATACGTACTCAATGATGTTTCTAACAAAGAAACTGACTTTATTTTGTTTTCATTTTCCCAGAGAGAACAAGGATCAGATTTATTGATCCTTAAGCCAATGAGCAGGTGCATAATACCATGTCACAATACCTGATATTTTTATAGGATAATAGAATTATGATGGGACATGGGCTTGGCTGCACTGTCCAGTGTGGTCTAAGCTCTGGTTAGCTGTGGGAAAAGACTTTCACAGCCCTCAGGGAACTGAGTTGTACCTGCGCGCTCGACTTTGACTGTGGGTAAGTGAGGGAGTCATTTCTTAAGCATTTATTTAGAGCCAGATTCCAGTGTGTCCCTTTCCTGCATGGAACTTACTCTCTTGGCCCGCGATTATGGATGTCTTGCTGGCTGAAGACTCATCCTATCTGGTAGGAGAGTCTAATCATAACCAGGAAGCTGGGTTACTTTTAAAAAGTGGGTCGGCTGCAGATCTAATCAGAACAGAACATGGCTGTGCTGGGTGGAAACATCCTGTAACTTGGCACTGAATAAAAATAAAATGCCCTCTAGCAATCTCAGAACGTTTTTCACTTATGGTTAATCCAGGTTTCTCTCCAAGCCCATTTTCCTAAACAACATTTACTTCTGCAAGTTCTGTCGGTATTTTTCTCAGTGCGGTAGCAACTATGGACTTCAGTTGATAAAAGTGCCGGCACATATTACGAGATGGTTTTCCCCCTTCCTTCAGAGGAAGACCCAGTTTAGTAGTTCTCAAACTTAACTGCACTTGGAGTCACCTTGGTGGTGGTGTGGGGCTGCTTTTGAAAATTCAGGTGTGCAGGCTGTACCCCAGGCCAGTCCATCACATTCTCTGGATGCGATGCCCAGCGGCGGTATTTTATAGCTCCCGGGTGACTCCAGCATGCAACGCTGAGGCCAACGGCCCTTGTAAACAGGAATCTCCAGCGTGAACTGCAAATTCCAGATCTGTGTGATGTTCTTGCTGTTTGATGTCTGCACGAAATGCCCTTGTAAAACGTCCAGCCATCTCACCTAAGCCTAACCTATGTCTGTATAATATGCCTAAAACCAAATAGGTGATATTTTTATGCTTTTGAAACAAATTTCAGTCAAGGCCAAATCCAACCAGTCATATGTCTATAGCAAATCTTATCATGGCCATAAAATCGCTAGAAATTAATTTGCCTTCTCCTGGCAATGAATGTTTTGATTTTTTTCCAGTTCCTTGAGAGAATTAACATTTATTTTTCATTATAATTCGTTGTTCTCTTCATTTGCCTGTCTGAATCTTCTCAGATGCATCTTCCAAAATGTTGATTTTTTAAAAAAAATTTTATTGCTTATTTTGTCAATAAATTTAGTTTGGGGGAAGTCAGAATAAAGATTTGGTTGGGCATTTGTAAAGCACCCTTTGATAACAGAATTAGAAAGTCTTTTTCCTGGAATGTAATCACATACATACCTCAGATGCCATCCTATATATTCCTGGATTCTCAGCAAAGTTAAATCACATGAACATCAGAAAGCTCATAGGGTTGAACACTAGGAGGCCAGATAATTTAAGGAGTTAAAATATCACAAGCTAAAGTACAAGGGCTCAGAGTATGCTTTATGAAGGAGTATTCAGAGTCCATTTCAATGCAGAAATGAAAATGTTTATGATATCTGCCTACCAGAGTGGAAAACACGGATGGAGAATAAAGAAAATTCTGCCTTTGTTCATTGAAAAATGCCAGAATGAAAGGTTCTGCAATTTAGAACACCCTGGGCATCACTTTAAAAATTGGACAGTGAAGGTCCAGAAAGATTGTTTTTCAGATTCTGCCTCGTGGCCCTACTGACAGTTCCCATGAAAACGTTTTTCAGCTGAGTTGGTGGAAACCTTTCATTCACTTTGGTCCTTCTCTAAACAGAAGAGGGAAACTGATACATTAAACCATGGGATGATGACACATGATTTGACTGCAAACATTCCAGTAGCAGTGAGTGAATAGCTCTGCTTCTTGTGGCCGCATGTGATCTGATGTCAGTTTGGAAAACAGATTAGTGCAGTGTTGCTACCAAACATAAGGTGAAGTGAATTGAAATTCATAGAGGAGAAAAGTCCAGCTGTAAATTCTGGTAGAACATATAATCCAATATTACAAAGGAAGAAAAGTATAATCCAGACACTCCAATTCTTTCTACTCAATTAAGTTTGGATGTTCTTATAACTAAAATCATGACCTTTGATCTATGAGAAATATATAGCATCTCTATGAAATAACAAATGCTATTCTTTAAAATAGTGAAATTAAATTCAAAGAATGTTGTTGTTGAACAATCTAAATTGATTCAACTTTTTCCTAAGTACTTGTCTGATAGGTATTAAAGTGGGCAGGTAGTTTAATAGGGAAATTAATGAATTTTTAGTGTCCCGTAGGCCAGAGTAGGTCAACAGTGGCTGAATATTTCACTTTTCATGCAGTTGAGCTAGTTCCATACAAAGTGTCAGTTCTTTCAAATCAGGCATTCCTTTTTCATTTTGCTCTTAGGAACCTCACTGAAGTGGCCCATGTGTAGTAAGGGTATCATAGGCTACATGCAATGGCTATTCCAAATAAAACGACCTAAGAGTTGGGCAACAGTTAGTGTAGCCTGTTAGGTTCATCTCATGATTACAGGATTTCTCTTTTTAAAACTGCTTTAAAAAGAAAATTCTGGTTACAGGCAACGTATCCTGTTCTAGTTTTTATTATTACTCTAGCCTTTTCTTAAAATTCTTAAAATGATTCACCTGCAGGGTCCTTCTAGTCCCACCATCCTAATGACAGATGTGATAGAGCTATCTCCTTTATTTTACATCTTCCCTTCGATATTTATTGTTTGTAAAGAGGACAAGATTTCAATATCTACCTTAAATGGTTATCAAATATGATAGCCTCCTCTTTTATTGAGAATATACATACGTAGTGACTGGCTGATATTTTTTATCCATCTTTAAAAATTATTCCCAGTAGAAAGTTTATAACCAGTATTTGTGAGTATAAACTTAATTATGAGCTTTCCTGGGATAAGATTTTCTATTTCTTTAATGTTGAAAGGATGAACTCAAACTCTAGAATTCTTGAAAGAAGCCCTAGAGTTTAAAATTGTGTTGTGTTATGTATTTCTGAAGATTACTACCTTACTCTGCACATGGTAAATCCAGTATAAAACAGTATGGAGTCCCCAAGACCTGGCTGTTACCTGGGTTTTCTGGGAGCTGCCTGGTAAGAGTGGGGTTTGTTCTGAGCTTCTTTCAAGGGGATTGTGTAATGGAAAATTCTGGACGTAGTTGTTTGAAAGTGTTCCAAAAGTTTTCGTTTTGTCGCTTCATCTTTAGGGATAAATGTAGTTAACAGGGGAGAACATTTCCATGCACAAAGCAAGCGTAGAAGACCAGAGAGCGAGGAGATGAGTCATTCATGGGAGTAAGCTCCTGCCCACTTCCTCCTTCGGAGCCTTTGATTCATGAGATGGACACGTGGGCTGAGTGCCCACCCGGCTCAGGAATTGCTGGCCACCCTCACAGTTCTTAAAAACACAGAAATATCTCCAAATACCAAGTTACTTTAGAACTATCATATTCACTTGACCTAGTTGAGCTATTTTTTGTTTGTTTTTTTTAAAGGAATACCTGGGGATATTTAAGGCCTGTAGAAATGAAGAACTGCGTTAGACCTGTGCAAGTTTCAACAAAAACAGGAACCAGGCTGTTCCTTAATTTTCTGAAAATTATAAAATTTTGCAGGTTATTTTTAAGGATTTGTGAAGTCTCATTGACTGCCCCCCCTCCCCCCGAATTTAGACAATTGTCAACCACTTCAACTTAGATCACGAGAAATTTGATTGCCTTCATTTTTAGCAGTAATGATTGTCCTTATGGTTCATGGCATGGTTTGGAGGCTGAGAGGTATGTTTGCAGCAGAGGCAGAGGTACTTCTGTGGGGAAGTAGGCTGGGTTCTGCCTTGTTGACTGTGCTGTTCTATTTTTGTTGGTATTCTTTAAGCAACAGAATAAAGTCAGAGAGTTAAGTTTTTGTTCTTCAGCTGTCTCCAGAACACTCTGCTTACCACCCTGTTTGTGCTTCAGAGGGAGATACTCATAAAGTACAGGGTGGGTTGTAGTGGTGGGTGGGGGGAGGGGTGCTCGGAATCTTGCTGAATCTCTTCACTCTTTCTAGGACCTGCCAACTGCCTCAGTCCCTGCTTCTTTGGGTGGATGCGTCACACATATTTTATTTTCCCTGGTAATAGAATTAGAAGGTTAGATTCTGAAGGTTTGGGGGCTTCAAGCAAGTTACATGGTGTCATTATTCTAGTCAAACCATTTTTATCTTGAAGAAGCCTCACCTAGCAGAACCACAATTCCAATACCATGTGTAGGTATTGTGGCCTTACCTTTTGAATTGATCGGACACGCGTCTTGATCATCTAATGTGTTATACCAATTAGAAGTATTGCCTGAATGGTAAAGTCATTCATTTGCACCAATGAATAACGATCAATAAGTGTTTACTTTTAGCAGTTTATTGTAAATTAAGAACTGACTGCATTTTGTGTAATCTGTTCCTTTTTGCACCAGAATGCAGTAAGTATGAACCGTTTGCAGTGATGGTTTGCTGCATGCTCCTGTGTGAGTAGCTTTTCCAGCTGTGTGAATTTTGCAGTAAATAGCCATTGATTAACTGTGTGAATATGAAACATAGAATTCATGCAAGCATTTTTTTTAATTGAGTTTAGCTCTAACTTACTCTTGAAGTTGTGTTGTAATTGTGAAGCTTTGCCTCAGGTTTCTATCTGCTTGTGTGTATTTCGTAGTCCTGCTCTTGAAGTGCGCCTGAAGCTGTTCGTAGCCACTTAGTGTGTCTGAAAACACTTAGTTGCTCTCCCCTCCTTTCTCCTCATTAGTTGCCATTTGAAGATTTAGCATATTTTTTTTTTAAATAGCTCCGTGGGCACAGGCTTATTCAATTACTAGAAAGGACTTATTCCATGAATTTTTCTTAAAAAAAAAAAAAAATCTCATATAAGCCATTAATATTTTAATTTTATTTGTAAGTTTTTTATTTGTGGAGGTAGCATTATATAAGGTTATAGTTTACCAAATCAAGAAAACCAGACTTACTCATATATGAAATATACTGATTATAACAGTAATAATAATAATAAGGTACCTCTACCAGATTGACTGCAGGTTCTAATCAAAATTTTTAATCTCTGAGGATTAGAGCACATGGTTCTTAAATTTTTTATGTGAAACCGAGTACAAAGGAATGCATTGGTGTCTAAGACTGTATTTGTTTAAAGTATTAAACATAAATGTGTGACCTTTAGTAAGAATGTTCAGGATTTTTAAAAATAACAAACTTTATCCTTGACTACATTTAACATTAAAATATCAGTCAGTGAGCCCTGACCAGGTGGTTCAGTTGGCTGGAGTATTATCCCATAAACCAGATGGTTGAGGGTTCAATCCTAGTCAGGGGTGCGTACAGAAGGCAACTGGTAGTTCTCTCCCACAGTGATGTTTCTCTGTCTCTCTCCCCTTCCCTTTTCCTCTCTCTAAAATCAATGAACATATCCTAGGGCGAGGATGAAAAAAATAGATCAGTCAGTGATAGTGCATATGTGTCATCTATGTTTTGGGGTAAAAATTTCCTTCTGATTGGTTAGTTCATCACTGATGAAAAGTCCTTAGCCAACTTCCAGGAAAGAATGCAGTCAGATGTCACTTTGTAAGTATCATTTTCAAACTTGTCCTAGGTAGGACCAAAGTTGATTTGGAAAAGATCAACTTTAAAAAAACTCAGTGACTTCTTTGCTTTTATTGTTTATGGAGAGATTTAAAGGCCAGTAGCTCTGTGTTTGCACAGGGCAGGGTTAGCTTTAGCTCTGCTGTTAACATGCGGACCCTCATAGCTCATTCCTCAGTCCCGAGCCCAGCTAAGAGAAGAGTCTCAGGCTATCAGTGGTGGGGTCATATTGTCCTTTGCTTCCAATGCCACCATCTTTCTCTCTCTGCAAAGAGGAGGGATAGAGTTGAAAATAACTCGTTTTATTACCTAGTCTACATCTTCCTGAACCATGAGGTTCTTGGTGAAGTGTATTCACTCAACAGACATGCATTTTGTATCCTCATTATGTACAGCAATATAGTCAGCCCTGTGGATTGCTCAGGAATGGTTTGATGTGGATCATCCATCATATTTCATAGGAGATGACTCTACTATAAAGGAGTAACTACTGAGAAGCATGTGTAATGAATATGTGAGCCTTCTGAGAAGAGAATGTTTGTAACTAGGGAGATGATTTGATATTCTGACTCCTGTAGGTCTCTATTTTTAGGCATGTCATTCATTCATGTGCTCATCAAATACATATTGAGTACTTAGTGGTGCAAGGTATTGGCATCATTGGTGAACAAGAGGATGTATAGTGAACCTTTGCCCTTAGAAAAATGTATAGTGAGGCGAATAAATGTGAAACTAATCAATACAAGGTAGGGGAATCAGAGGTCAGGTCAGGAAGACTTTCTTGAGCTCCAAAGGTACAGGCGAGAATAAAAAATTGAGAAACTGGGTTGACAGAGATTGTAAATTTCTTTTTCCTCTGAACCTTCAAGGAAAATGTATTTATTTTTACTTTTTCATGTGTGGGATGCTTCTTTGTCAACTAAAACTCTTCATCCTTCAGAGACTGACTGCATAACTTGTGTGTATTTCGTTCATTTGCTTCCCTCGTGAATCATTTCTTGAGTGCCCTGGCATGCACGCCTCTGTCCCAGGAGCTGTGTGCTGGGCCCCAGTTCAATTTGAGGGAGTGCGTGGGACGTCTCTCATGGATTGAGATGTTAGATGTCACTCTTATGGGAGCGTTAATGACGTGGTCCATTTTTTTCCCATACAGGACAACAGCTTTGAGCAATTCATTATTAATTATTGTAATGAAAAGCTGCAACAAATCTTCATTGAACTTACTCTTAAAGAAGAGCAGGAGGAGTATATACGGGAGGTAATGCGGAAATACAGTTTTTAAAATGTTCCTATTCTACTCATAATATAAACTCTGGATTCAGAAAACTATAACCATGAGCTTAAAATCAGATTTATCTAAGTTCAGCTACATTGTGTCTTTTGAACATTTGTTTGGTATGACACCTAAGCTAACTAGGATTTCCTTTACTGCTGTGCTGCTAGTGCCCAGAAACATGTGTGACACATAGTAGGCGCTCAACAAATGTCAGCTTACCAGCTCGAGTCTTACTGGATTTTCATGGAGTGATTTGAAATGATACTGTGTTAAGCAAAGTCTGAAGTGAGTGGGCAAATAACTGTGGAACATCTATACAAGGGCATACTACATGTCATAAAAAGGAACACACAGTTGACCCACATGAATGAATCTCATGCATTATGTTAAGTGAAAGAAGCCAGACTCAAAAAGGCTGCATATTGTATGATTCTGTGTATATGTTGCTCTAGAAAAGGCGAATACAGAGGGATAATGACAAAGACAGGCCAGTGGTTGCCAGGGAGAGGGGCATGAGAGTGTGACTGCAAAGGGGGAAGCACGAGGAAATTTGAGGGCTGATTGTGGGGGTAATTCCATGACACTGCCTTTGGCAAAACTTAGAGAACTGGATACCAAAACAGTCAACATTGCTGTTCAATCTTGAGAAGCATTGATTTTCTAAAAATTATAATAAAAATAGGTAACATTTGTTGAGTGCTTACTATATCCCAGGTATTGTACTAGTGTTATGTGTGGACTACTTCACTTAATGTAATACAAAAATAAGAAGTAGGAAAGGGAGCAGTTTAGACAAGAACCTAGTATAAAGGAACCATGGACATGGACAACAGGTGGGATTGACTTTGGGGGGAATGGGTGGGTGGGGAGGGGGACAGAGGGGAGCAAAAGGGAATGGATATAATACAACAACAATAAAATTAAAAAAAAAAAGTAATGTTCACAAAGTCCTTTTATCCTTAATTTTACACTGTACTAAGTGTAAAATTGTTCACTTTGGAAATAAATGGCAATTATTATATTTTTATTTTCATTTCCTTGTCATTTATTTGCCTTAATATTTTAGTAATGATATTATGTATTTTTCATTTTTACAGTATCACTTTAAGTCATTAAAGATTCTGAAATCTCTATTATTTTGGTTTCTCAATATAGAGTTTTCTAATGTGATTGTGAATGCTCATGACTTAGTAAAATAGCCCATTTACTTGAAAGCTAAATCATAAATATTTTATTTTTTTGTTAGTAGGATCTTAATGCTTGAGAAACTTTTATAATTGTCTGATACCTTTTGGTAATACAAACATCCTAAAAGCCAGATTAATTCTCTTCCTGTATTGTCATCATAAAGAGAATGTCCAAACTTTGATCTGTAACTTAAAACAGTTTGTACAGATTGTCTAAAACACTTCTAAGGTTATATAGGAAAATCCCTAGCTTGATGTATGAGTTAACTTTATTCCCCTTAGAAGAAAAATAAATGTTTACACTTATGAGCAGGATGTAAGCAAATACAGAATGATTACATTGGGCCTCAGATTTGGCTTTGTAGCAAGCATTACAACCAGAGGATAGGGTCTTATGTTTTTCTTTATGTTGAAAGTATTTTTGACTTAGCTCTGAACTGTTTTTACACGTGAATTAGTTAACTGCCCTACAATATGAGATTGACTCTTAAATTAATTTTTTTTCCCTCTGATTACAAATTAAGAACAGAAGAATCTGGCCTTAGATTCTTGGGCTCAAGCTCTGACTTATTTCCTCATAAACATTGTAAACATACACAAAATAATATTGACCCAAGGGCCTGTTGAGCACATGTTTGGCCCAGGGCCAGTGAAGTGCATGGGAAATCGCCACAGATGGGAGAGTGGAATGGGAGGCAGTCTCAGAACAGGTCAGGGGCCTTCAGTTGCAACCAGATCATGTACATGGTGACTGCTGCACTTAAAAAGTTTGGGGGTCTAGAAGGCAACATTGGCAGCACTGATTTTATAAAAAAAATATTCAGAAAGGAAGTGAAATACAGTAAGATAGGCAAAGGTGATTTGATGTGGTAGTGTTGTAGTGTCATTAAATGGAATTTGGTTTTGTTCTGTTTTGTTTTTCAGGACATAGAATGGACCCACATTGACTACTTCAATAATGCTATCATTTGTGACCTAATAGAAAATGTGAGTATTAGGTACAGTTTTTGAAAGAATTTCTTAGTAACACACTGTTTACGAATGATCCCACTGCCTTCAATGTTAAGCTTTAATGTTTTTACTATTTTAGCACTTGTCTTCAGGGAACTACAGTTCTGGAGACATAAGTATAGCCTTAAGGGATCATACACAGTTTTTGAACATATACATAGGCAGCTGGACATTTTGATACTTAGCCTGGATCACCTATGGTCATCCCCTTTGCCATATCACAGAGCCCATTCGTGATGCTTACATACCATGATATGCACATACAATGACGATGCTCACATATCATACCAGCAGACACACCAGTTGTTCTTGTGTGTCCAGAGCCCAGACCAAGCCCATGGCTCCTGGGAATGTGGAAACTGGTCAAAGGAGGCTTGAAGCAGCCTTGAAGCTTTTGGCCAAATCAACATACCATTTTCATTTCTGAAACTAGCAATTTCTTAACACACTGTTCAATGGGTTATTAACAAAAAAATAATTCTCAGGAAGGATGTGGAGAAAAGGGAACCCTTGTGCACTGTTGGTTGGGAATGCAAATTGGTGCAGCTGCTATGGAAAACACTATGGCATTTCCTCAAATAATTAAAAATAGAACAATCATCAGAGCCAGCAATTCCACTTCTAGGTTTATGTCCAAAGGAAATGGAATCAGGATCTTAAAGAGATATCTGCCCTCCGTGTTCATTGCAGCATTATTTACAATGGCCAAGCTAGGGAAACACTCTTAAGTCTTCATCTACAGATGGGTGGTTAAAGAAGATGTGATATAAATATATGGACATTATTTAGCCATGAGAAAAGAAGGAAATCCTGCCATTGACAACAACATGGCTAGACCTTGAGGACATTATGCTAAGTGAGATAAACCAGAGAGAGAAAGGCAGAAATACTCTATGGTATCTTTCATATTTGGATTCTAAAAAGCCACACTCATAGAAACAGTACAGTGGTGGTTTCCGGGGTCTAGGGAGGAAATAGGGAATGTGGGTCAATGGGCGTAAACTTCCAGTTACAGCAGGACTAAGTTCTGGAGCTGTAATGTACAGCCTGTTGACTGTGGTTAACAATACTGTATTATGTACTTGAAAGTTGCTAAGAGAGTAGATCTTCAATGTTCTGGGAGTGCTAATGGTTTTAGGGATAGAGATGTTAGCCAACTGCTCTGGCTATGTTGGTAATCGTTCTATAATGTATATGTATCAAATCAACAAATTACACACCCTAAACTTATATGTTAATTATATCTCAGCCTAGAAATATTATTAAAATGTTTTTTAAGAAACATGCTCTTCAAGGATAAAGGGACAAGCTCAGGAGCTGAGTTAAGTAGGACCCTAAGAGTGGATCAGTACAGACCCAGCATTGTTCAGGGAAGGTATGCAGAGGACATTGCGTGTGTGGCTTTGCAGGTGGCCATGGGCCATGGGATTTCTCAGGTGACCCAAATATGTGTGTATGTATAGGAAAGGGCTCAAAGTGTAAAAAATTACCGGATAATTTTTAGTTAGCTTTCTGATCTAAGATTTTTGTTTTTATTATCGTTTCTGGTTTATTGTAAATGAACTGATTGCAGAAAATTGGTATGCTTGTGAAAACCTGGAAACTCTTATTTTATGCTTAGGATTACTAACAGTCCCAGCCTTGATAACAAAGTAATTTGAAACGATCCATACACTTTATTGTCCTGCAGTGTTTTCTGTGAGTAGTAGTAGGTGAGTGCTGTGTTTTAGGAATGTAGTTGCAGGCTCTAAATGCCCAGCAGTGACTTTCTACCCATCCTTAAATAATAAGTCCTTGTAGAAACTATGTAAAAAGCCAGTATTCCTTTCCTCAGTAATTCTTGAAAGGTATATCTTTGATTAAATTGAACATTAACAATAACACTCCAAAACATCACTAGCTTTCAGTTGAAAAGCAAACTTTGTTTTGAAAATCTGAACAATGTTGGAATGTGAACACTGATATCCTTCTAAGCAATTCAAAACTCTAGGCTAAAATCCAGAAAACCAATAGATGTTTCTGAAATTTTTTTCTGCTAAATTTTGTGACCAAAGTAATTTGCTGTGGGAAGTTGAACTTATAGAAGTCATGACCAACACGTTTTCCCCTCATAAATCTAACATTACGCTAATTACTTCTCTTTAAGAAGGAAAAAAAAAAAAAAAAAACAGCGGTAATGCACTTAATTTAACTCGACTTCCTCAGCCAAATTCCCCTTGGGTATGTGAGGTAAGAAACTGCTATGTTCACGTAGGAGCCTGGGTATTTAATGGAACTGTTTCCTTCCCACAGCACCGTTTAACAATCATGTTTGTGTTGGTGCTGTTAGGAACACACTTGATTCCTGAAAGTCCACACTTCCCTGGGGCCTTGAGTGGATTGAATAAATGCTGGTCAGAGGATGTTATTGGCTCCATGAGGAGAAGGGAAGAGGAGCGGGGGGCTTCCCCTGTTGGCAGTGGGTGGAGTTAATGGTCAGTGGAGTGGGTTGTCCTCTTGGAACGGAGGCATATGGACATAAGGAAGGAACAGCAGGCTTTCATTTAGCAAAGTCGAAGATTTCTGAGTTTAATGGGGCTGACTGTTCTTGGGATAAATACGATCATGGGTCTGATACACAACAAATGCTCACGCATGTTTAACATCCATTTTGAAATTTTATACGGAAGCAGAATTTTATTCTAAACAGGTATCCTTGGAACTTGCATGGATTATTAAAAAGCAGTATCCAAACTCACATTTTTTTCCCCTAGAAAGTAAACTTTGCTTTGAATAGATGGACAATTTGGAAACATCTGACACCAATTTTCTTAAACTCTGAATCAAATAATGGCCTTAAAAAGACCGTGCTTTCTGATTTATCACCACATGCTATAGAGACCATATTGTCACATTAGTTTCCGACTTATGTATTTGCTTTTGAAATTTTGAGGTCCAACTACCCTTTTTCTAACTGTATTGTTAGAAATTTATATTAATTTCATTATATTTACATTAATTTCAGTCATTAGCCTGCCACTGTGGCTAAGGTGACTTCTAAGTCCTGTTCCATGAGGGGAACAGTATGGGGGTGGGGAGAGGCTGATACAGGGTCCACTCACCCCTCACACACCTGGGACTCTTGGGAAGAGGGCAGACTTATGTGACTTTTTGTTATTTGTTTTGTTTCTCCGCTTTTTGTTATAAGTGAACAGAATTTTCTTGTGGCTCCGTTGATTGTGTTTGGGGGTATAATCAGGAGTAATTGTTAGCACAATACAGTGAGGAAGGAAGGAAACCTTTTTATTTCCTTGCTCCCAGAACACAAATGGAATCCTGGCCATGCTGGATGAGGAGTGCTTGAGGCCTGGCACGGTCACCGACGAGACTTTCTTAGAAAAGCTGAACCAGATCTGCGCCACCCACCAGCACTTTGAGAGCAGGATGAGCAAGTGCTCTCGGTTTCTCAATGACACGTCCCTGCCGCACAGCTGCTTCCGAATTCAGCATTATGCTGGCAAGGTATGGGCCTCAGAGTTGGCACAGCTGATGAGGATAAAATGAGCTGCTAATGTGGTTGAATCAAAGGAGTATATAGCCAATAAGATTGTAATAACTGTGTGTGGTGTCAGATGGATACTAGACTTACGGGGGATCACTTCCTAAGTGATGTAGATGTCTGACCACTATGCTGTATGCCTAAAATTAACATAATACTTATATCAACTGTAATTGGAATTTTTTTTGCATTTTAAATAGAAGCAGTAAATGTTTAATAGAAACAGAATCTACACCATGTTGAGCAGTATCTTATTAATGCTGAAAGCGGAAAGGAAAGCCAGTGAACTTAATGAAAGGGCTTGAATGCATTTTAAAAATGGATTTCATTATTTTCAATCTCTAAGCTAACCTATTTAAAAAAACCTATCAACACTTATAAAGGGGATTTGCCAGTAAAAATTAGGAGTCTCTGTAGATTTATGATAAGGTTTTAAAAGCATAAGCCATTTAGCAAAAAAAAAAAAAAAAAAATGTGGATTTAGACTTTGAAACAATGCTGAGGAAAATGTTTACTAAAAGAACCACGTTTATTTGCTTAATATTTGGGGGAATTAATTTTATGTTACATATCTATAGGTAATGTTAAAAGCAGCTTTAATGATAATTTTTAAATCCTAAAAGATTATTGATTGGAGTTAATGCCTCCTTTAATATAAATAAGGTGGCAAACTTTATGTATTTATAGAGGAGAAATGAAGTATATAACCTGTGAATTATCTTTAATTTCAAAATGTTGAAACTTAGTCCTTTATTTTCTTTATTAGTCTTATTTTGCTAAAAGATATTTTCTGGTCAGTTTTGCTGCAGGCTGGGTATCTGTGAAGATTTAGTGTTATCTCTACTTTATTTCCTCCCGTCTACTTCTAAACATGCTAGAATTGGCACATGTGAACTGAAAAATAAAAGTAAAACCTCAAATTTACCCAAAACACCAAAAAAAAAATCCTTTGAAAATGTTATAACATTTTTGGAGCTTATCATTACAGATCCTGAATGGTAATAGAATTTATTTTGAACTCTTCTGTGATTTAGACTGATGGAATTTAAACTTGGAGGCTAATTCGGTATTAGAGTGTGACTAATGTGTTGGGGCTTTGGTGGAGAAAGAAGAGACTGCAGTGTAGTAGCCTTGGAGTATTTTTAACAGTTGTTTGATGCTCTACCATGCAGTTTGTCAATTGTTGAGTCTCGCATTGCTCACAGGTGCTGTACCAGGTGGAAGGATTTGTTGACAAAAACAATGACCTGCTCTACCGGGACCTGTCCCAAGCCATGTGGAAGGCTGGCCACACACTCATCAAGTCTCTGTTCCCTGAAGGGAACCCTGCCAAGATCAACCTGAAAAGGCCTCCGACAGCAGGCTCACAGTTCAAGGCATCTGTGGCCACGCTGATGAAAAACCTACAGACCAAGAATCCAAACTACATTAGGTATTTCTGGCCTTCTGATTTATGACCCCATGTTCATTTAAATATGCAGGCATTCTCAAGGAAAATCATCTTTTCCTGTTGGCTTAAATCTGAATGTAGCCCGGAGGGTAACCAAGGTACTTACAGATCAAACAAAATAGTATCTTGGGTTTGCTGTAAAAATACCCCAGTGCTCCTTCCTCCTCCCAAATATTAATGTGGGGTGTGGGGGGGAGTGTGGGATAGGAATAGATACTTAATGAAATTGGGTTGTTGGCACATGGGATTCCCACCTTTCTGTATGTTTAAAATACTATTTAAATATAATATTAAAATATTTTTTATTTGTAATAAGAAACAATGTAAACAGTTTTTGGTAAAGGTTTGCATAGAACTTTTGTTGGATTCATATCAAATTTCTTTTCATATTAACTTAGAACATTAAAGCTAGTGGGGCTTCAGTGTAACTCTGGTGTTAGGAAATAGGTGCCGTGTTTTTTCCTGTGACAATTACGAGCTCCAAGGAAGTAATGATTTCTAAAACAACCTGGATTTGTTTTCAAAGCTATAGAAATAACTCTTAAAAGGCATCTGGTCTCTTTTATTCTGCTTCTTGGGCATCTTAGATGTCAAGTTCATTAAGGCCTTCCAGGGTTAGAGTTGGCTCTATGTGTATTTGGTGAACTAGATAATAGCAGGTATGTGTGTGATGGGTCAGATTTCACAGCACATGAGCACCCATACAGACCTTCTATAGTGGTCTTTGAAAAGCCAGTTATGAGGAAACTAGAGTGGAGAACATTTTTGTGTTTGGCTTATTCACCTAATATTATTTTAGTAACAAATGTAAATAGGCAAAATTCCTTGGTCTAATTGCAGTCAGGTTACAACATATTAGGTAAAAATCATGGTTTCAAAAAAAAGATAACCAGGAAATTTGTGATCATTTTCTCTCCTGATTTTCTCAATTGAGTAGATGTTACTTTTTAAAATTT
The DNA here is from genome assembly GCA_004026585.1 of Noctilio leporinus. NCBI lineage: Eukaryota > Metazoa > Chordata > Mammalia > Chiroptera > Noctilionidae > Noctilio > Noctilio leporinus. The sequence goes on along the minus strand of PVIW01001494.1, from coordinate 81,172 downwards.
TTTTTAAATTCTATTTTATTTAAGTATAATTTACATGAAGCAATGTGTACAGATCCTAGGATAATGGCTCATTTTTTTACCATTCTATACAGTTTGGTAACCACCAACTAGGTCAAGACAATATTTTGTTACCCCAGAAAGTTCTTTCATTTCCCTTTCCTTTCACTGGTTTTAGTGTGTCTCTAAAATGTATTAATTAACTCCATGGTTGTGAATACAAGGTCTGTCCAGAAAGTATCAAGCCAATGTCAATATAATTAAAACAGTTTACATGGCCAATACTTTTGACACAGACCTCATGTAATATATATTTTTCTAGAATCTTTATAGTTTTGATTTCATACTGAGCTCTATATTTTTTGCATATTGATGTCCTTTTGCTCTGGTACTTTATATTGAAAAGTAAAAATTCTCATACTTTTTCATCCATTTACCTTGAGGACTTTATTGAAAGTCACCTGAATGTGTATTTAGGATCCAAACTTACTAGTCTGTCCCATTGATCTGTTCATCTATCCTTAAGACAGAAAGTGGGAGTTATTTTTATAAGTGTAAAAAGAAAAGCATTAAAAAACACTAAGGCCAAAACAGGCAAGATTTAATTGTCCACATGTTATATATGTGTGTGTCTATTTGATATAACCATAAATGCTTATCAATATATCAATTAGAATACAGAGATTGCTGCAACAAGATCCAAAAATAGCAGTGGCTTAAATAAGACCGACATTTATTTCTTGTAGAAGGACCATAGGGCTTGTAGATCAGCTGTTTCTATTTGTGACTGTACACTTTCCAGGGTATTTCCTCACCCACGAGGCCCACAGTGGCTGTTCATCTTATCTATAGTCCCAGCCAGCCGGGAGCAGAGGAACAAGGGGAAAACGTATCCTTCCTATTCAAGGCACACCCAGAAGTGGTACACATTACTTCCACCCCGATCCTAGTGGCCAAGATTTTGGCCATGTCGCCACTCCTTCTTACAAAGGAGTCTGGGGAATATAGTCTTTCCTTAGGCAGCAAAGTATCCTGTTAATCAGGAAGGAAATACAGGGTTCTAGAGACAGCCATGTTTTAAATCTTTTCATTGAGGTATATGCATACATAAAATATGATAAAGCATACAAATTTTAATTGTACAGCTTGTTGAATTTTTACATGTATATAACACATCCAGACCAACAAATAAAAAACATTTCCATTATCCCAGGAAGGTTCCTTTATGCCCCTTCCGTATCAGTCTCCACTCATATCCCTCTAGTCATGGATTAATTTTGTTTGAACTCTATATAGTTCTGCTTGAACTTCATATAAATGGAATCATAAAATACGTACACTTTTATGTCCAGCTCCTTTCAACAAAATGTCAGTGATGCTCATCCATGTTATTGTACGTATTATGGTTTCTTTTTTATTGTGTGTGTGATACCTTAATTTGTAGGTTTTTATAAAATGATTGGAAATAATTTCGAAAGAAATAACTGGGTTTCTCAAGAAAAACAAATAATTATCTCTCCATGAAATAATTATGTATGCTATTTTTGTAAAACACAGGCAAATGATTATTTTGTCAGGGAGAATTTAAAACCTAAAATCTCTGTTATTGTTTAGGTGTATCAAACCAAATGATAAGAAGGCAGCACACATCTTCAATGAGGCTCTAGTCTGTCACCAGATCAGGTACCTGGGTCTTTTGGAGAATGTCCGCGTGAGGAGGGCCGGCTACGCGTTCAGGCAGGCCTATGAGCCCTGCCTGGAAAGATACAAAATGCTTTGTAAGCAAACCTGGCCTCATTGGAAAGGACCAGCAAGGTAAGAAATTCATTGATCATACTTAATCGCAAAGTGTTAAAGCATAAAAATAATGTGTTTTTGTCACATGCTCTTAGGCAAAACAATGCTGTGAAAAGTGGAATGTTTTGCAACCTCTTTTGCATCAGGATACCATTTTGTACTGATTCTTAATTAATTCTAGAAGTTTCGGTCTTCCGTAAGGTCAAAATGGGGCGCATCAAATCCATATTTGAAACTTATATGTCAGTTTTTAGAATGTGCTATGGTAAGTTAGGAGGGATTTATAGTTGATAAGTATACTTGGAGAAACATAGAAGGGTACACTTAGGCATGTTGGATCAGCACTCTCAGCTTTTTACCTTTCAGCTTCTCACTCCCCCACTTCGGGGGACTTGCCACCGGAGAAAATCAGTGGGTGGCGATGAGGGTTCCACTTTTTACCCAGGTCTGCACCAGCTGAGAAGTAGGTACAGGAGCAGATATGGTCCAAAGTGTCAGTGTTATTGCCGATAAAGCTGGATTGGAGAATATGATAGAATCTAGGGCCACGTGGACTTCAGCTCACCCGCCCTAAATTTTGCTCACCCATCTGGTCCCAGACAGAGCATGGGACCATTGCACGCTCATTCCATGGAGCAGCCCGGGTAGCTCCGTATGCAGAGAGGGCCTGTGTGCTGCTGGGTGGGTCGCTGCCAAAGAGAGATCAGGCCTTGCCCAACTAGTGACCTTTCTTCTGCTTTGACCAGTCAGAAGTTGCCCCTTTTTTATGTGCTGTGGACATTCTCCCGACTACTACAGGAAGGCCAGCTGCCTATTTATGGGCCTAGGCAGAAACTTTAGAGTTGTAATTTCTCTATACTGGTGTTAACTTTACATTTTTCCCTGGACCTGGCCTTTCACAGGAACATCAACAGTATTGGACACTCATCCATACTTCTGGTGTGGTCTCTGATGTATAATTTAATACCCAAGTTATGTGGGATCTTGGTACTATTTCAGTTCTCACTACTAATTTCCACATTGACCATGTATGGTCAATGTGTATCATAATACACAAAACAGGTGTTTGGTCCCTGCGTGGCACTTGGTCCACAGGTTGGTGGAATGAAACCAGGGTCCAGGATGGAGAGGCTGAAGCCAAGTCCAGGCCGTCAGTGTTGTACTTAGCACTCTTCTCAGGCTTTGTTCACGCACTGATAGGCAGAAGCAGGACAACTGTAATAGAACAATATAAACAAGAACTAAGTTCAAACTAGATCTGAGTTTCTTACACACCCTCCTGGCCTTTGTTGGTATATCGTTATGGGTATAATATTGCTTCTGCCAATGAAATCAAGAACTTGGCTCTGATACCACATTTTCTTAGAAGATACAGTTCTGAACCCTGGTTTACTTTTTTAGCATTTACTGGGTTTGGTCTTAATTATTTAATAGAAGGATGCTTACAGAAAGAGCAGTTATAGGAATTGAAACATTGTTTTGTGCCAGTAAGAATCTGATATTATGATTTAAGGTAAGATAAACTATTTTTGTAACTCAGAAAACTCATTGTTTTTAATTGATTTTTATAGGGCTGGTGTGGAGGTTCTGTTTAATGAATTAGAGATTCCTATGGAAGAATATTCTTTTGGCAGATCAAAGATATTCATCCGAAATCCAAGAACAGTATGTAATCAAAACCTTTACACTCTCAACTTCTGTTATGATCCTATAGGCAAGTTATTAAAGGATGTTTAACTTCAGAGCATTACCCAAGATACTTCCAAAAATGCCACAATTTTGTATTTATCTGCACATGTCCAAGAGAATGAGCAAGTAAGGGGTCATCGAATAGTGTGTATTTTTGGTGAAACATGAAAGTTTTTGATCTAATAGGTTGTACAATAAAGAAACTGTTTATACAACAATGAAATTATCTCTGATTCATAGGAATTGGAGATAAATTCAGTCTGTATGTGTAATATCTGAATTATATGATAATTTGAAGAAAGACAACTTCATTGTTTAAAAGTACATGAAAGAACCCAAATTCAATTTATTTTTAAGTTAAAAAGAACCTTTAAAATTCTACAAAGTAGAACTCCAAGGGGGTTTTTTATAAATTAATAGACTAGAATGAATTATTATTATTAGTGTAGCAGTTGATTGGTAATTTGGAAATTTAGAGAATTTGAAAAGTGTTTAAATTGTTGGAGAAACTTTGCCAATCTCTTTTTTCCAACTAACAGTAGCATCCTCAGAGATAGTGGGAAGGTAAACCTAAGCTGAATTCAGCCTTCTCTGATTCATCATGAACGCTGAATCAGTAGAATCTAAATTGTGAATTTTGCTTGAATTCATCCAAATAGTTTTCATATGGGCTATTATCTGTATTATATGTAATAATTAAGACAGTTATTCCTATTTTGTCCCAATGTGGTTGACTCCACCATCATGGCTTCTTACTCCTGGGAATATTTTTCTTGTCTGCCATGAGTATCTGGTGGAGTTTTGATGGACCCATCTATTATTTTTAGTTATTCAAATTAGAAGACTTGAGGAAGCAAAGGCTCGAGGACCTGGCCACCCTCATTCAGAAGATTTACCGGGGGTGGAAATGCCGCACACACTTCCTGCTGATGAGAAAAAGCCAAATCGTGATCGCTGCCTGGTACAGGAGATATGCTGTAAGTCCCCTGAAATTTTTCATCTGTAATAACAATGCTTGCTGACGGTGGTTATGCACTTACTGTGTATGTCATTTACATACTGAATCCTTCCAGCAACCTGATAAAATGAGTGCTCTTTTGCATTGTTTTTAAAGAGGAGACCACTAAGGCATGAACCCACAGTCACACAGCAGCTACGGCAGAGATGGGGTTTGAATGCAGGTCGTCTTAAGAGCTCAAGTCCAATGTATCACTGCCTTCTGCTGATATGGATGTAGTGAGAAGTCTGCATCTTGCATTTGGTCATCAGGCTGAAAGAGACAGTGTCCTCTAACCCTTTGACAGTTTGGTAGGGTCAGTTTTTCAAAATAATGGGTTGTTCTCCATTTATTGTAGCAGCACTGAAAATAGCTTTAATTCCAAAAAGCTAAAGCCACATTATAGTAGAATTTAGGGTTTGGCTAAAGGGCTAGACTCCTTTAGTCCTCAGATATTTGGCCCTATTAACCATGGGAAAAGATTCAATAATTGGTTTGAAATTGCTTTTTGAAATTTTCTTTCTCGTTTAATTACATTAATAGATGTTTTGTTGGAGCCATACCACAGGTTTAAGGTCATCCTGAAGGTTTGTTGGTAGGCTAGCTTGAACTTGGGTTGTGTTCTCACAAAATGAAATATTCCAAATGCTTTTTCACTTGAGGATAAGTTGGACAATGTATTAAATTTGCAATCAAATCTCCTTTATGGTTAGTCTTCCTCCTACGGCCATAGAGAAGTTTTGGTATAAGGCAATATATAATCAGGACATAATTTACGCTGACCTAAGCTCATATAATACATTTTAGTATATTATTTCCCAGTTTTAGAAATTAATGAGATTCTTAAATGATTAAGCTAAGAAAAAAATTGCTTGAGCTTTTTAAAAGTATGTCTTTAAAATTGCTTCCTCTAGTTAAAAGAGTATAACCAACCAAACAGGCGTTAAGGTATGAATCTATATGACCATGTGAATGATAGGTTCATTCACACATATTCTGCAAAAGCACAGGTACTGTTGTCACCATGCCAGGCTGCATGTGGCAGTGACACCTGGCTCTCATGCAGGTTCATGATGCTCTATTTTCTGTTTACCTGAGAAAAGAAGACCAATAAATAATCAGAGCTCAAGAAACCTTTTTATCATTTCTTATTTTGAGATTATTAAGAACATTTAATTTGGACGTGGACTGAGTTCATCTGTCCAAACTTACTTTGAAAATCTTACTTTGTAGGTTTTGGGCATAGCAAGGTAAGCAAGACAACCTAATTTCTGACTTCCCAGAGTTTATATTTAGTGAGGGACAGATGCATTTAAGCAAACAAGTAATTTCAATAATTCCAAATTGTGATAAGTGCTAAGAAGGGAAATAGGAAACTGAGATAAAGAAAAATGTGGATCCAGGACATAACTTCAGGTAGAAGGGGTTAAGGACAACCTTTTGAAATGGACCATTTCATCTGAAGGATGAGAAGAAACAGCCAAAGCAAAAAACCAAGAATAGCAAGTGCTGTTTGCATCCTCCTTCTTAATGTAGGCATGCAGTGACTTCAGGTGAAAAATAAAGTCACCATATATATCATCAATTCATGGTGGTGAGAGTTACAAGCAATATTAATTTATAGAATGAAAAACTAGCTCAGTTTTTAGAGAAAGTATTAATTTTGCTCTAGTGCTATATCTGTTTCAGAATTTGAACTAAATGCCTCAACCAGTTAACTAGCATGTTATATAAGCCAGTGAGTAACTCAATGTTTTCCCTCAACTAGATAACTCAAAGATGTCTAAAAACCCATTTTCAGTTACTGATTCTTTTTAAATCCATATATGGTGATATTTCATGATTCCTTGAGGTAAATTTTAAAATGAAAAGGCCATTTAGGAATTAACAAAGAAAACATGAAGTACCAAATGGATGTCAGAAGTGACAGTGAGATATTATAGGTATAGTTTGTTCTGACAGCCATGGACTATTTACTCAGGGAGAAATCTTAGAGATTTTCCAGTTCCTCATTTGACAAATGAGGAAATCGAGACCCAGAAGAGGTAGTTACTTGTTCAAGGTTATCTTTACCCTTCTCTTTGGTGTCTTCTTTTGTTCTGCTCGGGTATTGATAACATCACCCCCATAATCTCTGCCCTCTCAAAATGCAGCTTAGAATCTCCGAAGGCACCCCTCAGAAGGGAGCTGAGCAGTCCCCCATCTCCAAAGTGACAGAGCCACTGCATGCCTTTAGTATGTTGAAAAGCTGTGAAATGTCATGGCACATGTCCACATTCCAGTGAATATTCCGTACTGAGCAGTAAGAACACACTTTGCTTGAGATGGTGTTCCAGCAGCTTCTGCTCTTTGAGGCATCAGCCCTAGACGTTAGAAAGGCCCCTGGCCATTGAACTTGCTGTAGCGCTGCTTGGCTTGGAGCCTTTCGTGGAAGCACCACTGGGTCTTGAACCTTCCCCACCCAGAAGTAACGTCCGCAGCAGGTGAGCCTGGCGCTCTCTCGCCCAGGACACTGTTTGTATTTTGCACTGCTGGCTCTGTCCCTGCAAGTCCTTGAGTGTGGGGGTAGAGTCAGATTCATGTTTATACTCTCATGGTCCTATTGAAGAACTTGATACAGAGAAGGAGCTCAATACATGAAATTCAGTTGATAGACATTTACTTAAATTTTCTAGCTGATTTCCCAGCTTGAGGCAGCGTGAAAGCAGAAAACCTTAACAGAACCTGGGATGTTAGAGGCTGACCTAGTCAGTGGCATAATGAGAAATGGCACCGAGAAGAGAGAATGCAGAAACAGACACAGCAACACAGTGTGTATTCATTCATTGTTCATCGATTGACAGAGTATTGGCTGTGTATTGGACCTGTACTGTTTAACAGCATAATAAAAAAGAGAAGTTAATGATGGTGGGTCCTGAGCCATTTAGAAAGTATTTAATTACAGTTAGCATCCTTAAGCATGCAGTGGATTAACTGTATAGGCACACCTCAGAGATACTGCAGGATTGGCTCCATGCTACTGCAGTGAAGCCAATATTGCGAGAAAGTGAGTTGGTTTCCCAGTGCATACAAAATTATATTTACATGCTACTATAGTCTAGTAAGTATGTAATGACATTAGGTCTTAAAAAAAAACAAACAAGTACATACCTTGAGTAAGAAATACATCATTGCTGAAAAATGCATCTTCTGACCTTTCCGCTAGTCATAATCTTTGCTGGTGGAGGATCTTGCCCTGGTGTTGATGAAAATGCGGTATCTGGAGAGCAATAAAGCAAAGAGCAATGGAATGATTTTGAATTGTTTGACAGCTTGGTTTCTTTACATACTGCTTTCCGCGAGGAATGTGGGTGGTCAAGAGGTAATTGCACTGAGTGAGAAAACTACTTTTTCCCAATCTTAGCAGTATATGGAGTGGGCAACAGTAGGTTTACAGTTGTAGTACAAATAAATAATACAATAATAAATTATGATACAAGAATAAACTGTTTTGCACACTCACAACTATAAACCTACTGTTGCCCACCCCTCTATGTGTTTCAGACATATAAATAGAGTCACTAATATCTTCCCTCTTCATCCTACAGCAACAAAAGAGGTATCAACAGATAAAGAGTTCTGCTTTGGTAATTCAGTCTTACATCCGGGGTTGGAAGGTGAGTTTACAAGAAGTGAGACTTCTTTATTTGGGGTTTTGGGGTTCTTCACAAAGGATGCTATCTTTAGGTTCACCCTACAGCGGGGAGTTCCTTGTCTCCTGCCTGCTGTGTCAACAGTCTTAGGTGGAAAGAATAAATATTGTGGACCGTGTCTTAGCTGCTTCCTTTTTTCTGACTGGCTGTCTATTCAAGAGCTTTGTTCTCTGAACAGGAAGTCCTTGAAATAATTCCATACATGACTTCAATATCCTCTTGACCAGTGTGTGAGGGAAGCTGTGGTCCAGTCAGCTGTCTTCACACCATTGCTCCCACACCTGTGAGCCCTTCCAGACCTCAGCTCTCCCAGCCTGCGCCTTCTGGCTTCCTGGGAATCATCTTTCAGGCTGTGGGGCATGGTCAAAAGATCCTGAGCTCTGGCCATCGTAGTGGAGGGTGAAGTGGGGTACCTGTACGTCCTTTCTGCCAAAACTTGGTTTGGAGGTCAGCAAAATGGAGCCCACAGGCTAGATTTAGCCTGTGTTTTGCTTTCACCCATCCTGAAACCTCAGACTGGATGGTTTTTGATATTTTTAAAGCCTTGTTTAAAAAACAAACAAACAAAGACAAGACTATTTCAAGACACGTAAAAATAATATGAAGGACGGGTTTCATGTAAATACATGCCTATAGGAAATACGAAGTTCATACGCATAAAGTTTTCTTGTTGTACAACCACACTCATTTATTTTCCATCTTGTCTGAGGCCACTGTAGCGCTCAGTGACAGAGTTGCGACAGAGAAGCCAAAAGTTCTTACCATCTGGCCTTCAGCAGAAGAGTGTACTGACGCCTATTCTGAGTCAGGGAGAACTGAGGGCCTGTTCTGAGCACCGTCCTGTTGGAAGGTTTTGTGGACTGAGCTGAATCCAGAGCAGCTCTGTTCAGAGGCCAGCGCCCTGGGCCAGGAGTGTAGTGAGGTCGGTTGACCTTTGTCCAGGGCCATGGGCATCCCGCAGCAAGTGCCAAAGCACAAGCCCGAGCATGTAGAGGAAGGGCAGTGGCTGCCTGCGGACACTTCCGTGACCTCATGACTGAGTCCTGGGCCTGGGTCTCCAGCCTAGTGACTTCAGAGGCAGGACCAAGGGTCCGCCTCCACATGGGACATTCTCTTGGCCTCAGAATCACTGTTCAGCAATGACTGGAAAGAAGCTACCGGTTGTGGACCCGTGATAATTTTATTTTAGCCAGTTTTTAAACATCTTTTGAATTAAAAGTACAGCTATGATTATATCCTCAGACAACAATAAGAAAAGCGATGAAATAGATTTTGGTGGGTTCTTGGAGATCCTCCAACTTCATTCTGAGAACCGCTCCTATTATCTAATATTTCCAGCTTACATTGATTGCTGTGGTCAGATTTTTGTCCTCGCATATCAGGCCACGGGAGGCTGCTGTCCCATGTGAGTGGGGGCCACACTGGCAGGCTGGGTGGTATTTTCACTTACCACCTTCACATAGTCCATTTGGGCTTATAAGCCACATTCCCTTTTCCTTGCTTTAAGCCATGGATTTTCACTTGACAATCAAATGGATGTCATCACTATCTGTTCAGGTATTTTTTTCAAGTTGTTATAAATGCCACATTTTGGTTAACTTTGTATTTTTCTGGGTGATGATTCTATACCTTAGGCCCGAAAAATCCTGCGGGAACTGAAGCATCAAAAGCGCTGCGAGGAAGCGGCCACCACCATCGCCGCCTACTGGCACGGGACCCAGGTAGGCCGGCCAGAGACTGCACCCAGGAAGCAGGGGGTAGTAATGTGCCAGTAATGTGGGAAATGAGGGACCCTCTCTTGGGGGCAGAAAATGTTTCACTCGCTTAAGCTACTGAGCACGCATTTGCCTCTCGCTCTCCAACATTTTGGTGTGGGTGGTGTGGCTCACGCTTTTGTGTTTACTATTTGATGGTGAGCAGTGTCTTTCTTCTTCTCTCTCCATGGAAAAGCAGCAGTAACCCTTCCCTGCCTTAAACTTTCCTGTAACTCCTTTTCAAATGCATCACAGGCGCGAAGGGAACTGAGCCGGCTGAAGGAGGCGGCTAGGAATAAACATGCTATTGCAGTTATTTGGGCTTACTGGCTTGGATCTAAGGTACTTGATACGCACATCTTGTTTCTCCTTCCTGAATCTGCTAATCCATGCGTAGTGCTAGCCCATCGGGAAACGAATGACCACACTGACCGGTGGCTCACGGTGGCGCATGCCCTAACAGCTGGAGGTGTTGGTGTCATTAGTGCATGGTAGGAAGCTTCAGCATGAGGACGCAAAAACGACTAATTGCTTACTAATGAGGTCCTAGTCTAGTTGCTGTTTTTTTAAAAAAATTCTCCAAGAACATGCATGTTTTAGTTTTTTCCTTTTTTTTCTCCCCTTCTCCCCCTACCCTGACATATACCAGAAGTTTTCTAGGGGTACTTGGGGGTGGGGAGCATGTTGAGAATGTTCAGATTTGTTCCTCCGCTGGTCTTCTGCAACTGTCAATGACAGAAATGCCTTGAACGCATGCCTTAGAAAATGTATATTAATCTGTGACTGAAACTGTTTTTTCAGGCTCACTGTGGCAGCCATTGATTATTATAAGCAAAATATTATAGGTGAAAAGAGTTGTCATCTGTGATTTACCAGCAAACGATGTCCATGCAGAGCTAGCCCTAATTGCCACGGAGGAATCCTAGGAATTTCAGCATCAGCTGTTTGTTTTTCCCTGAAACAAAGGCCTCCTGAAATGTTCTCACTAATCCTCTGTGACCATTTCACATACCCCAAGGGACCAAGAGCCTTAGATGTTTTTGTTAGTTAGAAAATCAAAGGTCATCCCTGCTAAAAATGTGTATTCCCGTTAGAACCACTGACCCACACAGGCCGTATTTTTGAGTCCACCTTGTCAGCATTCTAAGCCCATCATGGGAGAAAACTGAGAAAAGATAGCATTTGTCTGCATAAAGATCTTAATTTGCCAGAACCTCACCAAAGTTGTTCACTTGTCTTTTCCCTTGAAAATCAGTGAAGAACAAACGAGTCCCCTTAGCAAACAGGGGGACTGTCCCAGCAGAGACAGAGGGACACGTAGACAGTTAACCCTGGGATTTATGCCCTGGTGAGCTCATTTCCAGTCTGTACTACAAAGTAATGGAAAATCAATGCCTGATTATTCCTGTCTTAAGACGACGTGCCTCAGATGAATGTTTCCCTAAGATTAATTTTGAAACCTACCATTTGTTTTACTTTTTATCTGGCTTCCCTATATTTCCCCATTTGGGGCCTTTGCTAATATTGAATTTTGATACATGCTACTTCCAATGTTCTAACTGGAAAGAACGTTGAGTTTTGTGTTTCTGTTTGAACTTCAGAGAAATAACCTTTATTCCTGTTTTTGAGATGGTCGTGCATAAGAGCTGCCTTTTCATACGTCCAAATGAATGAACTCAGGGGTTCCCCTTTAAGCCCCCTGTGCTGGCAGCAAAGGGAAGTCTGCTGGAATTATTGGGAGGCACTTACAGTTTCAGAGCTTTGATAAGGAAGGGAGCACTGGGTGGTTAAAAGCAAAAAATGAAAGTAAGTGGGGAGGAGAGTTCATACAGATTGCCCTCCTCTGGAACGGAGTCCAGGCACTAAAAATACAAGGGACTGCACCGGCCTGCCACCGATTCTTTGGGTTCAAATGATTGTGCAATGCTCCTCTATCATTCTGAAATCCTTATTCATAAATTGGCCTGTCTGTGTGGTGGGGTGTCTTTTTCTGGTCGTTGTGCTGTCTGCATTGGGCTGTCTCTTTTATTTACCATCTAAAACGTTCTAGGCTCGAAGGGAATTGAAACGCTTGAAGGAGGAGGCTAGGCGTAAGCATGCAGTTGCTGTCATTTGGGCTTACTGGCTTGGACTGAAGGTACTTCCTCAATCCCTTCTTTCTGCCCACGGTGAACTCAATAAAGCCTAGCACTTACTAACCCTGAGGAAACGGTTGGTTTTGCTTGCTGACGGTCTGCAGTCTTTGACAATGGCATCTTGCCTAATTTGGTTTCTTTTGGAAAACAAGCCTGTACACTAATCGTTGCTGATTTTATTGTGTATATTTTTTTAAATAACAGGTTTAAAGTAATAGCAATGGAACATATTTTTCCTCAAGACACTTTGTTATTCAAGTTCTGTTTTATGTTATCTTTAGGAGGATGAAGCGCCTTTTTAATTCACGAGTCCCAATTACAATAGTTGAGCAATAGCTGACCCACATCTGCAGTGGCCAGCCAGGGATATCAGGCCATTGTTTGCCTTTATTGACCTGTTCTGCTCTAATATGACTCCGGAACAGAGCTTTCTTTAAAGTGGCATCATTCTTATTATTCGGCACAGAAACCAAAGACTTAAGCTTAAATACGAACAGATTTTCATGAATAAGACCAGCAGTGGCCCACCCAAGTTAAACAGAACTGTATATTCAAGTGACTTCTCACTTATCTCAAAGTGGTGCTACTTTAGGTCAGGACGCACATGAGTAAATAGGACTTAGCTCTGGAAAACCTTGAGAAAACCTTCAGACGGAAGGGTTTTGTCTTCCTAATATTTAACATCTCATCACTGCTGGGACCCAACCATAATCCATACTGTCTTTTGGGGATAATCCAGTCCCTTTTTGATACTGTTCCTCTTCATTATTTTTACTTCAGTATTATAACAATTCATCTTTTTCTAAATACTTGAGTATCTAGAAATAAACTCTGCTTTGAATAAGCTGCATTTTTTCCCTGATAGTTTAACATTTACACTTTTAGTAAATTAACATTTGTCATTATATTGAATATTTATCAAGTAATTTTTAAGTAAATAAGAAGTAACTTAAAAATGAATTTAAGATGTGGTGTTTCAAGAATTCTGAACACATTCTATAGCTCCTTTTTAAAAAATCAAACTAAGGATTTTTCCCCATTTTATTCACATGTTCTAATTTGCATTCTAATTTTCATAAGGACAGAAGCAGTCAGGATTTTTACTGTTTGTTGATTTCTACCAGCAACATCATATTTTATCTTCAGTTTTCTGGATTTAACTAACTGCAAATGACTTCAAAAATACTTTCATATTAGGAGTATGTGCTAGCAAACCATAAACCAAATTCAGTTTGTAGCTAAAGTTAAATGGGCTACTAGACATAGCTGTTTGTTTGTTTTTTTGTCATTTTCTGACAGAAGTCTTTTAATGTTATCATTATTACACAGTTAAGCTTCTTTGAAGTCCAAAAGTGTAATAATTTTATACTTTTTATTGTAAAGAATTATGTTGATAATGAGCAGTAGTCTTGCCCTTTTAAATGATTTGATTCTGGTGGACTTATTATTACAAAGTTCAGGGGACTCTTTTAGGACTCCTGGGGCCCACGAATGGAACCTGTTCTATTATGTCAGCATGTTGTCACCAGGCTTTTTCTGTAGGTAGCTGTTATTTGAGGAGAAAGGGCCTGTCGTCTGAATATCAAAATGCATGTTGAAGTGAGCTCAGTTATAATGATGTCTAGTATATTTCTAAGGATATGCTTTCATGAAACCTCGCTCTTAATGTTTGAATTCTCTGCTTTCTTACGCTATTGTAATTTCAGGAGCTAATGAATAGCTGCTATTTTTCTTATCCTTGTCCCATCTAACCTTGTAAGTTTGAGATGTGAAATGGTTATGAATCCAACAACTCCATGGCTAAAAGAAGTGATAATCAGTAACAGAACATGAATAAAAGAAGCGTCAGTGTGTGGTTGGTTGCCTCTTGTGTGCCTGCAACCGGGGACCCGGCCCAGAATCGAACTGGCAGTTCCCTGGTTCGCAGGCCAGAGCTTAATCCACTGAACCACAGCAGCCAGTTTTATGCTTAATGAAATGAACCAGGTGGTGGAAGACGAATACCGTATGATCTCACCTAATACAAGAACCTAGTGAACAAAACAAATAGGCAAAATCGAACCAGAGGCAAGGGACCAAGGGTCACACTGCCAGTGACCGGAGAGGAGAGAAGGGGGAAAAGAAGGGAAAAGGGCTAGTTAAGGAGCTAATACAAATGACCTGTGGGCCTGAACAACAGGGCGGGGGTTGACCTTGGGGGGAGGGGATGGGGCAGGTGAGGAAGGGGAAAACAATGGGGGGGAAATGGGACAACTGTACTAGAGCAACAATTCAAATTTTTTTTTTAAATATGAATAAAGGGCCCTGGCTGGTAGCACAGTGGGTAAGGCACCGGCCTGTGAACCCAAGGGTCTCGGGTTTGATTCCCCAGCCAGGGCACATGACCAAGGTTGCAAACCAGGTCTCCAGTCAGGTCTGTGGCTGGAGGCAGGTGAAAGGCAACCATACATTGATGTCTCTCTCCCTCTCTGCCTCTCTCCCTTCCCCTCTTTCTAGAAATAATGAAATAAAATCTTTAAAAAAAAATATATATATATATATATATATATATATAATAAATATATATATATTTTAAATATATGAATAAAGGAAGAACTGCCTTATGATGTATGGGAGAATGCTTAAACCTGAATAATATGTGAGTGTAGAGAATGATCTGGTGCTCAAATGCCCAGAGGGACCCAGCTGGTCACATGAATGAAAGTAACAGGTGGAAGGTGGATTAGAACAGTGGGGCCTCATGCAGTCTGGAGCTTGCATTTCTCTTCAAAGGGCAGCAATAGCTACTCAGTCCTTGGTATGTGGGGGTGGGGCTCACTGTGGCCAGATCTTAGAAAACTTGAAGAGAAACTTGCCATCTGAATTCTGGTGTAAAGTTCTTCCATTAAAATATGCACATAAAACATTTTATTACAAACTGAATTTGGTTAGTAGGTTGCTAGTTTATCACCCCTAGTATAGAAATATTTGAAACATAAGCAGTTAAACCCAGAAAACTGAAGACAAAAGAAAAAGGCACGTAATGTCTGAATTATTCAAGTTGGCTCATATTTTGCCAAATTCGAATCCTTCCCACTTAAAGCTGATGATAGTAAATATTTTAAGTATTTTCCCCTTGGTTTTAAAACTGTATCTTTCATGCATTTGGCAAGCACCTTGCTCAGTTCGTTTGTTAGACGTTCGTATACAATGTAAATACCACAGTGAAGCAAGGAAGAAATAGGTCTACTAAAACTATCATTTGGTGTCTTAAGTGCAGTGACTATATTCAGTAGCATGAATGATAGGAGCAGGGGTGAGGGAAAAATCAACGCAATTAGATGGAAGACAAGGGCAGTTCAGATCGTCTAATTAAATCTTATTTCTAGTAACATTCAGTCCTTGGTTGCAGTACTGAAGTCCCGTCTTCATATGCAAGGCTTTTGGAAACTGTGAGGTAATCAATCCTTCAGGCTTTTTAAGTGAAAATTGCCTTATCTAGTTTTTTTTCCGAAGTGTATTTTGATCTGTGATGAGTTTGCAGCTTGCCTGGAAAATGTTTCTTACCAAATCATCAGGGGTCTGAAAAACGAATGAAAAGGATTTAAAATATCAAAACAGTCTGGTAGTATCACTTTGCCTCTCTTAATTTCTTTAGTCTTTGACTTAAAATCCATGATCTCAGCATGGTTCAGTTGTTCTTACAACATCCAGAGAGTCACTTAGAAATGTACGTGTCCCAACTATTTTCAGTTTTAATAGAGATGGAACGTCTATATGGGCATTTGCTGGCTCCATATTAACCCTGTGTTCTGCTTCTTCTTAAAGGTACGTAGGGAGTACAGGAAATTCTTCAGAGCCAATGCTGGGAAGAAAATTTATGAGTTTACGATTCAGAGAATTGTAAGTTTACATTTTATATATGGCTCGTTAGCACTGTGACTTGTTTGACAACAATTAAACCATAACTATGACACTGAGAGATGGTGACTCTTTTTTTAGCATCTCCCCTCAAATTCAAGCAGACGCGTCTCAAAAAGAGTTACTTGTAGGGCATATGTAATTAATAAAATGTTCTTTTTAAAAATAATAAAATGCTTCTATTGGACAGAGGGAACATACTTGGGGGACCATCACACAACTCTCGCCTGTCACTTAATCCCATCATGGGAACTCCACCCTTATGACCTCATCTAAATTTAATTACCTCCCAAAGGCCCCGCCTCCTAGTGCGTTCTCACTGGGGAGTAGGGTTTCAACATGGGAATTTGGGGAGTGCAAAGCAAAGCTTGCCCTGCTGAAGGATCCTGAGCGGCGAGCTGCCCCGGGTGAGGTTCGCCAGCGAGTTCGTGGGTGGAGGGGTGAGGAGAGCCAGGCTGTCCTGGTCTCCCAGAGTGGGTTCCAGTTGCCCCCTGCCCTTCAGAGAAACGTGTGTCATGGTGAATAGCGCACACTCCGGAGTCACCTTTCTCTGCCACTGAAATTTGTGACTTGAGCAAGTCGCTTAACTCCGGTGAGCCTCATTTCATCATCTGTGAAATGGGGGAAAATAGCCCTAAGCTCATGGAGTCGTTGTCAGGGTGAAAGTAGAATAATGATAGAAAGCTCTCACAGGGCCTGGCCACGGTAAGTGCTGTAGAGCAGTGCTGGCCAGAAGGACTTCCTGGAGTGATGAAAATGTTTTACGTCTTTGTGATTCAGTACAACAGCCACTAACCACACAGGGCCCTTCAGCACTGGAAATATACTCATATGTGATTGGTGTACTGGATTTTTTACTGTACTTAATTTTAATTACTTGACATTGAAATATAAGTAGTCACACATGACTAGCACAGCTCTCTAGTGTTAGCTGGTGTTATATTCGTATTGATATTAGCATTAGTAGAAATGTTAGTGATTTTCTTTTGTCTTCAACCATGTGGTAGAGCTCAGATTTCCACAACCAGTATGAAGGGTGGAATACTTTCAAAGTACAAAGTCTTATGAATGAAAACTTGCTAAATGCCACTAAAGACTGCTTTGTTTGATTATGGTGTATGAAAAACAATGATTTCTGCTATTTTACTCATCTGGTATTTCCTGTCAAACCCACTGCAGGTGCAAAAGTACTTCTTAGAAATGAAAAATAAGATGCCTTCCTTATCACCAATAGACAAGAATTGGCCATCAAGACCTTACCTATTTTTGGATTCTACTCATAAGGAGCTAAAAAGGATTTTCCATTTGTGGAGGGTAAAAAAAAAAATGTCTCGTTACATTTTTTGAAGACTTATCATGTACTCTGAATGTTTGAAAAATAATACATAGAAGTAAAGTTTTACCACATTCTGCTGCTAGCCTGTAGGAGAATAATTGGAGGACTTGGGTGTTTCTGAATCACCAACCGAACTTGACTTTGCGTGAGAAATTCCAGAGCAGCCAGGTGTGCTCTGGCTCCCTCTGGTTTGCGGTTAGAAAAGAGTGTGTGTGGCTGTGTTATCATTCCCTTTCAGTTACCACTTGCTTTCAAGTAGTTCAGATTGTGTTTATTTGTTTCATCTTGTCTAAAGGAATGATACGATAGGAGATAGAAATAATAAAACCTGAACAGCTTCACATGCTATAATGAAGTCCTGTAAAATATCAATATATAAGTTTACTTTTATAAAATTTTTTAATTTTATAAATTAAGTCCATCAAAACAAATATTTTGATGGACTAGAACTTTAAAGTCTCCTCAAAGACATACAAGCGTAAAATTTTTCCTCAGCCTGAATTAAAGGGAAGCTGAAAATCTATTTGATGTTGCCGTCTATTTTGGCTCACCTACTTTCATATGAGTGCATAACAAGTAATTCAGGTGTTGTATAGATGTTGTATATAACACCTGTATATCACTTGTATAGATGTTGACTTTATTTCAATAGTATGGTTGATAAATAGAATCCTAAGTTAAATATATACAGGTATCAGATATAATAAGATCATGAGATCGAAGACCTGTATTTAGTAAGTGAATGATTGATGGAAACTTTCCTGTGCAGCGATGTAGGGTGTTCCCTCCTGGAATCCTATAGGAATGAGTGGCATCATCACTGATTAGCGGAACGATTGGTATCAGCACAACATGCACAATATATGGGCCTGGATTCTGAGTTCTGGTCCCTAACTTAGGGAGTCACTTTGGAGGATTCACCAGCATATCAGTGTTCAGTGGTTTGAGTCTGACACAGAAAGTCTTTTCAGAAATAAGGATGGGGGTGGAGATGAAGAGGGGTGTGTGGGCAGTAATGCTAAGCTTCCTTTATACAATTATGTTGGTGGATCTCAACCACACCTGTAACTGAGTGTCTCAGGATTCTAACAAACTTGGCCCTGCTGCTCCCAATCTCCTTTTTGTTAAATCTCAGGATCCAGGTGAAGAAAAGGCTTCTCGGGGCTCATGCCCACATTAGAAAGTGGTAGTGAGGGATTTGGAACAGTGTATTTCAAACTATATAGGTCATAGCATATTTATGTGTTATGAAATCAGTTTAATAGACTACTACCTACATCTTCAAATGAAAGAGAATGGAAAAGAATAGACATAGAGAAAGGATAACTATTGTTTTGTGAAGCTTTTGTGTCAGTTGACTGGAGGTGTGTGCAAAGTGGCATATGTGTGCCCTGGTTTGTGCTGACTGATGCTTCTCTTACTGCGAAATCTCCTGCCGGATGTCCAGGGACAGACCCCACAGAGCAAGGAAACTGCGCCCAGCAGGGCCTTCCCTGCAGGACCCTATAAGCAATACAACCAACAAAGAGGAAACACTTTTGGCTTTTTAAATGAATATTTCATACACATTTACTCTTGCTGCTATTACATTGGCTTATATATAAGAATGAGTAATGATGTATTTATATAAGTGATATCTTACTTCTTTTTTTCATATCTCACAGTGTAAAAAATACAGGGACCAATTCACAGACCAGAAGAAACTCATTTATGAAGAGAAACTAGAAGCCAGTGAACTCTTCAAAGACAAGAAGGCTTTATATCCATCTAGGTATTATGGCTTTGCTTTACTCATAAAAGTCAGTCTTTACTAATAGAGTTTGATTTCAGTAATACATGAGAGATTTTTAATTTTATGAATTATTTTATGAGCAGCTGGATCTAAATATCATAAATACTTGGAAGCAATGGCTTCCATTTGTTGGCTTATTTCATTGGCATTCACTCAAACACTTCACTAAATAATTAGAAGTTACCTTTTTTTTTTTAATTAATTTATTTTTAGAAAGCGGGTAAGGGAGAGAAACATTGCTCAGTTGCATCTTGTACACTCCCCAGATAGGACCATACCCACAACCCAGGCAGGTGCCCAGACAGGGAATCAAACCTGAGACCTTTCGCTTTAAGAGAAATGAAGAGTGAGCCAACATACCACTTTTCCAGTATTGCTGGTGTGGCCACTGGTCTGTAGTGGCCTTTGGTCTGCCAACGCGTGACTTCAGTGGCCTGTGCACAGGTTCAGTTCCTTTGTTGTAGAATGAAATGCTCATTAGAAGAAGGAGTACGAATTATAAGTTTGCCAAGTAGAATCCTTGGTAAAAACTGTTTGTCCAAATATTCTTGCATCTCCCAATTTCATCATTTCCCCCCAGAATTCTTATCCCTTATCACCTGGTGGTTATAAAGAAAAAGCAGATTGTACTTTTTCAGTCAACTTTATAACAACTTTAAGTTTCTCCCAAAGAATGGCCAAGAAATAAAATGCATTATATGCTAAGCATATTCATGTGTTATTACAGATGGTACATGTATATCCTCTGTCTTCAGCACACATTTGAAAGCTCTTCCTTTCAAAGGAATAAAAGAACATAAATTGCCAGGCTCATTTGGTTTAAATATTTTATTTATTTATTTATTTATTTTTATTATACCTACTTTATTGAGCTATAATTTACATGCCATACAATTCATTTAAAATAAGGTGTAAGCCCTGGTTGGTGGCTCAGTGGATAAGGCACCGGCCTGTGAACCCAAAAGTTGCTGGTTCGATTCCCAGCCAGGGCACATAACCAGGTTGCAAGCCAGGTCTTCAGCCAGGTCTGTAGTTGGAGGCAGGTGAAAGGCAAAAGAAACATACATTGATGTTTCTCTCCCTCTCTGCCTCTCTCCCTTCCTCTATCTCTGGAAATAATGAATAGAATCATAAAAAGAAAAAAAGAAGAAGAATGTAAAAATAAATAAAATATTTTTTAAATAAATACATTTAGAACATTTCTGTCATTCCACAAGGAATTCTCATACCCGTCAATAGTCATCTCCATTGTTTATCAAACTCCCAGCTACAGACAACCACTAATCTACTCCTCATCTCTATAGATTTGCCTATGTTGGACATTACCTATCAATGGAATCATATAGTATATGCTGTTTTGTGATGGGCTCTTTTCACTTAGCATAATGCTTTCAAATTTCATCCATGTGATAGCATATATCTATGCTTCATTTCTTTTTATGGCCAAATAATATTCCATTCAATGGATATGCCACATTTTTAAATCCATTTACCTGTTGATGGATATTCAGATTGTTTCCACTTGTTAACTATTGTGAATTGTGAATATTACTGCTGGCATAAGGTGTTTTTTTTTTTTTTTTTAAGATTTTATTATTATTCCCAGAAACAGAGGAAGGAAGAGAGAGAGGGAGAGAAACATCAAAGTGTGGTTGCCTTTCATCTGCCTCAAAAAATGCATTTTTTTAAAAAATTTTATTGTTGTTGTATTACATCCATCCCCAAAAAATGCATTTTTAAAAAATCAATTCAAAAGCTTTTAGCACTTTCAATTACTAAAAATACATTTGAATGTGAACAGCAACAAAATATGTTAACATCAAGCCAGGTGTTTTGGGGGGTGTTTTGTCAGTTTTCAGGGCTGGTGGCACCTCACCCTGCAGCAGGCCATGGGGTGGTGCGGAGCCCAGCCCAGCCTGCGGGTATCAGCCCTTTCCGTCCTGGGAGCTGGGAAACTGACCACCCTAATGGGTGGAGACCCCACAATAGAAGCATTGAAAGGTGTATTTTTCAAATTCCCAGAACTTTATAACTCAAAATGAAGCTGCAGGGTTTCTTGTTTTGGGTTTTGTGTGTGTGTGTATGTCTGTGTGTGTATGTGTCTTTGAAGAAGCTCTCAGTGTGCCCCTGCCCCCAAATCTTTAGGGAAATTGGTATCTTAGTGCTATGCTCAAGATGAGTCTTTTGTAAGAAGTAGTTTGAAGGAAAACTGCTCCAATTCTAAATGTTTACTTGGCCACTTCTGTCCATTTAGAGCATATCTTAGGAGGAGAGGCCCAATTTTTCTTTCATATATTGCCTCCTTACAACCAGAGTTACATGATAATGCTGTGTGCTATATAGTTCTTTGCTAAAGTGGTTGCCTTCCCCAGAAGGCTTATTGACTTTCTTATTCTCTGCAAGAAAATGAAATTTTTCTTTGGATCAGGTGATGGTAATGATTTGTGCTCCTTGTTCCTTTGCTGCATGTTGTTTAATGCACTAATAAATGCTTTGTGGGCAGCTATTAACTTTACACGAACAGAGTAGAAGGGATTGCCTTTTCCTTCACCGGAGACCCTGCACCTGGGCCTTGGCTGTCATTCATGGGACTTATTTCTATCTTGGTTATTCCATGTGATAAGATTTTTACCAAATGCCATGATCCCATCAAAAATATATTTGAGATAGGTGTAAGTTCTATTTTCAGTTTATTTTTAGGAAGATGCATAAATGTATAAAATGTATTTTGAAAGTTAACTTCTTATGAAACTGTCATACACTCTTTGAAATCAACTGACTTACCTTTTTCCAATAATACCTTCATCTGAAACTGTGTCTAACATGAGGGATTTTTTTTTTTAGTGTTGGCCAACCATTCCAAGGGGCTTACCTGGAAATCAATAAGAATCCCAAGTATAAGAAACTCAAAGATGCCATTGAAGAAAAGATTATCATTGCTGAAGTTGTAAACAAAATTAACCGTGCAAATGGGAAGGTAAAACTCCTAACCCTGAAGACTTGTAAGAAGTGCTTATCAGTTGGGGTGGTCATCTTTCATTTTCTGATTATGAAAACTTGCATTTCACATTCTCAGCAGAAGTACTGTAAAGGGAGTTATTTTTCCCTACTTTTGAGTTTAGGAGGAATTTTACTTGTTTTCTTAAATGTTTGTGAATTAAAATATGTTACCTATGTTTAACGTGTTCTCAGCGTATTTAGGTATGAAGACTGAAAGGTATCTGAACTAAAAGGTGCACTTCTGCAAATAACTGAGGCTTTAAGCTCATGAGCCATAGAGGGTATTTTTGATCATTGACTTTACATCGTTTTTCTGTTTTATTTTGTTTTAGAGTACATCCCGGATTTTTCTCTTAACAAACAATAATCTCCTTCTTGCTGATCAAAAGTCTGGACAGATCAAGTCAGAGGTTCCCCTGGTGGATGTGACCAAAGTCTCAATGAGCTCCCAGAACGACGGCTTCTTTGCCATCCACCTCAAAGAGGTAGAGATTCAACTATTGACTTGAGTGAAAGATTTCTGCGTTTGTCCAATCGCTCAGCCATCTATTTAAAGTATTCCAAAACTGAATAATCCTATTATCTGAAGATTGCATGTTCTTAATGACTTGAAAATTTTGGCTATATTCCCACCTATGTAAAATCTCAGGCTTGATTTTCAATAGTTGAGTAAGATTAATCACTCACCGACTTGTTTGCTTGAACTGCAATTTCACTGAATAGCTTTCATTTGCACCCACTGTGTAACATGCATTATTGTGAGAATAATTGCATAGGAATATGAAGACATTTTAAACTATGCTTCCTCCTGTTGTTTCATGTATATACCAAATTAGTAAATGTCTTGGTCATCTTTAATTTGGGGGTTTTTTAAGTACAGAATGCACCTATAGTCAACTGTCTAATCATTTGGACCTGAGATTTTTTTATGTTCTGTGCTTTTAACTTACCCAGAACCTCCTGGCTTGAATCTCTGGATTTGGTCTCAAAAACTTTACAGTGGCCTTGGCTACACTGTTTAACTTTCATGTGCCTAACTTATTTTTCTCCTCTTTTAAATGGGGAGAATGGTGTTATTAGAAGGATTAGATGTAAAGTGCTTCACATAGTGCTTGTTACCTAGTAAACAGCTACTGAATAGACATGTCAGCAAATATTAACTATAGTTAGGGACATGTGTCTAAGGAATAGTGTGCCCTTACCCAGCTGACAGTAAACTTAAGAAAATTCCGTAAGCTTAGTTTGGACTATTTTCCCAACTGTGAATCTTAACCTAAAGGGAGCATATCGCATCTTAAGACAGTGGTTCTGAACCTTGATGAAAATAATGCTGATGCTCGGGCCATATCCCTGGTTCAGCCAAGGCCATTTCTTGGAACGGGGCATGAACATCCTGTTCATCAGAAGCTCTCTAGGGGAGTCACTTGTGCAGCTGAGGTTGAGAGCCACTGCCTGGGGTATTCATTGGAACTATTATTGTTCTTACTGCTTTTTTAACCAAATCACTGAGAATTTCTTTAAGCAGGTCTTTCAGAGTAAGTTACAGGTTATATTAGCATTTGCTGAACCTGCGTATGTAAACAGATCACCCAGGGATCCTGCTGCGGGTTTACCTTAAGTGAGCCTGCCGCAGGGCCTTTGGGCCTGTTTTTGTCACAAGCTCCCAGGCCATGCTGATGGTCCAGCGAACAGTGATGGGTAGGATGGCTTGGGGAACCTCACTAGGAGGCTCTGAGTCAGCAGGAAGAAATACTGCTTTTGTAATTACTGCTTATTTAGGAAAATGGGCTCCCATAGTTGATGTTGTAAAGAGACTGTAAATACTTTTTCAGCTGAACCTGTCAACATTTACCTCCTAAGGCTTTCCGTGTGATAGTGTGACTCTTGGCTTGTCCTTGCAGGGCTCTGAGGCAGCTGGTAAAGGAGACTTTCTCTTCAGCAGCGACCACCTGATTGAAATGGCCACCAAGCTCTATCGGACGACTCTCAGCCAAACCAAACAGAAGCTCAATATTGAAATTTCTGATGAGTATGTTCATGGATTACCTAACTATACCTTTTTACTTTCAGCTGTGTGGTTTTGCTTAAGCAATCTGATCTCACTCGTTTACACAACTTATTAAGTATGGGGTGTGTGCCTCTCCTTCATTCTGGATGATGGATGGAGCAGTGAATGACCAAGTTCATGGCCTTCATGGACCTGACATCCTAGTGAAGGAGAAAAATAGTCACAAATAAAGCAATAAATAGGTGGTATGACTTTAGTTACTGGCAAGTGCTTATGGAGTGGGTGAAAAATAGACTAGGGGTCAGAGAGTATTATTTTTGTGCCTTTTTTTACTGTTGTTCTTTTATAGTTTTAACCCTGTTGCTTTCCCCTGCCCTGCCCATGCCCCACTTCTACAGTCAATCCCACCCTATTGTCTATGTCCATAGGTCATTTATACATGTTCTTTGACTAGACCATCCCTTTCTCTCACTCTTTATTCCCCCCACCCCTGCAGAGGGTAATATTTTGATGCAGAGGTCAGGAAGGCCTCTTTTTAGTGATATTTGTGTTGAGACCAGAATCAAGGGAGCAAGCCAGGCAGCAAGGAAGCAGAAGGAAGATACCTTCTAGGGCAGAGAGGCAGCAGGTGCAAAGACCCTGAGACAGGAGTCAACTTTTTGGCAAAGTCAGATGATTGGAAAAATCCTGGGAGAGAGGCAGGGGCCAGGCCACTTGGAGCTTGGTAGCTGAGGTAAGGACCTGACATTTTACTGAGGATAATGGAAAGCCATTCTAGATGTTGAGCAACGGTGTAGCATGATCTGACGTATTATTTTCAAAGACTGCTCTAGCTGCAGTATAGAGCGTAACTATAGGGAGGCAAGAGTGGAAGCAGAGAAAATGGGAGCTTCTCCGGGTAGTCTATGGTAAGGATGATGTGGCTCAGACAAGGGTGTGAGTGGGAACTGGTGAGGAATAGGTTCTGAATGTAGTTTGAAGGAAAACAAGAGGCCCTTATCAACAGATTGGATGTGAAGTTTTGGGCCTGAACCCAAATGGTGATGCCATTTACTGCAATAGTTGACACTGAGAAAAGAGGGGTTTGGGGGTGATTGGCGTAGGGTTGTATTTGAGACATCTTTATTTTCACGTGTTGATAACCAGTATTATAGAGCAAGCGTTCCATGTTTAGTAGTGCTAAGACTACATAAATTTGAAATTTGCATTATTTCCTTTACATTACAGCTCTAACTATAAAGACATTATTGGCATGCAAGTGAGAGCATCCCATTTATTCAGTCTATCCATATGAGGTCATTTGAATGAATTTGAGATACCATGTTTGATACGTAATTACTTTTTAGCAGATTGTTTACTATTCGCTTATGTACATTTTTGCATAAATATAAATTTTTACCATAAATAGATTGTTCAGGAAATGGTTTTATTTTCTAATTAAGATTTTGCCAGCCTATTCTATTTTAACTCTTTCTAAAAAGTCTTTCTAAATTCATACCCATCCCTACCCCATTGTAAGTCAGATATGCTCTCTTTGATGTGTTAAGACTTACAGAATCTTAGGTCATTGTCTGTTCTCCTACTACACTAAGAATGGTATTTACATTGGGTGAGCGATTGACCTTCTGCGTACTCTGCATTGGAGATTGTAGTTGGGATGAAATAACTTTTCTGTTATTGAGTCCTTTCTCATAAAACAAAGAATATTAGGGGGAAAAGACAATAGCTAATTGGGTTCCAGTCATAATTTTAACCTGATAGAGCCTGTTAGAGCTTTAAACTCCCTTTGGTTGAAATTTTCCTAACGTGGGATGCTGGGCTTCTGTTTCTGTGGGACTGCTAAATGCCACTTTTGTGGAAAATTGTATGGATTGCAGATGCATCCCTCCTCCATGTAGGGATGAAGCAGCCTTGCAGGTGGCCAGCCAGATTAATCAGACGGTATTTACAGAGAAAATCACACTAGCAACCAGGCCACAAAGGATGGCGGCTTGTAAGCATTCCCCAAGCTGGTATTCTAAGAACACTGCCTTTGCAAGGTGTTAATGAAGGAAGTGTTCTCTAGTGCAAATTCACAGTCTTTCCTGGCTGTAGCTCTTCTCAGCGCTTCTGAAGCCTTGCTGCATATTATGACTCTTCTGAGGGGCTTGGGGGAGAGCATGTTTTTCAAAGAGAATCAGCCCTGGAAACCCCCAGTGGGTTCCATGTTCATGGGAGGTGCAGGGTCACAGAACACAGATGGGGATAGTTTGCCTCTGGGCATCCGGGACCCTTCCTTGTCCCAGAGACTGTGTGATGTTCTGAATGTAGAAGCATGCAGTAAAGGTGCTTGTCTGAATAAAGATTTGTACCGTGGCCACATGAAGAAACCAACATTTACTAGTGTTATAAACCAGCCCATAGCACCGTTCCTTCTCCCATTTCTAATTGTTGGCTGGTCTCATAAAGATAAAACAGTTGATGCAGCCCGGCATAGCAGCCGTGGTCCCTTGCCCAGTCATCACAGGACACCACACAGCAGAGCAAAGTTCCCATGTAGCCTCCATTCATAACCTGTGGGTGCTCTTAAGCAGGGATTATATAATTGTTTTGGAAAGCATTTTAAGTGTAAACAAAATTTTATAAAGTCCTGGGCAGGGTTGCGCTGGTGTATAGTTTCCAGACCCAAATGGTGCTGGTCCATTTCGTTGCCAGCTATACATTCTTCATCCTAGCACAAGCCTCCTTCCGTGCAGCCTTTGCGGAAACGGAAGCTGGTATTCTCACAAACCCAGACTCCATAGTCGGTATGGCTAAACTGGATGTCAGTCTACAGGAGCAGAGTCAAAGTCCTCTTTACTCCTTTGAGACATTTTGAAATACACACTTAGAGTGAGCATTGAAGTTATTGACGCAACGGCTCTGTAATTCCCAGTTTTTAAACTTCCAGAGTATTCAAACTGTAAATGGTTGCATTTTTAATTACATTAAATAGGAGGTGTAGTCTTTCTAAAAGTAAAGGTCTGAATATATCAGAAGCTTAAGTGAATTTGTTCCATTGAACATTTTAAATATACCTGTACATATACTAGTACATGTATACACATGTGCGCACATAGTATGCACACACATGCACACATATTTATCATTTAAGTTAATGCAATTGTTTTTTGAATATTGAAACCCAAACAACTAAGCTACATTCCTTTTGCTGTGCAGTTCTAGCTGGTGTTGATGCTGCGAAATAGTGCCTTTGAGGAGGATGCTTTGATTCTCTGTCCTTAACTGTGGGCCATGCTTCAGTTTTCTTAACTAAAAAGGGATAAATAATAGTACTTGCAGCCCTGGCTGGTAGCACAGTGGATAAAGCGCTGGTCTGCAAACCCAAAAGTCACTGGTTCAATTCCCCAGCCAGGGCACATAACCAGGTTGCAAGCCAGGTCTCCAGCCAGGTTCGTAGCTGGAGGCAAGTGAAAGGCAACCATACATTGATGTCTCTCTCCCTCTCTGCCTCTCTCTAAAAATAATAAATAAAGTCTTTAATCAATAAATAAATAATAGTACTTGCCTCATAGGGTTGTTTTAAAATTGTGCTACTATATGTAACTTACTGGGAACTAGTAAATACACTAGTAAATACTAGTGGTGCATGGTAAATACTCAATACATTTTAGTTATTGTTATTTCTATCATGAATCATGATCATGAATTATGAGCATGGAGATAGTTACATATGAAAATTATTGGGAAAAGAACTCCCTCCCTATACATTTGTTAAACTGCAAGTGGCCTTTGAACATTAAAATGTAAAAATATTTGATTTTTTTATAAGATTTTATTTATTTTTAGAGAGGGGTAGAGAAAGAGGCAGAGAGGGAGAGAGACATCAATGTAAGGTTGCCTTGCACCTGCCTCCAGCCACGGAGCTGGCTGGTGACCTGGCTTGCAACCTGGGTAAAATGTTTGAATTTTCAGATGTGTGTATTTGAGTTAAGCATGAAAGATGTTTTCTTCTTTGATACACATACATAAAAATATACATGCCAGAGAGATTTAAGGCGAATTTGGAACTAGAGCTCTTTTCAGTGTTTTCAAGTTGGAAAAAAAGCAGCCCATTTAAAAGCTAAGCAATACTGTCATTTTAAAACAACTGATGAGTCAGAAGCTCATGAGTTTTCCTTCAGTAGGTGTTTGCCCAACGTGGGCTTTTTAGACCTTGAAACTGAGACTGATGTGTGCAGAGCAGAGCTGTTTCTGTCTTTGCTGTTGTCATGGATGCCACTGAGCATGTGATATCACATGGTTGCTAGAGTAACTCATGTAATTATATTCCAACAAACCAGAAAATTGTTCCCTGGGAAAGATACTGAAGACACGGTGGCATTATAGTGATTGTGTTGGGGGTGGGGGGGTGGGGGGGGCACTGGCTTTGCAATGGGAATGATGAGGCTCTGGTCCAGCGAGCCCCTCTCACACATACCCAGCGATGCTTTTGGAGAGCAGGCACCTCATGTAACACGTCTGATGTCCCTCACAGCACCCAGTGCAGGGGGCACACAGCACTGTGTATAGGAAGGTGTGACAAATAATCATGTGGACAGTCACTTGACCCTTGATGACCAGTGAAAGGGAAGTTTGGGCTAGAACGCTATTTCCCACAGTATGCCAAATGCACCACTGGTGGGACAAGAAATGGCTTTTGGTGTACATTGATGGATTTTTAAAATTTTATCATTTATATGTATTTTAAATGAGTATAAAAAATATACATGGCACATCAAACTCGTGATTCTATCATTATTCTGTAAGACACTATTACTTTTAAGCATGTGTATTTAGGCTAGAAATAATTAGCATAATGTATAGATGAGACCAAAATCATGTAGGAAGTATATGGATGACCAAAGTTTAAAAACCAGTCTGTAGGCACTCCAGACCATTTCTTTTTCTGAAATTCTTTATTTATTGTTTTCAGAGAGAGGAGAAGAGAGTCAGAGAGGGAGAGAAATATCAGTGTGTGGTTGTCTTTCACCTGCCTTCAGCCATGGTCCTGGCTGGAGACCTGGCTTGCAACCTGGTTATGTGCCCTGACTGGGAATCAAACCAGTGACCTTGGGTCTTCAGGCCAGCGCCTTATCCACTGTGCCACCATCCAGGGCTGAAATTCTTTATTTGCTCAATTTGTTGATAATTTATTGGAACCGTTTCCCCAGTTATATTTTTGCTATGCAAAAATGGAGAACAAAGGAAAAACAGCATGTTAGTCTTCCATTTGAAACAAGGAAACAAGTACTCTTAACCCTTCTTACCTTACGGAAATGTGAGGCATTAATAAACTTGAGATTTTACCTAAGGCTCAGTGGTGACTGTTGGCAGTTAAATGCAGTGTAATACCTGATGATATGTAATCCACGATTGAAGTGCTGATGTAAAGTGTGTGTGGGGGTGGATACTTCTCAAGGTCAGCGTCCGTTAAAAAACAAATGCTGGTTACATAATCATTCTCATGTTTTTGTGTGTGCTTTATTTTGTCTTGTTCTTTTCTCCTAGGTTCCTGGTGCAATTCAGACAGGACAAAGTGTGTGTGAAGTTTATTCAGGGCAACCAGAAAAATGGGAGTGTCCCAACGTGCAAACGAAAAAACAACCGTCTCCTTGAAGTTGCTGTTCCTTAACCAGGGCCTCCCTTCTCTCTGCTTTCATGGACTTGTTTCTTTGTGATAGTGCAATTCGGTTTTGTTTTGTTTGGGGTTCATTGTATGTTTGGGAATTGTCAAAGGCTCATATCATTAGAGTCCCTTGGCAAAATAAAAAAATATTTGACTAATCAATTTTTATTATTGGGATAGTTTTAACCCTTAAGGTGCACATTCTGTGCATAATCCTGGGACAGGATTATAGAAACTAACAGTGTCTATGCCATGTCATATGTGTTCTTTGTTTTAGTCATCGTGTTAGAGCTGTGTACCCTAAATCAATATTACTCATAAGTCATTAATACACCTAAGTGTAGAAAAGTGCATTCACTCATCAAATATTTATTGAATGCCTCCTCTGTGCTAGGCACTGTGCTAGATAGTATGAAAAGTTATTAGGAATTTGTTTTGTATTGTTTTTAAGGCCATTGCACTCTGGCTGGGTTGTGCTGGCTTTGCTAGGGCAAAGAAAGTTCGAGAATGGTGAGACCAAACCAGTAACTGTTAAGGAGGAGCAGCATGGGTAGGGATCCTGCATTGTGGCTTTAACAAAATATACTTCAAAAAGGGCTGGTCCTAGGAAGTAGAAATATCCAGGTAAAATGCCTCTACATGTGATTTCTATCTAAGAGAAAAATTGACATTTGAACAGGGCTTTTGACTTGTTTAGATCTCTTGTAATTGCTTCGAAAGCAGAGTCATTCTTATTTTAGAAAAAAATGGCAGAAGCAGTTCAGTAAGATTGTATTTTCTGTTTCTGGTTAAACATCAGATATGATCCCATATATGCTAAAATCTGCAGAGCATTGTTTTCACAAAATTTGAGTAAATATTTTAAACAGCTAACACAGTGGAGGGCTGAAAGCCTTTCAGCTAGTGGCAAACATTCTATATGGTGTGCAATAAACATCCAAGACCTTTTTTGAAAGTTTTATTTATACTCTACATTTTATATGAGAGAGGTGATTGGTACAGGCTGCACATTTTAATCAAGAATCCAAATTGTGTTGATTTGCAGGGCCTTTCTGTTGTTTTCAAATTTAGAATAAGGACTCATTTTGGAAGCTGCCATTTTAAACTTTGGAGTCAAATTGTTTCTTATTTGGGAGGATAATGTATATACCATGGTATGATAAATAATAAAACTGTTCTAATTTGGTGCCCTTTCCTGGATCACAACTGTATTTTTGTATTCAGAGCTATTTTCCTATGTTGTGTGTCAATGTACTGTTGCACAGAAAGGCTTTACAATCCAAACATTTTATGTTCTTTGTGTAATTGAATTTCACTTATCTTTTATAAACCAGAAACATTCATTGAAAGTATTTTCTGGGGATTTTCTTTTCATTTTGTACTTTAAAATATTGCTTCCTTAAAGAAGTGCTCAGAAGCCTTTGTGTTCATTGGTGCCAATAGAGGAAACAATTACCTCTCCATCTTCTCCAACATGTACTTAAAGTAGATTGATGATTCCTAAAATTGGTGAGAAAGAACTTGGGCCTGAGAGATGTTTTTTTATATTTAATTTTATTTTTATTGAGTTTATTGGGGTGACATTGGTTAATAAAATTATATAGGTTTCAGGTGTACAATTCTATAATACATCACCTGTATATTGTATTGTGTATTCACCACCCCAAATTAAGTCTCCTTCCATCACCATTTATCCTCCCTTGACATTTATCCTACCTCTCCTCACCCCTTTCCTTGTGGTATCACTGTACTGTTTTCTATGTCCATGAAGTGCTTTGGCTTGGGGGGATTTTTTGTTTTTGGCTTACCCTCTTTACTTTTTTCACCCAACCCTCAACCCCCCTCCCCTCTGACACCTGTCATTCTGTTCTCTGTATCTATGAGGTCATTTGGTTTGTTTATTTTGTTCATTAGAGGCCACATTTTTTTTTAATATTCTTAAAAATATTTAATATATTCACGTTCAAACTACGAAGAAGTATAAAAAAACATACAAGCTCTCCATGTCATCAGTCATCCATGTGCTCAGTTCTTGTGTCCCCCTAAAAAGTGAACCATTAATTTTAGTTGCTTTTGCATTACTTTATGCATATGCTTACAAGGGGAAATAAAAATATTGATTGTTATGTTCTGTTCAGTAGACAAAAGCTAATATATTACAGGCATTGTGCTTCACTTTCCCTTTTTCAGCCTTCATTCTTCTTACAGTGGCATAGTTTCTGCGTGGATGCACTGTAGTGGATAAATACACTGCAGTTGTTTTTGATGACCACTGGGTTGTTTCCTGATGGGAAGATTAAGTCCAAGATGCACAGGACCAATGTGCCAAGGATCTTCCTGTTCAATTTCCCAAATACTTTATTTATAGATTGTGCATTATGATGATTAGCAATAATAGAAGCCACTATAATGTATCTCTTTACAAAGTGGTTTTATTTTATTTTCATTTTTTTAAAGATTTTTTATTTCTTTATTTCTAAAGAGAGGGAAAGGGAGAGAGGGAGAGAAACATCAGTGTATGGTTGCTTTTCACCTGCCTCCAGCTAAGGATCTGGCTGGAGACCTGGCTTGCAACCCGGTTATGTGCCCTAACTAGGAAATCGAACCAGCAAGCCAGCAAGCCAGCACCAATCCACTGAGCTACCAGCCAGGTCTATAAAGTGATTTTAAAAGAGAATATTTTGCATTATACATGCATTACTGAAATATTCAGTAATTTCTGGGCATGAAATTCATTCTAGGTAGGGTATGACTAGAATTGGTGGA
Organism: Noctilio leporinus; assembly: GCA_004026585.1. Lineage (NCBI taxonomy): Eukaryota > Metazoa > Chordata > Mammalia > Chiroptera > Noctilionidae > Noctilio > Noctilio leporinus. Next base: position 48,662 of record PVIW01001494.1, on the reverse strand, counting down.
AAAGGCTTTCTGAACTTCAGGCAAGAACACTTCCTTTTGTCTCAGGGTGAAATCTGCCTCCTTAGAGTTCCCTAGACTAAGGTAGCCAGTGGGCCAGGGGAGGAGCATCCTTGGCAATGCTGTTGGGAGTGAGAACTGTTAGTGCTTTGAATGTATGTAGTAATGCCCTTTTTGCAGAGGGAGCAGGCTAGCAATTGAGGAACATGTAATTGCGGAGAACAATTGTTGAGAGGTTTTTTGCTTAGAAATGGAATATTAGACCCCGTTCTTCAATCCTGAGATTAGAGTTGACTGCCCTTCAGAGAAACGTCAATCACCTTTTTGTTGGAAGACCTTAACGTGCACCATTGGGGAAACCAGTGATAACTTGACCTCAGTGGAAATGAGGAGAGAGCCCTACACGCTAGGCAACTGCTATAAGAGCAGTGTTTCCCAGAATGTCACCGAGGCCACCTGGATCAAAATCTCAAAGAAAACTTGTTTTAACGAAACAAAAAAACATGCAGATTCCTAGTACTCCTTCCCAACAGAATCAGAATCTCCAGGTGACAGGCACATTAAAGTTTGAGAACCACCAAGAAAATGCTAGAAGCTTCTCTGCAGATACACATAGGCATCTGCCTTAACAAGTCTTCTAGATGATTTTGATGCATACCCAAATTGACAGCCACTGGCCTCGAGCCTCTCCAGCTGCACATGGCATCATTGGCTGCACCTGCCAATCGATGCTTCCCACCCACCCACCCACCCCACCTGACTAGAGGTTACTGATAAACTGTAGCATTGCTCTACTATGAGCAACTAGTACTTCTTAATCTTTGAATATCTGCCACTGTCCTTGCAATGGAGAATTTAAATATTAATGGCTTTTCAGTGATGCACAGTTACTCTTGATTTTGACATCATCTACTACTAGGGAGCAAAAAAAAGGGAACATGGAGGCCCTGGCTGGTGGCACAGTGGATAAGGCGCCGGCCTGCGAACCCAAAGGTTGTTGGTTCGATTCCCAGCCAGGGCAACATAACCAGGCTGCAAGCCAGGTCTCCAGCCAGATCCATGGCTGAAGGCAGGTGAAAGGCAACCATACATTGATGTCTCTCTCCCTCTCTGCCTCTCTCCTTTTCCCTCTCTCTGAAAAATAATAAATAAAATATTTTAAAAAGGTGGGGGGGGGACATGGGAAAGTTATTCTCTAATAGACTGGTATAGTTTTATTTTGTATTTCACACTCTTGGAATAATGGCTTGGATCCCAATAGCCAGACCTTTCAGCTCAAGGTTGAACACCTTTGTTGGTGCCCCAGGAATTACCAGGTATGTCTGTAATGGCAAAGCACCAGGCCAAGAATTTTGAGGATCATAGGCTCAATCCTCAATATTGAGGGTTTGGCTGACATCTAAGAGAATAAATGGCTTTATTATCATGCCATGTGCGTCAGTAGGCTGAGTGAGAACTCTCAAGTTCATGTAATTGAGTATAATTATGCTAAGTAGAGAATGGTTTAAAATTCAGGCTCATACTGAACAACGATGTTTTGATCCTTTTTGTATACTATTTTTTCATGTTGTAGATAAGGCAGCTAGGTTCTAAGACACCCAAATAACGAGCACTGTAAAATAGTGTATGTTGCTAGGAGTTAGGAAATTTCTTAACGTGTTTTAACTTTTTCCCAGAAGTCATTGTAGGAATAAGTGCCTTTGTTTTTAAGCTGGGCATTGTTTTTCCATTATGCTGCAGAGCTCATGTTCACTCAGGCGAAGCCGGGTGGAAGGGAAGAGAACAGACAACAGTGTTGCTCTTCCTGGTGAGAAAAACAGCTGTGAGTTTTCATTGTCCATTGGAAGGTTTCATGTGGAGGAGTTAATATGTTATTGGAAGGGCTCCTCCTCTGGATCATTTTGATAACTTCATTGTGGGCTCTTTCTCTCCCAGGTTAGCCGATTAGCTGATCATTCATTGGTCCATGGCCTTGATGAGCTGGTGCTTTCTGGTCTCGACAGAGTCTATTCCAATAGCCGCTCGGTAGAAAATTAATTGTTTTTAGTTGGTTTCCTCCAAATCTTGGAATTGTTTGCCTCTCTGTCTTTGGTTTAGAGATCATTTTCAAAATCTGGAGTTCATTATAGCATAGTATAAGACACAAGCTTTTCCTCATTAACTTTTTTTTTTTCCTGGCAAGATGGCCAGAGCCCCTCTGCTCAGTTTCATAAAATCCAACAAAAGTCAACTAAGGAAAATAGCCTTAGCTTCTCAGCATTTAAGGAGGAAACTGGGAACAGAATTTATACCATATTTACCCAAAGGCCTTGCAGTACTGAGAGAAAGAAACAGATCAACCAGACACTGTCATTTTACTTATTCAAAAAAAAATTTTGATTCGGTTTTAAGATACAATTGACATACAATGTATTAGTCTTTGGTGTACAACATAGTGATCTGATATGTATATATCATGAAATGATTACCACAATAAGTAGTTAATATCTGCACCTCACAGAATTACAAGTGTTTTTATTGTGATGAGAACTTTTAAGATTACCCTTAGATCATTTCTCTTATTTTATACTTAGCCCAACTCCTTTTTTTCTTGTCATTTTTCTGTTCTTCCTTCCATCCATCCATCTTTCTGTCCTACCTTTATCTCACCAACTCATGAATCTGGCACATTCTTCTTTAAAAATATTTTTAATGTATCTATCAAAGGAATTTTACAAAGTGAACACATCCGTGTAACTAACACCTAAAGTGAACAACCCAAAGATAGCATTGGAACCCCCTTTTCCATCCCAATCATAGTCCCTCATAAAAGTGGCTCTTATTGGGGGACTGAAAGAAAAAGAAACAGGATTAGCCAAAGAGCATACAGGCAAGACCCAGGGACACAAGCAGCTGGTATGGTAATGGCTTGTGGAGACAGTGCAGCGGCTGGATGAAGGTGGGCAAAGTGGGGACCACTGTCATCATGGAAACAATTTTTTAAAGTAACTTATTATCTCTTACCGTATATTGATTTTGCCCATTTTTTACTTAACATGTATAATAGAAGCATACAGTACATACTTCTCTTCCTAACCTCTTTCATTCAATACGACACTTGTGAAATTGATTCATGTACCACATTAGCTGAAGTTTGTTCTGGCTGTATAATAATTTACCTGGAGGGAGACTACAATTTTTGGAATCCATTTTATTGTTCATGGGCATTTGCTTATTCTGTACTGTGCAGCTGCAGAAATTCTTGTATGTCTTTTGGTGACTATTTCTACATTTCTGCTGAATATATACCTAGGAATAGAGCTGCTGGGTCATAGAGTAGAATGTGTTCAGCTTCATTCGATTCTGTCAAACTGACTTCCCTCGGTCCCTCGGGTTCCACCCCCACCAGCAGCGTGTGGGGTCGCAGCTGCTCTGTATCCTTACCACGTTGGTATTACCAGTTTCAGTTTTGGTCCTTCTGATGGATGACTAATGAGCTTGAATGCCTTTTTAACACTGGCCATTTTCCACGTCATTTGGGAAGTGCCTACTCAAGTATTTTGCCATTCTTTTTCAATTTGAAGTTATATTTTGAATACAAATGAGGTATGTGTGGCATGTATCTTCTCCCGGTCTCTAGTTACCTTGTTACTGTCTTACCAGTGTATATTGATGAAGGGAAATTCTATTTTTATGTAGCCCAATTTACCATTTCTTTCCTATGGTGAATACTTTTTGTTTCCTGTTTAAGAAGTTGTTTCCCCAAGGTTATGAAGAAATTTGTCTATGATTTCTTTTAGAAGCTTTATGTTAGCTCTTCACTGTACTGGAACTTATTTATTTTGGGGGTATGATAGGAAGTAGGGAGTCAAAATTTATTTTTTTTCCTTATGGATATCCAGTAGACCCAGTATCTTTTATTGAAAGGCCACCCTTGCCCTATGCACTGTCTCTAGATTCTCTTCTATTAAATTATTTAATTGTGAAATTACTAAACTTAATTTTTATCACTTTTTAACATGTTGGTATAGTCATTTAGAAGAGAAATTTATAACCCTTAGAGTTCCTATTCTCCTGTGATAGGAGGAAGAAAAGATTAAAATTAATAAATAAACATTTTTGGGTTTTTGAATTTCATCAGAGTTCTAAAAACAAAAACATAAAATCAGCCCTTTCCTTTAATGGGGATTTGGACACAGGAGTTCTAATGGGATCATTTGGGGAGAAATATTAAGTGTTTCCTTGAGGTAAATGAACAATTTCTAGTTTTACATGATATTTTTGTTTTCCATGGACTCAGTGGTTCTATATTACTAATTATCCCCATTTCAAGTTTTTTCCCTGACATCCTCATATAATGACTATCTTATGTGAGTTCACATGAATATTTTTAGTTAAAACTGTTTCCTTCTCAGATTCAGTTTCTTTGGTGGTGAGAAACCTCTGACGACTCTCCTAATTCTTTTAACGGTGTTTAACAATATTTTTATAATCTTGTACAACTGGCTATCTTGGGCAACGATAAAGAGTTTATAGATGAGGCCAGATGGTACTAGAATTGGAGTCTGCATCTTTGGCTTCTCTAGTACTCCCACCCTTCCTTTTTAATTAAAAAAAATTTTTTTTTTTTCTAAATCATTTCTGAGTAATCACCCAATTCATTCTCTTGTGTGCAGTTCCGAGCTAGTTAAATCCAGAATTGCCTTTTCTAAAATGATCACAGCAAACTCAGCTTTCCTGAAGTTGAAATTTTAATCCGAGAGGAACCGAACCAGGAAGGCATTTATGCAAATTTTTAGTAGCATTAAAGGCAAGTACTTTTTTTTTTTTTTCCTTGAAAGGAACAAGTTGTAGGCAAAGGAAAACATTTAGCATTTATTTTATATGCAACAATAATAATTGTCTGGAAAGTCCACATCTTTAAGTCAAATAGGAATTGAGTTTGCATCGGGCTGAGCTCGTAGACAGCAGGGAGAGGGCTAGAGATGTTGAGACATCGAGTAGCAGAAAAAAAAGATTTTCCTTCGTTTAGAAACCTGAAAGTGGACCTTTAGCTGTAAGTTCACGCTTTTCCTTTTTTCAGGAACAGTATATCCGATGATAATTCCATCCATTGCTCCTTAAATCCTAAACCCTAAAATGGGACAGTGTCATATTTAAGCGGAATAGTCATCAAGACTCCTTTTTCTTGTTAGAACCCCTTAAAATGACCTGAAAATGAATTTGCTAAAGTTTGAAAACAACTTTTAATAGAAGCTCATAGAAGTTAGGATTATCTATTAGATAGGACTCAGCAGTTTTATTCCATTGAAACTACTTAATACTTCCTGATGAGAAAAAATCAGTAAGTTTCTATTCAGATAACCAACCCACTATTTTTTTTTTAAGATTTTATTTTTAGAGAGAGAGGAAGGGAGAGAAGGAGAGAGACATTAATGTATGGTTGCCTTTCACTTGCCTCCAGCTATAGAGCTGGCTGGAGACCTGGCTTGCAACATGGTTATGTGCCCTGACTGGGAATTGAACCGGTGACCTTTAGGTTTGCAGGCCAGCACTTTATCCACTGTGCCACCAGCCAGGGCTTATTGTTTTTATTATTATTTTTTTATCCTCACTTGAGGGCATTTTATTTTCCATTGCTTTTTAGAGAGAGAGGAAGGGAGAGAGAAAAACATCCATGTGAGAGAGGGGCATTGATTGGTTGCCTCCCATACGTGCCTGTACTGGGGATGGCAGGCTCTGGGGCCCGGAGACCAAACCCGCAAACTAGGTATGTGCCCTAAATGGAAATTGAACCCACAACCTTTCAGTTTGGGGACGACCCTCCAACCAACTGAGCCACAATCAGCCAGGGCCAATCCTGCGTTTTTGAGACTCAAGTTCAAAAAATTTAATCAGCATTATTTTGCAGTGTTTGAGTAACTGTAAACAAAAGTGAAAAGGAAGATGTTCATGGGAATCTTGGTGTTTGTTTTGTTGGAAAACGCCTTCACTTCATGGTAGCCTTGAATAAATGGGGCATACGTTTTTGTGTCTGGGTATTACTGTGGAAAGACTTGGCACAAAGTAAGGTAGAGATCCAGGAAATGGTAATAGTTGGATTGTAGTCTTTCTGATCTTTTTGGAGGCTGTTTCATAACAGCTGTCTTTACTTCCTTGCACAAGTTGGACTTGAATCTGAAAAATAAATGGGATCTGCTAACATTAAAAGAAAAGCACTTGGAGACTGTAGCTGAAAAAATTATAAAAGGGGAAGGAAATCCACCCACCAATTTGTTCTTTTTACTAGGGAAAAAAAACTCTCACAGATGAAGAGGCCATATGTGGTGTCTTGAACCATACCAAACACACAAAACTTGTTTGAAAGAATTTACTTCACGAATGTGATTTGATACCTATAGAAACAGACACACCATTCTTATCCCTGTCTAGAAATGCCATTTCTGATGGGTACATGTGGCTAATCAGGACAGTTGACACAGGTCCATTCTTCTCATCCTACTGCTCAGAAGGCAGTCACATGGCTGCCATTTACCCCTCAGACAGACCTAGCTTGAACACTCCCTCTTTGCACCAACCACTTCAGCATTCCAGTATACTTTCTGTTAAGATAGGGTACATTTTTAGCCACGGAACTGCTTTATGTTGAGGGTAACCATTTAAGTTCTGATTTTGCCATCAAGTTGTATGTGATTAAGTCACACACTTGTCACTTTTTCAATAACTTTATCACCATTTGTTCTTTCCCTGGAGCTAGTGAAATACCTTTAAACCAAAATCAGATCCCAATTTTGCTCTTAGACTTCACCTCAACTAGTCTTGCCAAATCTGTAATCGTTAGACAAAAATGTCAGTCAATGGCCTGGCAGAAACCCTACACTGCCATTCAAGTGAAGGCATATTGAGTGTTTCAAAGGTGACCATCATGATGAGAATGTGGGTGCTGTAGATTAAAAAGCATTAGTAAAGAAAATATACTTTCTACTCTTGCCTAAAAAGTATTTCCCCTTTACATAATGGAATTTCAAGAATATCAGTGAAGTAATATTAAGAGGTTGTCTCTATTATCTAGTTGGGTGGTGGTTCCAAACATTTTGTACTGTTTTTATGAACAACTACACGACCATGGTTATTGGGCAAATATGTAATTTTTGTAAGTTCATGACTTAAGTAAATTTGCATTTTCTTAACTATAGCACACCTCATCACATTTGCAAAATGAAACTATACATATCTGTAATCATTAGTACAGTCAACAAGGCTTGGTTTATGTGGACTAATGGACCTCTTGCAAAAACTCCAAAGTTTGGGCATCGTCAACCTGTGTCCTCAAATTTCTTCACTTTATAGATCAGAAAACTCAGGGCCCAGAGAAATTCAGGGGTTGGTCCAAGGTTTCATGGTCTGTGGCAGAACTAGAATGCAATCCATGTCCTCTGATTTTCCACTCCTCACTATAGGCTCTTAGAAGGATTAGGGAAAAAATGACCAAACTTTTATTTATGAATTTATAGTGATACACATTAATGGAAGATGCCACAATACCAAAAAAGGAGGAGAAAAAAAAAAAAAGAAATCAGTGAAGGAAATATGTAAAAGTTAAAATCACTAAGTGCTTAGCACTTAGTGAATGTTCAATAAACACAGCAGGTAGAAATGCAACTTCTTTCTCATATTTAGCCCTCTTCTCTTTCTAAGCATTTCAGTTCATTGCCCTTGTTCACTCAAGTTACACAATTGAATGTTCAAACCTGCTTTTCCCAAATATATTTATATGCAATAATTCAATTCGCACCTAGGTCCATTCTTCCCACCACCCATAACTATATAATAACTTCATGGGACTTATCCATACTTGTGGACCATCCCTCTGGCAATAAATGGGTGGAAGCAGAGTATTCTCATTTCCAAGGCAAAAGTTTCCCCCTCATCTTCAACAATTCTTGCTGGTGTTATAGGAGATACCACTAAGCTACTTAGGATGGGGTGGATTCCAAAACCAAAGTACACCTTTCATATCATTAGTATAAACTATCTTGTAGCAAGAACAAAGATTTTTAGAAACCAATTTGCACCCTATGTCCATGTAACTATTACTTGACTTTTGGACTCAATTTTGTGGAAGAGCTGATAAAGATGTTCCAAGGAAAGTGCTTTGTGTCAGGTAGAGCCAGACGGTTCAAGAACCATTCAGATGGTTCTTGCCTGGATTCAGTGCTCTTTCAGACAGGTGAGGCTTACTGTGGGTTCCCCCCAAAAGGAAGAGGAGAGAGCGCACACCCTCAGCTAACTGTGGAGGGGCGGGGGAGTTGGCACTTAAGCATTTTATCTCTTAGGAAAAATTGTTTTGAATGTATTTGATAATGACCATGTATAAAGTAATAGTGTTTAAGTCTGTATGACACTAGGCACTTCATTTTGTTTGTTTAAAGAACAATTGTGGCTGCTTGCAATTAATCCTTCCTATTAATTTAATAGGAAGGATCAGGGAAGCAGATTGAGTTCCAGGAGGCTCAAGTAAGCCAAGGCCTGCTACCTCTGATAAGCAAAGTAATAATGGGTATTAGCACTGATTTGCACTGCTTAGCCTCAGGGCTTTAACATCTTTTATCTTTTAGGAAGAGCATTTGAGAGCAGATCTGAGGTTCCTTTTAGAGCCAGCTTCAGTAGATCTGAATCCTGGTTTATAAACAAACACACACAGTCCAGGGCCTCTGCGGCACACACTGGCTCCTGTTTGTTTTCTAAGGACAGACCTTCACTAACACTCACTATACCCTGCTCCTCTTCTTGCTTGTTTTAACCTTTCTAATCCTGACCCTCCTCAGGACAAGAGCAAAGCAGGAACCCAAAGTATTGGCATTGGAGTTGGGCCCTGAAGCAATCCTGAGATATCTGAGGATGGCTCACAATTGGTGAGCCAAAATTAATCATTTCAAAGAGGATAATAAATGGATGGAGGTTAAAGTGCCCATAGCAAAACTGATGAACAGTTTGATTAGGAGAGCTACTGCGTGAAAATTTCACCCGTAACTTCACCTTGGTTCTCTTCTGAAGCAACTCTGGAGAAGTCTATGCTCTCGGACATGATAACAGTGCTATGTCCTCATTTAAAAAATAGGGGTTTGATACCCTGTGTTTCTTCACCTGCGTGTGGTACACATTGGGCCTAGGCACCCCCCATACGCTCTGAAAATTCATGCAACAGTCCAGCCTTCGCCACTTCACCGGGAGCTGGCGTGTTTGAAGCCAAGTTCAGTGAGAGTCAAATCAAAAACACAAACTATGGAAAAGAAATTTTAAAGTAAAATGGTGAGAAACAAAATTTACAAAAATGCTAAACATTTCAGAACACACCTAAGACTCATGCTTGTATCCCGTGGGGGAAGATGGATCTTGTCATTGACTATACTCCGTGTAGCACATGTTTTCTCTGGAAAAGAAGTAAACACTCACTTCCTCTGCCACCTTCCTCTTATTTTCTAGACCTCCCCCCGACATTATATAATTGTTACAGAAGAATATTAGAGCGTGGTGATCAGATATGCTTTCCACTAACAAAAATAGCTACTGCTTTGAAAATATGTTTTTCAAGGGCCGAAGTAGGGATTAAGAGAACAGCAGTTTCAGCATCTTAAACATGTCCTTCAGCACTTGGTGTGAGTGACAGCTAATAGGGGAGAGACAGACCGGCAGACTGCTGCCTGAGCTCCACATGCTCTTGAACCCACACAGCTGGTGCTTTGGACCATAAAGAGAAGTAATTGCATCTGCAGAGTTTAATTTATGCCTCATTTAAGATTGGTAGGCAATAGCTTACTACTGTTTCCCTTTCAATCCTTGGGGCTCAGATGCTAAAGAAGCTAACTATCTACACTCCTACTCCTTCTATTTCTGATGCATTCAATATGAGAAGCCTTATTTGCATTTAAATTTTAGATATGGGGCCTTTTACTTAGCAGCACTGTTCATAAGATTTCCATGAGCTTGTAACTGACAAATGGATATTTAAAACAGTCAAATGCATGCTATTATTTGAAACCATATGGTTAAGTTTCATGGTTAAATTGTTTTCCAAAATAAAAAGTGTCCAGAATCCTCAGCTATGAAGACAGTGCGTGTGTGTGTGCGTGTGCGCACACACACACGCACGTGCATGTACACGTGGATACATATAAAAACAAAGAAAGGGAAAAAAACCTCACTATGTGATTGCTTCTTTGAACTTTAACCTCATCTTGCAAACAGGCCTATCTCCTCATCTGTGATGCATCGAATCAGGAAATACTGCAGATATTTTTGGAACTATTTTGCAACATAATGCTATATCTTTCTGCCTCCCTTATAAAACAACATGCCCTATCCCCCAAAGATCATAGCGCTTGGGTTAAATTTTTAAAAAGCAAATGAGCAAAATAGAATTCCATGATGCTGTCTTGGACTGTATCCACCATAATCAACTGAGCCCCTAGAGGTCACTGTAAATTTTTCCCCTATAAGAAAAACATAGCTTCCTTTCAGGCCAGCATGGAGATGGTCCATTGACCTCTGCAGGGTGCACTGGTGCGCTGGCCTGTGTCTGGGCCATCCTGATAGACCGTTGGGGGAAAAGGATGAGAGGGATGGGAAAATGGATGGTGACACCATGGAGACAGGCACATGGCTAAGCTGTCTGACCAGAGCAGCAGGTAAGACCCAGCTTCCAGGGCTAAGAAACAGGGGTTGGGCTGGTGATGATCAGCAGGAGGGATGCTGCTGTGATGGCGGAGCAGTTCGGGTTGGATGCCTCACCATAGTCTTTACTTAACAAAGGCCGTTCTATTACACCCTTCAGTTTCTCCTTCCAATTAGTCTTCTAGAATTCAATTATAAAAATGGTTTTATTAAATCAAAAGTCATTTGTTTAAATCATAAAATGAACTTTTCAGAAAGACTTAACATGGGAACTTTCCAAGAGTGGAAACATCCTGTGTATTTTAATGAACTCTCATTCTGCCTTCCCCATCCCCCGCCATTCTGCTTCCATTGACCCACTCTGGGCAGCCAAGTTCTGTGGCCTGGGAGGGCATCTCCCCACACTTCCTTTCTCCCCACCCCCATTTATGTGGTCAGCGCTTGGTCTCTATCTTTCAGTCCTCTTAGCTTGGTTCACAGCGTCTCTGGAAAGGAGATGCTCTTTTGCTTGCACCTTCTCTTACAATCACCTTTCTTCTTGCCCCTTAGCCTTTCAGTTTTCCCAGAAGAATTATATTTCTTTACTGTTATGGCATTTTTGAGTAAAAAATATGTGCTAATCATGGCAAAATAATCCCTTTCCTTTAGAACATTTAGCTGACTTTAGTTTACCACAGTCATTAGTAAGATTCTTTTGTGAGTTTTTCTTTTCCCTATATGAGAATAATTCCATGAAGGGAGAGACTTTGGTTTTTCTATACTGACAATATAATGACAAATGAAACTGACAAGTCCCTGGGCTCCTGGAGCTTACATTCTAATTGATAGAAGCAGCTCTCATTAAAACAAACAAACAAACAAACAAACAAAACACAGTATAACGTAGATGGAAAATCCTTTAAAATAAACAATACTCTGTCTCCTTGTTTTTTAATTAATACTCCTCAAATTTGTCTCCTCAAATGCCAGTTTTCAAAGGGAAATACTTTTATTTTGCCTCTTTATTTTTCTCTCTTAATAACATCATGTGTCAGTATTGTTAACCATGTGTTCATTATACTATGAATAGGCTTTGGATATGTTCATAGGAACCGAAATAATCTTTCAGCACAATTTTTATGGGAAAATTTTATGTGTTCAATATTAAATTTAATTAACTCTTGAAATAAAACCTATTTGCATGGTTAAAGGGATTGTTGAGAGAAGCATTGCAGAGTGTTAATCACCTCACTTTAAAAAAAATAGATGAAAATACTGTATCTACTCATTGCTCTAATAACCTCATCATTAAGAAGAACCTGATCACGGCCCTGCAACGTGGGTGTTAGGGCTGTGCCTCCTTCCCAGATTACAATCTCTCCATCACTCAGACTGCTCCTCAAAAGGGAAAAACAAACAAAGCAGCTGCCACCTCTGCTGTTGTGGAAGACTGCTTAGCAAATAGAAATGGTGGTGACCCCTTCAGCAAGTCACATGAATGCTTACTAGGTATTAAAATTAAAAGGTATATTGTGAGAGCCTCCTCCCAATGAAAATGCTATTTTGATTTTGCAGAATTTATTTTTCTTTATTTTCCTGCACTATTGCTTCCCTTTTATTTATGCATCCACCCACCGAGTACAGAGAAGAATATTATGAAGATTATGTATTTAAAAGTGTATAACACTCCTCATAAAAACCTGTAACTAGACAACAAATGGGATTGACTTTGGGTGGGGAAGGGGAAAGAGGGGAAGGGAAATGGGATAGATGTAATACAACAACAATAAAATTAAATTTTTTAAAAACCTTTAAAAGTTGTGATCTAGGTACAAAATATATACCTATGCTATTGTAATACATCTTATACTGCCATTGCAGTTAACAGACTGGATTTAAAAGTATGGTAACGGTGACTTTAAATAGTGCCTAACTTAAGTTGAAACTTTCACTATTTTCTCTGTCATTTGTTTCATATGAGTGTGGCAAAAAGCAACAAGCATATTAATATTTAAGATGATTGAGGAATAGCATATATTTACCCAAGCATTTAATCTTACGGTAATTTTTTACTCATATCAGTCTGTTTGAATAATGACCCTCTTAAAAATGAAATCTACTTCCTGCTGAGGCCAATGCTTTCTTACCAGTCTTGTTATCATGGCTGAGAACACCTAAGTGTATATTTTCTCATGTGAATCATGGTGTAGTGAGAGGTGTAGTGTGTCTATCTATTGACTGTGGATGAGTCGAACAAGTATTTACTTGTAAATACATGCTGTTCTGAAGACACTACCTCTTACATGAACTAGAATCTTCTACATGTGCTTCTCATTTCAAGAAAAACTGGCATGGAGGCCTGGACTTGGAAAACATAACTTAGGAATAGCTTTGCTTAAATCTTTCTTCTCTTTAGGAAAAAACTTCTCATGGAGCTTATTTTGATAGCCAACAACATCAGTGAATTTTTAATGCTGAGTTTCTAACTTTTCAGAAAGACTGACACTGGTTAAAAGGGAGGAAAGACTTTTGGGTTTCCTTTACATAATTCTCGTGTCCCACTAAACCACCCTTTCTTGGCATCTTCCATTGCTTTAGCACTCTTGACTGAATAAACACATTCCCTTTCTTCTTTTTTCCGGTCATGAGTTGTTCCTTCATCAGGTGAAGGTGTAGTCAACAGTCCTGTCCCTCTTATGAATTTATACCTTTTGCTTGAAGCATTCTGCTCAGGGCAGGTATTAAGATCTCTTCAGTTAGGAGATACTGACTGAATTTTTTCTAGACCAAAGCTTTCATCTGGACCCATTAAGGAAAAAGCAACTTAAATCATTGTGTCAATGATATCCCTGGAATGTGGCACATAACCTCCACCAAAAAGAGCCTGCAGCCTTAAGTGAGTGAAATAGAGGTCTAGGACTCAGACCTGCTTAAGTTTGACCCCTTGAAGATGGTTTTCTCCTTATCCCATTTCCAGTGTGGGAAGTGGGACAAAGGATTTTAGGAGTGTTTAAATATCGAGTCAGACCAGTCCTTGCCTGGTGTGGACAGGGACTTGAGCAGGCCAGATGTTCCAAGTTACATGTGCAGAGTGTTTGTGGTTGATTCTGTTTGAAATTGATTGTTGATAGTCTCCTGGGACAGCCTGTGATAAACAGTATAATAAAAATGATAAAAATAGCATATTTATTCCTCGGAAAATCTGAGTTCCCACAATTCAGTGAGCTGGGAAAATTGCTAAATTTTTTGGACACAAAGTGCTGCTTCTCTCTCTGTTCTTATAATTCTTTCCTTGCACATAGGATTTTTCATTATAATTTTTGTTTTTCTGAATAATGCTTCAGCTGACCCTTTAAAAAAAAAAGATATGAAACAAAATAAAATATGAATACAAATTTTAAAATTCAAATAGCCCTGGCTGGTGTGGCATAGTTGGCTGGCATGTCATCTGGTACACTAAAAGGTTGTGGGTTCAGATTCTCTGTCAGGTCACATACCAAGGTTGCAGGTTTAATTCCCAGTCAGGATATCCATAGGAGGGAACCAATTGATGTTTCTCTCTCACAGCAAAATTTCTCTATCTCCCTTCCTCCCTCTAAAATCAATAAATATATTTTTTTTAATTTTAAAATCCAAATAAAATAGTTATAAAAATGGCAGTGATCTAGTTTTATCTTTTTGCATGTTGCTGTCCAGTTCTCCCAACACCATTTGTTGAAGAGACTGTTTTTACTCCATTTAATGTTCCTTCCCCCTTTGTCAAAGTCCTGGGTTAATTTCTGGGCTCTCTATTCTGTTCCATCGATCTATATGTCTATTCTTATGCCAGTACCAGGCTGTTTTGATGACAGTAGCCTTGTAGTATTGTTTGAAGTCCGGTATTGTGATTCCTCCTACCTTGTTCTTCTTTCTCAAGATTGCTGTGGCTATTCGTGGGCGTTTTTGGCTCCATATAAGTTTGGTGGGAATGTAGGCTGGTGCAGCCACTATGGAAAACAGTGTGGGGTTTCCTTAAAAAACTAAAAATGGAACTGCCTTTTGATCCAGTGATTCCACTACTTGGACTATACCCAAAGAATCCTGAAACACCAATTCATAAGAACCTATGTACACCTATGTTCATAGCAGTACTATTTACAATAGCCAAGTGCTGGAAACCACCTAAGTGCCCATTAGTGGATGAGTGGATCAAAAAACTTTGGTACATTTACACAATGGAATTCTATATAGCAGAAAGAAAGAAGGAACTTGTACCCTTTGCAACAACATGGATGGAACTGGAGAGTATTATGCTTAGTGAAATAAGCCAATCAGTGAAGGACAAATATCATATGTTCTCACCCATTACAGGACAATAATGAACAAAACTAACAACAAGCAAAACAGAACCAAATATATGAATACAGTGAATAGGCCTTCAATGGTCAGGGGGAAAGGGGTTGGGGGGAGGGGGGAGGCAGAGGCAAGGAAGGGGAGCAGCTTAGACAAGAACCTGGTATAAAGGAACCATGGACATGGACAACAGGTGGGATTGACTTTTCGGGGAATGGGTGGGTGGGGAGGGGGACAGAGTGGAGCAAAAAGGGGATGGATGTAATACAACAACAATAATTTTTTTTTTAAAAATGGCAGTGAATTCTTCAGGAAATTATTTCTATGTATATACCAGCTCTGCCCAAAGGAAATGTAATGTGAGTCACAAATGAAATTTATGTAAGTTAATTTTTTTTTAGTAACCTCATTAAAAAGTAAAAAGAATGAAGTGAAATTAATTTTAATACTATAACATATTTTATTTGACCCCATATATCCAAAGTCTAATTTCAACATGAAATCAAAGCAAAATGTTGAGATATTTTTACATTTTTCTTTAATTAAAGGTTCAAAATTTGATGTGCATGCTATACTTATAGCACACCTCAATTCAAACTACTCACATTTCAAATGCTCAGTTGCCACTGTAGCTAGTGGTTATCATAGTAGACATCACAGGTCTATACCATAACAAACATTTGAAAAAAATGAGAAAAAATTATTCTCAGTCAAAAAGTATAGAGATATTTATTAGTGTTTCCTAGGGCTTTTGATATACAATAGAATGGTATAATTTTCAGGGTTATAAATCTTGGTTGGTAATGTTGGAGATGAAAACTAAGTAAATAGAGCAAGGAAATACCTTGTGTGGTTGTGATTGAGGTCAAATAGGCCCAAAAAACATTTCATATAGCTAGTTAATAGATAAATTTCAAGGAGCACTCTCTATCGGGAATCCTTTTGGCTGCAAGTAACATAAACTTGATAGTTCATTTTATATGTCAACTTGGCTAAGTCATTAGACCTGTATTTGCTCAAATATTATTCTGCATGTTTCAGTGAGGGTGTTTTTGGATGAGATTGATAATTAAACTGGTAGACAATCAGCTCTTTTCGAGCCTTCAGCCTGCTATCCCGCCCTGTAGATTTTGGACTTCTCAGCATCTATAATCATTTAAATCAGTTCTTGAAAATAAATCTCTTTCTCTATATATTTTCACCCTATTGTTGCTGTTTCTGTGTATGGTAAATTAAACCAAAAAGCAATTACTTGGTCACAGAAGATACTGGAGGCAGGTAGCTGCTGAGTTTGGTTTACCAGCCCACTGGCATCATGTTACTGTCTGTGATTTTCTGGCCTTTCCCTCATGCTTCCTACCACATGGTTGCAAAATGGATACTGCATCTCCAGGTACCACATCTACATTCAGGACAAGAAAAAGAAAACTGGGATGATGTTAAGATAAAAAGCACTTGAAAAATTCTCCACTATAATATTTCACTTGTACACATTGTATCACAAAGTTTATACACCAGCCCTATCCAATGGAAATATGTGAGACACAAATGTAATTTACATAGGTAACTTAAAATCACAAAGGCAACAGGAAGATCAATTGGTTTGCTTTTCCAGCCTCTATAATAGAAAGTAGCCAAGAAGAAGAAATAAAAAATTACTATTGGATTAACAAATCCATGGTGTCAAACATTAAGTAGAAATTGGTATAATCATTTTGAAAGGGAGTGTATACTTAGAAATATTATAAGCCATAATTCCAAACATTGTATAAGCAATAAGCATTAAGATGTTTCTTTTATCATAATCTATAATTTTGGATTATACACTTGCCATTTTGGCTGCCCCAGGCAGGACCCACCAATGAAGATAAAAGCATCAAATATTTTTCCCTCTCTGGGAGCTATATTGAGGTCATGGGACCTTCACAATCACTCAAACACTCATGGAATTTTGAGTCTTTGAGGAGGGATTTGAATCAGTGCTGCAGGAGGTCTAAAGTCCAGGGCAATAGGGCAAACAGAGGTAGCTGTGTGTGGTGAGGCTGCTGTTAGTACTGACTTCATAGGTTTATTGAAGAGTGGGTGAGATGATGCTTGGCAAAGCACCTGGTGCATAGTGAGCCTTCTGTGCACATTTCCTGTATGCATTACATGATATTATAGATCTGTCTATTTTGTGCCTGAGCTCTTGCTCCTCCCTTCTCTAAATACAGCCCTCTTTCCCTGTGTTCACTGCCCCCTCTCGATAGAGTAGGGTTGCCTTCCCTGCCCCCAGCCTCCAAACTTCAGGCCACCTCAGAGCATGTTTTCTTATTTGCAGGCCTGATCACCTGGCTCCTGGCCTTTTTTTTTTTTTTAATGACTCATTATCATCACCTTCTGAATAAAGTCCAAACCCCACAACCTGACAGCAGAGCCATTCTGGAATACCCACATGAGAGCATCTTGGGCACAGCAATCTGATGGAAGGGATTGGGGAATTGTCTCATTTTCTACTTAGATTGCATTTTATACATCAACAAAATTAGCAAAGTTTTTAAAAAGCCAGCTTCAAGGGGCTCCCAATGGCCATACATGGGACAACTTGAACAACAAAATGAATAAAATTAGATTACATGCGTCCATCCTGATATAAATAAATAAGTAAATGAAAAAGAAGTGGAGGAAAGGGGAAAGCTCTTTGTTAATGCAGAAGTAGTAAGCACAGAAGTAAATGTTGACAAAAAGCTACAGCAGTAATAGCTTTACACAAAGTCATCAATGGATGCTAAAATTAGTTGGTGAAATAATATGAGAAACACTATACTTGCATGAACTTACATGACACATTTTATTTATAAAGGGGAAAAACTCATCAAATTTCTAGTGGACAACTCTGGCAGAACCACATTAACAAAGTAACTAGAAGTTAGCATTACCAGTAATAGAACAAATCCTGCCTCCTGATACGATGCTATGAAATAACATCTGGTTCTTCTGGGGTATGTTTGCCAAAAACACATAGCCTACATTAATGGTCCTCAACTGGAATTGATTCCCTCTCACACTCAAGGGGCCTTTGAAAATGTCTGGAGGTTATTTTGATGGCCAAGACTGGAAGGTGCTACTGCCATTGAGTGGGTCAAAGTTAAGGGTGCTGTTAAACATAAAACAAAGAATTATATGGCTCACAGTGTTAATATTGCCAAAACTGAGGAACACTGACAAAATTTAATTGTGAGGAAACATAAGCTAAAACCTAAATAGGGGCACAGCTTATAAATAACTGCCCAATAGTCTTTAAAAATGTGAAAGATAAGGGAAGATGGAGGAACATCCAAAGTTATAGGATACTAAAGAAACAAACATCTAAATGTAATACATGATACTAGACTGGTTCCTGAATGAGAAAAGGGACATTAGTAGAGATATTTAAGAAATTTAAAAAAGGTCTATAGATTAGATAATAGAGCTATATCAGTGTAAGTTTTTTTTATTTTAATCATTGAACAATGGATAGATGAACAGTTGATAGGAATTCTTCCTTCTATTTTTACAACCTTTTCCTATTCCAGTAGGAGAACTAAGCAATGGGGAGGTAGCCAACTAAACAGATGCAGAGTTCAAAACACTGGTGATAAAGATGCTCACAGACTTGACAGACATGCTTAGTAAAGCAAACACAGAAGGGAAGTGAAGACTATGCTAAATGAAACAGAGGAAAGTCCACACAAAACTAATGGTGAAGGAAAGGAAACAATTTGGAACATATGGGAAAAATGGTCCATCAGTACAGAATGAGAAAACAAGAATTGAAAAAAATTAGGAGAGGCTTAGGAACCTCTGGGACAACTTTAAATGTGCCAACATCTGAATTACAGGGATGCCAGAAGGAGAAGAGGAAGAGCATGAAATTTAAAACTTATGTGAAAAAATAACGTAGGAAAACTTCCTAAATTTGGCAAAAGACATAAATATACAAGTCCAAGAAGCACAGAAAGTCCCAAATCAAGCTAGACCCAAAGATGACCACACCAAGACACATCATAATTAAAATGCCAAAGTTTAAACATAGAGAATCTTAAATGCAGCAAGACAAAAGAAAAACGTTACCTACAAAGGGGTGCATATTAGACTATATTAGCTGATTTCTCAAGAGAAACTTTACAGACAAGAAGGGACTGGCAAGAAGTATTCAAAGTAATGAAAAGCAAGTATGTACAACCAAGATTATGTGCTTCCCAGACAAGGTAAAGCTAAAAGAGTTCATCATCATTAAGCCCTCATTACATGAAATGTTAAATAGACTTATTTAGGAAAAAGATCAAAACTATCAACATTAAGATGACAACAAACTGCTAACTACCAACAACAGAACCTAAAATAATCAAAACCAAAACAAACTAAGCAAACAAACAGACTAGGATCAGAATCATGGATATGAGGATCATTTGGAGGGTTATCAGCTGGAGAGGGAAGAGGGAGAAATGGGAAAATGGTGAAGGGATTAGAAAACATAATTCGTGGGTACAAGATAGACAGCTAGAGGTTAAGAGGAAAGGGTGAAGCCAGGGAAGTTATATGCACAACACATGGACAAAAGCTAACAGGGAAGAGATTGCTGGAGGGAAGCAGGGTCCTGGGTAGAGGGAAACAAAGAAAAAAGAAATTAGGACAACTGTAACAGCATAATCAATAAAATATTCTTAAAAAGTAACATATTGATAATATGGGAACTTTCCTGAAATTGTTTTAAAAAATGATTTGAAACTAAAAAAAGAAAAAGATATCTTGTACATGGATGGCAGTGTGTTGATTGGCAGGGGGGAGGTAAGAAATATACAAGGGGGATAAATGATAATGGAAAAAATATAAAATGAAATGAAAGAGCACACCATTTACTCTAAGGATATTGGCTCATAATGACCAACACTACAACTTATTCCATTAAAATCATTCAAATTTTTTTTAAAAAGAAGATATTCTTTGAGTCTCTAGAAACAAGAAGTTTGTGATTTAAAGGGAAAGTAAAATTAAATTATTATAGTTTTTAGCCCTGGCTGGTGGCTCAGTGGATAAGGCGCCGGCTTGCAAACCAAAGGTTGCTGGTTCGATTCCCCAGCCAGGGCACATAACCAGGTTGCAAGCCAGGTCTCCAGCCAGCTCCGTAGCTAGAGGCAGGTGAAAGGCAACCATACATTGATGCTTCTCTCCTTCTCTGCCTCCCCCTCCTTCCCCTCTCTCTGGAAATAATAAATAAAATATTTTTTAAAAAATTATTATAGTTTTTGATACTATGCTCAATAGAGAAAAGACATAAAGTAACAAATTTAAGATCCTCAAGGAAACAAGTGTGAATAAAATTTTTTTTCAGTTTAACTTTCAAGTGTAATGGGCACAGGTAGAATTCAGGGAATTTTGTTCCCATGAGCTCTTCTTCTGCAATCTTCTAGAAAATCAGCTTCAGATATTGACTGATTTAAGAACTGTTGGTGTGGGGCCCTGGCTGGTGGCTCAGTGGAAAGGTGCCAGCCTGCGAACCCAAAGGTCGCTGGTTTGATTCCCAGCCAGGGCATGTAACCAGGTTGCAAGCCAGATCTCCAGTCAGGTCCTTTCACCAGCTGGAGGCAGGTGAAAGGCAACCATACATTGATGTTTCTCTCCCTGTCTTCCTCCCTCCCTGCCCTTCCCTCTAAAAATAATGAATAAAATCTTTAAAATATGAATAAAATCTAAAAAATAAAAATAAAATAAAGTATTTTCAGTAATCATATAGGTATTAATCTTATACATGCAATCCTGAGCTTGTTGTATATATAAAACAAATGAGTATTAATGGGATACTCAATTCTATCATCTCCTTTGTCTCTGATTCATTGAGAATCAGGATTCTTGTTATGGAAGAAAGAAGACACTAAAATAACAGAGAAGAGGTTAAGTAAAAGCTCTGTAATCTCATAACTGAATTGGAACTATCAATGTAAAACCTATATGATACTTGATCTTATTTTATTCCCAGATATGTCCACTAAAAAGACCTAGAAACAACACACTACACAGTAGAATCCAGCATCTCTAGCACCCATATTGTGGTCCTTTGATACCATTTTCGCTACCAGGGACCAGATCTCTGGAGAAATGATTGATTCCAGGTGAAAGGCAGGAAATGATCAAGATGACCCTGGGACATCTTGTCACACTAAATGGCAAGGAAGCTATCATAGACCACCAAAGACTCTGAAGTTGACTTGAAGAAGCTCCTACTGTCCAAAAATGAAAAATTTTGAGCTAACAATTATCATTGCAATCGATTGAAACTTATCAAATATGTTTAAATTCATGATTTTGAAAAAATATGGAAAGTAATTATTACTTTTGGAGAATGATAGGTAATCAAATTTTATCTGGAAAAATGGGCAAATAGAGTTCAAGAACCCAGTATTTATCTTCCCCCTTCCTATATGCATTATATCATTGTGTAACCAAATCATGGATAAGAGGAAGCATCTCTTAATAGAAGTATTCTAACTAATAAGTGAAAAAATGGAACTGGAACATTATCATTTTGGGACCTGAATGAGTGGCAATCGATATTAAGTATCAACAGTTTCAAAAATCACAGAAAGAGAAACCACCAGATATTATGTGCCTCTATATTCTTAAAAAATAATGCCTAAACATTTGTCAGGGCAGTGGAACCAGATTCTGACCCTGCCTCTGGATTCAGCTTCCAATTTGCTGTGAAATGAACTTCCACAATACAGTCATACTCATTGCATTTTAGGTGAAAAACACTCAGCACATGCTGGGGACTCATTGCGCCTGCTAGTTCAAATGCGTCATAACGCTGCCCCACAAGAGGAAAATCTTCATTGTTCAGTGCTTGCCAGTTTCCACACTCATCATGAGTTCTGGAATGAACTCATGATGAGTACCGAGATACCATACTGAGAACAGTGGAATGCAGGATACTGGTTATTTACGGGGAATGGAGGGTTTATGATTGGGTTGGGACACTTTGAAGGAGTGACTGGAAAAGCTCTGTTTTTTTTTATGTTGGAGGTGTTGTCTTTATAGTAAGTAATTCAGGAAGCCATACATCTGATTTGTGTCTTTCTGTGTTGTTTTCTTTTACAATAAAATGGAAAAGGAAATGAAGAAAAAAGAAAGAACCAGTGAACTTCAGTGAAGTTTTCCACAATTGTTTGTTTGGAAAGGCAATGCCTCCCAAAGGTCATGGGTTTATTCGACATAGAAAACTTACTTCTAGAGGACTTTGAGTTAAGTTTTCTCCAATTTATTGTAACCTTTCATGTGCAGTAGATTTATTTTTTTTAAATAAGTAAACAAAAACAGTGATAAGCTTTGTCCTTTGCTCTCCCAGAAGTGGTGAGAAAATGGAGATACGTGTTTTCTCTTGCAAAAACACTGCTTAATATTACCTAAAACATCTTTGTAATTTATCAGGACAATAAATTACTATGAATCAGCTAGGCAGGATGGTAAGAAAAATGACTCTATATTGTTTATTCATGCTACCTTACTAATTTATATTACCTAGTATAATCTTTTAGACATGTTGGTTCTTGCACTATGGACCCATAGAGACAGTGCATTATACTGAAGATATTTGATAAATACTTGTTCTAGAAAGTGTAAGTGAATAAATTAGAAGAACACATTAAGGGGCAACATGAGTTTGTGAATAGCTAAATCTAGACTGTGGACTTAAATGTTGTTTATAGATTTAGGGCAGGAAGATCTCCCAAGAGAAGTGTTCCAGAATTCTGCCTTCGATGTTAATTCCTTACATCATATCATAGCTTTAAATAAAATGATGGCTACCAATTTCAAATTCAAGAGGCATCTCAAACTTGTGTCCTAGACCAAAGTCCTGATTACCAGCTCCACAAACTTTCTCTACCCAGTTTCCCCATCCCAATAAATGGCTATATCCTACTTCCTGTTTTCTGTAGTCCTAAATCTTGGAATCATCCTTGATACCTTTGCCTTTTACATGCCACAGTCACTCCATCAGTAAATCCTTTCTACTCTACTTCCACAATATATTCAGAAATCTGACGCTTTCTTATGACATGACTATCACTGTGGTTCAAGCTGTCATCTTTTCCTTTTATTTCAACATAATTTCGAGCACATAAAAAGTTGCCAGAATAGTATAAAGAATTCTCATATACATATAGCCCAGATTCACTAATGTTTTATAGTTTTTTCAATTACTTTATCATTCACTTATTTCTCTTTTCTCCCCTCTCTGAAACACACACACACACACACACGTATTTTATTCTGAGTCTTGGTCACTTAATTAAATTGGTATCTGCCTGTGTTAACTACCTATCAGTGTTGTTATAATTAATGTTAATAAATAATTTCTCCCTTTATAATTAATAAATAATTTGTGGAGGGGTGCTTTACTATGCTACATAAAGATGCTGTTCTTCATCAGGTTTTCAACCACTAATTTTAGCTTTCATTGATGATTTTCAAATTTCATCATTCTTTCTACATATATTGGTTGCCATTATTTTTGCAAAGAGATTTCCCTTTATTCCTACTCATTATTTATGTGTTAGGTACTTGTATCAGTATGAACTCATGGACACATCTTATTCAATATGTAATATTCCAGTAATTTTATTATATAGTTTGATGCTAAATTGGATTATCCTTTTTATAAATATTATACCTACACATCATAAATACCATAATATAATAATATTACACTCTGCTTTAAAAAGTAAGCAATCTTTAAAATAAATTAACAGAGAAAAATCTTTTATTTTTACCTACATATTTACCATTTCAGTGAGTTTCTAAAAAAATTTTTTAAAGATTTTATTCATTATTTCTAGAGAGGGGAAGGGAGGGAGGAAGAAAGGGAGAGAAATATCAATGTATGGTCGCCTTTCACCTGCCTCCAGCTGGGGACCTGGCTGGAGACCTGGCTTACAACCTGGTTATGTGACCTAACTGGGGAATTGAATTAGAGACTTACGGGTTTGCAGGCTGATGCCAATCCACTGAGCCACACCAGCCAGGGCTCATGGCTCATTTCCGTGAGTTTCATTCCTTCTTGTAAATGTGTGCTCCCATCTGGTTCTTCCTCTTCATTTTGGGAAAAAAAAAATATTCCCTTGTCATTTTAGTAGTGTAAGTCTGGTGTTCTATACTCTCTCTCCTTTTAGAACTCGAAGTACCCAGATATTATACCAGTTGATATTGTCCCATAGGTCAATTAAACTCTATTATTGAAAAAAAAAAAAAAAAAAAAAAAAAGCTATTTTCTTTCTATTCTCTAGAGTAGATAATTCTTTTTTTTTTTTTTTTTTAAGATTTTATTTCATTATTTTTAGAAGGGAGAGAGGCAGAGAGGGAGAGGGACATCAATGTATGGTTGTTTTTCACCTGCCTCCAGCCACAAACTTGACTGGAGACCTGGTTTGCAACCTTGTTATGTGCCCTGGCTGGGGAATCAAACCTGCGACCTTTGGGTTCGCAGGCCAGCGCCTTATCCACTGAACAGTTGGAATTTTTTTTAGATTTTATTTATTATTTTCAGAGAAAGGGCAGGGGAGAGAGGCAGAGAAGGAGAGAGACATCAATGTATGGTTGCCTTTCACCTGCCTCCAGCTACGGACCTGGCTGGAGACCTGGCTTGCAACCTGGTTATGTGCCCTGGCTGGGAATCAAACCAGTGGAGTAGATAATTCTTATTGATCTATCTTGAAAGTCACAGGTTCTTTATTCAGCTAGCAAACAATTCACTTGACTGAACTTAAACTCCAAACTCTGCCTCCCCTTCTGCGAGTTGTAGTTAAAACCTCTGATCAATTCTTATGCTCTTCTTTTTGTTTTCCCCTGTGATTTTTACCGTGTGTAGGCAGTTCAGAGGGAATTCAAAGAATTGAATGCAATTTATTTGCAAGTTTTGGGGCTTCTCACTCTGTAGAATCTTTTTTTTTTTTTTTTTTCTTTGCTGAGATTTCTTTGCTCAGTTCCCAATTGCTCCTGTGGTCTTTAAATTCTGATTTCTGACTTTTCAAACCAGTAAGAATACACTCTCTGACTGAGTTAGCTGTCCTGTGTTTTATGGGCTGGAGCCTGCTGTCCAGTGAAAACCCATCCACAACCTCACTTAGCCTGACTCCTTACTTTCAAGCGTTGACTTTTCTCCAGTTTCTGCCTGCTTTTCATCACTTGACAGTTTCTTAAACATTTTTTTAAAACATTTTCCCCAGAGTTTATCATTATTATCTCTGAGAGGTTTCATCTGATACATGTTGGTCTGTGATTTCTGGAACCTGCCCCTGCCATCACTTTTATCTAGAGTATATTAATGGCCACCTAATTGGTCTTCTGCTGCAACGCATGCCCTTTCAGTCTGTTTTTCTACCCAGCAGTCCAAAGTATCTTTTTAATATTTAAGACATATCTTTCCATTTTCTGACCAGAACCATTTTTTCTCATGTTATTTACAATAAAAGCCAAATTCTTTAAAATGACCTACAAGGCCCTCCGCCATCTGGCCCCCTTGCTATGTCTGTCCCATTTTCTGCTATAGGCACACTTCCTTCCTTGCTGTGCTAATGTACAGTAGATACAGTCCTGTTAGGGCCTCAGCCCTGGCCATCCCCCACCTAAAACGCCTTTCCTTCAGAGATCCACCATGTGGACACTTACTTATTTCAATTGTGGCTCAAATGTCACCTTCTCAGTGAGGCCTTCCCTGACCACCTTATTTAAAATGCAGCCACCTCCTCATCTCTCCTTGACACCACCAGCAGCATTCCTTATCTTCCTTCCTCACTGTAGTTTTCTTCATAACACAACCATCTAAAATATTAGTATTTTACCATTTCGTTTGTGGTCTACTCACACTGAAAGAAAAATAAGCTCCATCAAGGCAAGACTGCTTGTCTCCTTTGTACATTGCTTGCTTTCCCAGTGCCGTAACTGTGCCTTGCTGTTTGGAGAGGCTCACTAACATTCGTTCAGCAACAACAAGAACAAAAACTGAATAAATTCGGATAATCCCTTTTTGTCAGGCAACTCTATATGGAAATTGTAGGTACAAACTCAATAATGGAGTTTGACTTTTCCTAACCAGGGATCATGCAATAAGATAGGTCTACCAAACTCTTACTCTAAGAAAAAACTGATGTTATTTCTGTCTCAAAGATGGAGGTCAGCAATAACAAGCTTTCTTCTACCTAAAGACTGCTTAATTCTAAATTTATATGGTAGTTTAAACATGGTATAATTCAGAACACATAGACTTTGGCATTGGTCAAAGAGCTCTCTGACCTTTATTACTATATGGCTTTGGGTTCTTTAACATCTGAATCTCAAAAAAATTTTTCTTCATTTGGAGAGAAGGATAAT
The DNA here is from genome assembly GCA_004026585.1 of Noctilio leporinus. Taxonomy (NCBI): domain Eukaryota; kingdom Metazoa; phylum Chordata; class Mammalia; order Chiroptera; family Noctilionidae; genus Noctilio; species Noctilio leporinus. Next base: position 22,316 of record PVIW01001494.1, on the reverse strand, counting down.
GACCATTATCCAGGTTTATTCATTAAGATTAGGTAAAGCTGGAGTGACAGTAAATCCCAACTAATAAATAAACAAACTGCATAGAAGTTTATTAATCTCTCACTTGTAAGGCTGGAGGTTGCTCCAGAGTTGGCATGACACTCCATGTCATTAGGGACCCAGGGTCTTTTCCTTTTATGGCTCCGACCATAGTCGTGGCCTTCATTACCATGTTCACGTGAAGGTCTGAGATAGTTGCTTCTGTTCCAGCTGCTGTGTCTACTTCCCTACCAGCAGCAAGGAGGAAAGAGGCTGAGTCTCAGAATCTACCACAAAGCATTTATCCCGCTAACCAGAACTTAGATAAATAGCCACAATGAAGATGACTAGAAATGTAGTGTTTATTTTGGAGAGCTATCAACACAGTTGAAAATGTTATTACCATGGAAGAAGGAAAGAATTAATATTAAGGGGCAAATGTATCCTTCCCCTCCAGTTTATTTTAAAGATTAAATGACTCTAAGAGTCATGATATCTAAAAAGCACCTAAACTATTAACCTTCTTCCTTTCTTTTCTGTTCTGCACGAAATCATGTGTTGGCCTTACCCTTTCAAGAAAACTAATATTCTTTAATTCTTTTTATCTGGCTCTTATTTCTTACACATTTCTGCTATACTTTCTTAAACCATGGAGATGAAATCTAATCATATCAAACAAAAAGGGGCTGTTTCAAGTGATGTTTAGCCATTGATGTCCATCCTTGGATGAGCCTTTCATCACTACAAAGGTTCCTATAACAACAAAACCATGCAATTGCTGGTTTTCAAAATCTTTTTTATGTTTTGTTTTTAAAGATTTTATTATTTTCAGAAAGAAGGGGAGGGAGGGAGGAAGAAAGGGAGAGAAGCATCAATGTATGGTTGCCTTTCACCTACCTCCAGCTAAGGACCTGGTTGGAGGCCCGGCTTGCAACCTTGTTATGTGCCCTGACTAGGGAATTGAACCAGAGACTTTTGGGTTCAAAGGCTGGTGCCAATCCACTGAGCCACACCAGCCAGGGCAGTTTTCAAAATCTTGATGGCTGAAATTTCAAAATTTCAGAATTCCTTGAGATAACATGTAACAAGGCAGATGGATAGTATTTTATTTGTGTTTGTTCTGATACCTTTTAGCCCTTTTCCCAGCACTGCATGCAAAGTGAGGTTCTAGGATGTCCCTTATAACCTCCAAATGGTCATTTTCATTTTAAGTGGAGTTTTTTTTCTTCAAATAAAATCTTATGAATACACCACAGACAGATTAAAGCACTATGTCACTGATGGAAGCAAGGGTGGGATTGTAGACAAATTAGTTTATCTAGATTATCTCTTGACTTGTAGAGAATCAGTTAATTAAGGGAAAATGAATGCAACTAATTACAAAAGGGATTTGGCAAGGAAGTCAAAATTCTCATTCACTTCAGGAACTCCAGCTATAAACTGATGTTTGGTTGCCTAGCAACTCAAACCAATCCAGGACAAGCTCTGCCAATACTTCCCCTAGAATCTGCCACTGAAAGAAGCAGAATTAGATGAGTATAAATCAAGAAATGGACCTACAGAGTTGTAAATTAAACATAAGTGAACAACTTTGAGGCCCTCAGTGTGTTGGGAGCCCGAGGACGGGGAGGGCAGAATGGGCAAGGACAGTGAGATCAGCCATCTACCCTCTAGAAACAAATAAATAGTTCTGATTTCCCAACCATTCAACCATTCATTTTCCTGTGTCCACATGTAGCATTGTCTTTGCACCCACCCCCCTTTTCCCACTACTGTCTTCTGCATTTCTTAGTCTTTCCTTTCATCCTCACTTTAAAAACTTTTTCCTGCCTTTGGTTCAAAACGTTGACATAGATCCTGCTTGTTTACATGTCTAATGCAGTCATTCTCAAATGGGGGAAATTTTGTCACCTGGGTACATTTGACAACATATTTGGAGATGTGTTTGGCTGTCACAACAGGGCAGGGGACTGGGCAGCTGCTAGCATCTGGTGAGTAGACCAAAGATGCTCTAAATATCCTATTATAAACAACCTATTAACATGGCTGGGCCCTCCCAATAGGATTATTTGGCCCCAGGTGTCAATCGTGCCAAAGTTGAGAAAGTCTGGTCTAATGCAGATATTCTGAACAAGGCCAGTAAACTACATATTACATTGGCTCAACCTCACCTGACAAAATCTCCTTAGTTCCTTAGTTTTTAATTTCCTGGGGAGGGAAACGGAAATTAAAAATAATGTCTTAAAAGGCTTCTGTGGACTCCTAACTGACTCATGGTGGAGAGTCACACCCCAGGCATATAACTTCTTTCCCAGAAGGCTTACCTTTGCCTTAAGCAAGCCCTTTCCATTGTTTCTGTGCATCTAGGTGAACATAGCTTTGAAGTACCCCCTTTCAGACCCCTCCTTCTCATACCTGGCCACCCTTTCAGACCCCTTAAGAAAGCACATAACCTTAACTACCCTGTCATCCGGTCCCTATCCCCTGCCTGGCTTTCTCCTACCTCCATGTAATCTTCATGTCTAATGCATGAAAGGAGCTGTGAAAATGTTATTCTCTGGAGCATTTGAGAACTTGTTCCCAGCATATGTCATCAGTTTGGCTCAATTAAACTTATAAAAATGTTGATGTTCTTATGTTCACACACCTATGGGAGCGATGATGGAAAAGGGATTGAGAAACACTAGTCTAGTGTTAGGAACCTTTCAGAGTTAAGAATCAGTTGTATCAAAGTCTTATACCAAACATACAGTTGAAATTCAGCAATAGCTGGTTCCTGGAATTGATAAACACCAAACTCCTGAAATTAAATGAGTTTAAGATGGATTGGTACTGATGTGCTGAGAAGGACAGGCAGGTCAACCATCAGTGATCTAGTCCTTCTTTGAGAAAAGCAAATATTCTTTCAGGCCTCAAAGGCCTCTTAAAATGTTTGGGGCCAGTAATTGACTTACTGACACTTAGAAGACTTAATGTGCCTTTACATGATGAGTTTTTATGGTTTCTCCAAAGGCCCTAGTGGTTTATGGGAGTTGGAGACTGTTGTGTGGAAAATAAAGGTGAGAGTTTTAAGAGCATCCCTGTCCCATCACTGAAAAAATTCTGCTGTCTCAGCTTAGCATATTTCTTTTTGCTTTGAGGTATTTCTCCTATTGAAAAGGCTCAAAAATCATATGTCTTCTCTGAAGGTCAAAAACAAACATTTCTTGCTAAGACAGTTTATCCAGCCCAAAGTATTAGAAAAGCCAAGTTATAAAATGACTAATATACAGAGCTCCAGTCTGTGGGCCAATAACTTCTGTTTCTTCTAATCAGTTAACCTTTTTTGATTTTTTATTATTATCATTAATACAAGAGAAAATGGAGGGCATTAAGAATATATACATTTTGACAAGCTTTCAGTTTCATATTCTTTATTCTAAGGCTGTTGTGTTTCACCAAGCTCTTCTGCCCTGTGCCTGGGAATCCCAGGGGATGGTTTACTCAGACAGAGGAAGCTCCAAGCCGCTTCCATGGCTGGCTTTGATGAAATGAGGAGGCAAAACTTCTGTTAAAATCAGAAAATACTCTTACAATGTTGAGGACAAAGTTGGGGGCTTTGTTGGTCAGAGTCATTAAGTGAAGGTCACTCCAGGAATGTGGCCTCCTCAATCCACACAGCTGCAGAAGACTCTGGGAAGAATGAGTCCTCACTTCCTGTAACTGTGGGTTGTCCCGTTGGGACCTCCTATCACAGGCTGTCCTGAGGGCTCCAACCATTCTGCCCTTAAAGTTTTCCTCCTACCAGTTTCCATCATCTTTAAATAAGGGACTAAGGGGAGAGTCAGTTCATTGAAACTGATGCCAAAAAGATATTTTACAGCAGAACTATTTTCAAAATGATTTCACATGTCTCAAAACATTTTTCTACTAAGCAATTGCAGTTATAGCTTAAAAAAAAAAATAAAAGGAGGTAGGAAAGAGAGAAAGGACTCTATGAAGCCAAAATAAAAGTTTTATTGGATTCAGTTTCAAAAATAGAGTTCCTGGGTTCAGCTCTTATTATGGCACTATAGGGCAAAACTACTTAGTTTTACACGTATACGATATATTCATTTTTAAACCTGGTCTGTGTTCCAACAGAGGAAATTATTTTGGCATCGTGAAAGTTTTTGCTTTCCAGGGTCCTTTGAGAAGAATTTAATTGAGTTTTATGCTATCTTATACTTTTAATTTTAGCATTACAATTATCAATGTATTTAATAGTACACACAACATGGATTGTCTTTGTTAAGTAAATAAGTGACCTAAGGACCTAGGATATAATTCTAGAAGTCAAGTGCAATGATATAAATAAAGCACATGTGCAGTTTTGTAGGCTTAGCCTTTCTCACTTCCAAGGAAAGTCCAAGAGAAATTTAATGTTTTACATTGATTGCATGTATTATAAGAGGTGTTCTAGCCCAGAAGCTCAACGATGTTGGTAATAATGCCGTAAGCTTATGTGATTTCACCAATTTTCAAAAACCTTTTTTAACAAATGTTATCTTCTTTGATTTTCTTAGCACTCCATTAAGTGGGCCTAGAAAACATTATATAGTAGATATAGCTCTCATCCACTGCTCAGGTGTGTAAGACTAGAACTTATCTAAAACTCACTGATTTCTGACTCTTGGTTGGTGGGAGTAGTCTCCCCTAGCACCTAATTTCCCCAAAGCTCCTCTTTCAGGTAGCAGAATCATAAAACATACCCCAGGTGGTCAAATCACAAAAAGCCTCTACTTGTAGGTGTAGGGCCAGAAGTGCAGAGTGAATTTACCCTCACGTTCTCCTCACCTCTTGACCAGGAACTTCCGTGTAGCACACAACCAACACATGGGTATGCAGTTGTCCTGGCAGTTTGCCTTATCCTGTGAGGGCAGGTGCCAGAGTTCTTTGACACTAGTGGTTTCCAAGACCTTGGGAAGAGGACATTTGAGAGCTGTCGAATAATTTTTAGTTGTCCAGGCATTTTGCTACTGTGATGCCCATTCTTTGTACATCACTTACAGACCTGATGGCTCTCTGCTGTTTCCATTACACACTTGGGACAGAGATGTCTAATCAGAAGTGTGTGGTCCTGTCCCAGATGCACCACACAGCCCTTTTTCCTCAGAGCTTGCAGCTGTTCATGGATCGTCCTCTTTCAGACTTCACCTCTGCCTCATCTCACCCCTTCACTTGCTTTCTCTCACTTTTTCTCTCTCTCCCCACAAGCAGGCCAAGAGACTCTCATCCAGTTTGGAGAGAAGAAAGAAGGAGCACTTCTTTAAGATTCAGGTATTGGTGGGACCAAGCCAGACCCTCCTCTCGGCTTCTTCTATTCCAGCCCTCCTACTAACCTACTTAGCGACCAAGAAAACAGGGCTGACTACCTCCTTGAATAGAAGGAAGAAAAAAGGAAAGTTGGAGAAAATTATTCACCCACACTATTATTTTTTTAATAGAAAATAAACTGCTATAAAGGTTGGAACCAGGATAAACAGGGCATATTCTGTTGGATGTATTTTTTAAGATTTTATTTTATTTATTTTTAGAGTGAGGAGAGGAGGAGAGAGAGAAGGGTCTAGAAACATTTATGTGAGAGAGAAGCAACAATCAGTTGCCTCTCAAACTCACCTAGACCAGGGACTGAACCCACAACCCAGGCATACGCCCTGACCGGGAATTGAACTGGTGACCATTAACTTGCATGATGATGACCAACCCACTGGGCAGTTAGGGCTCTGCTGCATATTTTGCATCAGAGTGTGATCATGTGAACTAGGTAGCTTATAAATTATCAGGAAAAAAAAATGGACCAAGCCAGCCTATGTTTTGAATTGACCTGGATCAGCGTGCTAAAGGATAAGAACTAAGCTGTTGCAGTACGTTCTCCATGCATGTCTTGGGAGTAATGGAATACAACACTTTCCATGATCTCTGACAAACTGTCAGGCAATGTGGTTTTCTGGGGAAACCAGATAGCTGGCTTGGAGGTATATACATTGCTACCTCACTGTACTTTTTTTATGGTGAGCATACTGAAAAGCATGGCATTCTCAAAAGGGCCCTTTGAGACATAAAAGTTGAATAGGAATTAACTAGAAGAGTTGAAGGGAGAGTGGGGAAACAGAAGGAAGAGCATATGAGAGGCCAGTGGTTTATAGAAGGAACGAGGAGTAGCTTGAGGTTGCTGGACCAAAATGTCAGGGCAGAGGGTGGAGGGGATCAGAAAACTGAGAGAAATTAGCAGGGGTATATTGGTGTACATAACGGAACAACCAAATAACAGCAGCTTTAGCAAAATAGGCATTAATTTTTCTCATGTAACAAGAGTTGGGTTGATATTTGCTGAAGTTGGTCAGATGACTCAAAGTCATCAATCCCAAGGTCTTAATAAATCTCTTGGCCCTTTTTTAAATGGTTCCAATCAGCACTTCCACTTTTCAGGAATTAAGGAAAAAGCAAAAAAGGCAAAAATGATTCATACTTATTGAGTGTGATCTTTAAAGGAGTTTGTCCTGGCAGCCCTACTCCAAAATTTCTACTTATAATTCCTTTTCAGAACTGCATCACAACAAAGGTCTATTTGTCTTCCAGACATCATACAAAAAAGTGTTGCAATTTACTTAGAATGAATGAATTTGAAACACATTTTCGCTTCCTTAAACCAATGCACTCATTGGCCCAATCTAGGCCCTTGTTGTGTTATTGTTGCTCTTCCTGAACAACAGCAGGAGTTTCTTACCTAACTTCATTCTTAAGTAACTTCATCCTGCTGGACCCCTGCTCAAGACACTTGAAAGACTTTCCATAACCTGTAGGCCAGCGTTCAAGACTCTGCTCCAATGTGCTATTAATTAAATTCAACAAAAATATATTAGGCACTTCACACATGCAGACAGGCCACACTAGTCCATGCTGCCTAAATAGGCATGGTTATTTCCATGTTTGTCCCTTCCCCTTATTCATCCTATGCATGTCGTGTACTTGATTCCCATGCACTCTTCAGGACCCTCATCAGGTCCTGGATTGTCCTGGATGTTACCCTGTGCATTAACTTACAAGGATTTCTTCCCCCTTTTAATTTATAACAGTCATTGTCCAACCACCACCTGACCAGCAATTAGAAATGGACTGCCCCATTGCACCTTGACTTTTGTCATGCTGTCGAGCTCTTGTTCTGAGTTTCCATACAAGCATGTACTATCTTATCTTTACATCTTCCCCATAAAACTTTCAGCTATGTTTATTGTTGAAGAAAAACACCAGTGGATGCATGAAAGAGTTTAACTGCTCTAAAAACATTCAATTCCCATTGTAAGATTATTATGAAGCTTTTAATGGACTGAACTTGTCGATTGTCCTCAAAACTATGTGGTCAAATTTCCACTCAGATGTGAATCCAAATACAGATATTCCCCCGTTTCTCAAATGTTTTCCTTTTGCCTCTTTGCTTTTAGGAAAAACCTACATTAGTGGGTTTTTTGTTTGTTTGTTTTTGTTAACCAAAAGAAATCTGAAGGATGTTTGCTTTTACGAAAAAAGGCAGAAAGTGAAAAAAGCAACCCCAAACAGGGAGAGCATCTCCTCCAAGCTCCTTCCCTCGGGAACAACACCCACCAGGTCAACAACATCAGGCGGCCTGAGTGTTGACCCGGGTCTGGGAGCATCTGTGCTTGATCTTGATTTATTTTGTGCATCTGTTAGCAAGATGTATCCTAGGATAGCAGAAAAGCCTAAGGGAGCTCCTAAGGGTGTTAGGCTTAGTGTAAACTTGGACCTACTTAAATTAAGGACTTTGAAAATAGTGAACAAAATAAAGACATTGTCTATGTGTTAAATTTTGGGCCTGAGAAAACTAAAACATTTTTTTCATAGTAATTAGTAGTAACTGCTTCTTTGCTTTACACTATTTTGGCTTATGAGAGGTTTCATAAGAACACTCTACTTTTGGTTAGGTAGGGAAATCTGTATATTAGAGGGACTTTGTTATACCTCCAGATCCTTTAACATTCTTATTATAATCACTTTAGCCAGGATAGGTGTTAATAATATAGGAGGCTCACCAGATTAGTATCTGTCCAAGCCAATGGGGACATATGTGATTGCTAAATTGTTTGCTGAGATAAAAGAAATTAAGTTGTTATTTAGTTCTGATGCACAACCAATGGATGTCTTCAGAAAAGTGACAGTTGATTGTTAAGTATAATTATACTTAAGTAGCAGTCAAATTGTCTAAGAATGCATCAGAAGAGAGTCCATCTTGAATATAGCAAAAAAATCAAGTTAGGTTTATATTGCATTGGTTATGAATCCATAATTCTCAGAACCTAAAATGGGCCTTTGACATTTTAGTAGAAGTGAAGAGGACTTTAAAGCCTGTGACTGTATTTGATTTATCCGTGGAGACAATGATTAAATACATGATGGGGGTGTGAGGTTTGTTTTTTTGATAATACACTTGAATAGGAACTAAAATTCTTTCTATGCCTGCTGGCATTGAGTATATATGAACTTGTCTTTAAGCAGAGAAACATCTCAGCCTGAATAATATCTGAAATAATTTTTCCAAAACAAAGAATATTTTGCTTTCCTACTTCAAGTAATTTTGTTCAATAAGACTAGCCCCCACACTAAAAATTAATGCAAATTTTTTCATAATGTGAGTTCATCTCGGCATCTCTAACTCCTCAAATAGGGTTAAGATTCACCTTGTGGCTCTTTTATATCCTCCTGGCTCTGGACAACTACTTGAGGCCTGGGGTTACCAGGCCCTGTTAGCTGCATAAAATGAAGTAGATAGCAAAAGCCTTTCCCTTAGAGTCAATCAGTACTCACCTCCACTCCTTCCCTTGCTTGCCTGCTATGAATCCCGACTCCAGACTGATGGGCATGTTTTAACACCCTCCATCCCATGCCTGGAAACATTTCTTGCTGTAAGGTAAATTCCTGCAATCTGTTTTCCATTTCGATCTACTAGGACATCAAGGAATGTTCTCCCAACATCAATTTAAGTGGGACTGCTGATCAGACCTTGATCAAAACCTCTCCCCCTGAATCAATGACTACTCTTGCATCTGTTTATTCAGTTGGACCCTCCACTGTCTATATTTTGCCTCCTAGTGACTTTGGAACAGGTCACTAGCTATTAAAAACTGCTGTATAATTATTCTTATTCTATGGGAGCAGGATTAGGAGTTAGTAGGGAAATTAAGAAGTTGATTAAAGTATAAAGTCATAAAAATTACACATATGTATCTAAAACCTTCTATTTTAACCTAAAATGTTAATGCACCTATATTCACCAGTTGTTGATGAAGGACCCAAGTTCTGTCAGATTAGAATTCTGGTTGTCTTTCTTGCATAAACAAACCCCATGGTGTATCAGCTATTGGTTTCTAGCTTTGGTTTCTCCACAATGGAGGGAGAACTTAAAGATGCTTTTAAATCTCAATGTTTATGATTCTTTCAATCTTTTAAAGTTTTCATGCCCACTCAAATTGATATCAACTACATTCTGTGTAGTGGTTTGTTCTTATCAAGTCTTTCCAAAGGATTTTACTTTTTCATGGGCACAACTCCATTTGTACACCCATATATCATGGATATGCACACCATCCATGTGTCCTATAATTATGGTAAAGAACAGATGTCATAAGCAGGTTTGGGAACAAGTGCAATTGATTTTTGGTAAGTATGTAACTCAACTGGTGGTGGGGTGGGGGTGAGAAAATAAGACAGTACCCTAGAAACAATGAGTATTTAAAGTGCTGTGGACATCACTCAGAATGTTCTTGAGAAGGAATGGAAGCATCAGGTGGAGATACATCAGAAATCAGTTGAAAGCATCACCTGCTCCAATAATATAGATCAGCTCCCATCTTAGGTATCCCAAGAGAAAAAGTTCTCTCTCTCTCAACTCTACACAGCAATATAGGGAAGGAATCTGGTTGAGTCATGTGTCTATCATGAGATTGACTACTGTTATCAGGGACATGGGGCACTATGATAGCTCCACTTGGATCACACTGAATATAAATAACACCCCTGGAGTTTCATGCAGTTGGTCCAGTAGCCCTAGAGTAAGTAATCTAGTTAAAAGCAGTTCTTATAATAAGAAATGGTAATGGAGAATTCTTATAAGGAGACTACATTAGCTCAATTTTAACCCTCTTCCCCCTCTTCAGGATTACTTACATTTCCTTAAGAATAAGGACTGTGAAATAATAAAATAATAACAACACAACAAATGGTTACCAAAGGTTGAACTATGCTAGGCAATATTCCAAGCATTTTATATGATTATTACTTCATTTGTCCTCTCACGATTCTCCACTGGGCCACTTATTGCTGCCCAGTCATTTTGCTACATTCCCCAAGTTTATTCCCACCTTTTAGAAAACTGTTGTATACCTTCACAGCTTTCCTCAATTCACCACTCCCAACACCATCATTACTCATGAGCTTGCTTCTCATTTTGCTGGGAAAAAAAAAAAAAAGGAAGAAGAAGCTATGAGAAGAGCTCCAACCATTTCATGTACATACTTGTACCTGCACCTATGTTCTCTGCCTACTCTCGTTACCAGGGTCCACACCCCATCTGCGGCAAACCTTTGGAATCCATCCACCCCCTCATATACCAAAGGACTTCCCTCCTTCAATTATTTTCTCTCCATATGGCACCATCAATTTCCTCTTAGCTCTTACCATTTCCATCAGCATATAAGTCTGGTCTGCTATAATTTCTCTTTGAAAAAATCTCTTTTGACCTCATGTCCCATACCAGTTATTGCCTCAATTCTCTGCTGACCTTAATGGAGCAAAACTCTTGATGGAATTATCTACTATACTTATCTCCAATTTCTTTCCTTTCATTCTCCCTTGAACTCCCTGCAATCAAGCTCCAAAGATTAACTACCAAAAATCACTCCAAAAATTAAATACCTGTCCTTATCTTGTTTGACTTCCCAGCAGAATTGAATGAAGCTGGTTCTTCTCTTCTGGAAACACATTCTTCCCTTTGTTTCCAGAAAAAGCTTCAGTTTTACTCTCTTACATCACATACTGCTTTTTATTAGGCTCCTTCACTAGTTGCTCCTCTCTTAACCCCTAAATAGTGGAGTACTTCACTCTGAGTCTCTTTTCTATCTATACTCAATCCCTAGATGACCTCATGGATTTAAAAGTTAAATATATGTATAAATTGATGGCTCTTTAATTTATATATTCAGCTTTTATCTTTCAGCATTTATTCTTTGAATAAATGCCTACTCAACATCTCCATTCACTTGACAATAGATATCTCAATACAGTCAGTTCTGCCCTAAAATTTACTTTGAAATTGCAGATTTGCTCCAACAGTATTGATACATCAGGGAATAATTTGAACACAACACTAAGTTCATGTTTGCTTATGCATAATGCAGAAAACTGCACCCAGCTGAGTCTCAGACAAATAATCAAAGTGCACTCAACCGCCCAGCATCTATCAGCAGTTCACATTGTGTGTTATCCTGCAAGGTTGTGTTTGGTTACTCTTTTACGTTCATAAATTTTTCTGCATTAGAAAACACTCATTCAATGTTCCAAACATATCCAAGTGTCCTGGCTCAAAAACACCAAGCAAAGCATATAAAAAGAGAAGTATTTGAGTAGTGAGGAGGAGCTTAAAATAATACTTTTTTTAAAATGAAATAATACAGTCAGTTTTTGCTTCGCACAGCACCAAGCTAACTGAAATGTATGCAGGTAGGAGGGAACTATGTGCTTCTTTTGTATGGTTGTGGAAACAGACATATCTTAGTAAAGACACAGTCCTGATGTGCATGAGTTTCATGCACATAACACAGTGTCATGCAAAGCAAGGACGGCCTGTATACGATATTGCTTGAGTAAGGACTCCACAGTGCAGTCCATGACAGAAAATGCCACAAAAATAAAGTCTTAATAAGTCCCATGTTGGAGCAACTTTGAGTGGTGTGGAATCAATAGGAATGATGTCTAAAAACATTGGAGAAGTGGAAAGACAGACATGAGGATTAAAGACCAAGGGGCGAATACATAAAGAACAACATTTCTCATAATCAAAGAGACAGCACAATCTAAACAATAAACACCTTAAATGGAAATCTCCAATCACCATGTCCCACTCACCAAAGTGACTTCTTTTCATGCCCTCAATGCTTAGTGTAGTGACTTCGAACTTGTTCTAGTTTTCAAATCCTTTGGCCGTTGGGCATATGACAAAGGTGCAGAAAAATTTCCAGCAAGGCAGAAGTTAATGAAAATGGTTATTACATTGGACTGAGTTTGTAATTTTGATGAAACATATCTATTATAACTACATGCCTTGAAAGACGTATATCTCAAGGAGGGAAAACCTGCCCCATGATCGAAGACTGAGAACAATCACTTAACCATGACGTTCAATACCAATGTGAATGGGGAACTGCGAGGCCATACCCACCCACATTTGATTATAAACTTCCATCCTACTTCAGATAGGGTTACTGTATTGGGTTCTCTGAAAAACAGAACAATAGGAGATAGATAGAAAGACATAGCGAAGTCCCACAATCTGCTGTTTGCTAGCTGGAGAATAAGAGAAGCTGGTGGTATAAACTAATTCGAGTCCACAGGCCTGAGAACCAGGATTGCCAAGGGTGTGACTAACTCCCAGTCTGAGGCTTATGGAATGGCTGAGAAGACTGCCAGTGTAAGTCCCGCTTTATAAAGGCAGGAGAACTGAGAGCTTCAACCGGTAGGAGAACGTGGAAGTGCAAATTCAAGAAGAGAAAGCAAGAATTTGCTCACCAAGTTCACTAAAAGCATGAAAACAGGGTCCCCAATGTGTGGGTTTCAAAACATTACAAATGATAACCTTGTCCTTTCGATAAAGGATTCACAGGTGCGAATTCTCCGTACAACTCCTTAAGTGCCCTGTCAATGACTCTGGCCCCCGACTCCACTGATTTTAAGTACAGGAGTGAATCTGAAAGTCTGAATCAGGTCATGTTGTAAAGCATTTTAGAAGTTGACCTGGATCAGGCTGCTCAAGACAGCTTCTATGAGCTCTGGAGGAAAAGGCCCTTGGATGCAGCCACAGCAGAGTAGAAACCAGTAAGAATCAGGCGCCCACATTTTTCATTGATCCTGATTGTCTTTTTCATTCAGAAACCAAGCCCAGCCTCCCAAAGTCAATCCCAGGGAACTCCCAGGTACCCTCCCCAGAGCAGATGGAGGGGGGTGAAGAAGTGGAGCTATGAGAGACAAAGGACTCTAATGATGGTGTTTTCCAGCAGTTGTTTTCTTTGAATTCTGCTTTTCAGAAACTGCAGGAGTAACTGCATGTAAATAGCCCTATCTGATGGATGTCTGATTACCATTGACTTTTCTCAGGTTTAATCCATTAAGTGCCTTCCATTAACAAAGGACACAATGCCCCACAAATGCAGAGGGTCACCCATAAAAAATAGAACACAACCTGAATGGGGCAGTGGGAGAAGTGAAATTCAAATAACCTCAGATGGTAAAGGGCTCTTTCCCTAAAAGGGAAGCTAAATCAGAAGCCTGACGACTTGTGCTAATCTTTTTCTTCCCTTTTTTCCTCCTCCCTCAGGAAGGAAGCCATTCAGGAGACAAGCAGGCTCTTATCCCTGCCTTCTTATCACTAACCAGAAGAGCCTGTGCTGGAAATGAGATTCAGAGCCTGAACAGGAAAGGATGTTTTCTTAATTGAGCACCTCCCTTTTGAAGTTCTGTCTCCCTGGTGGAGCCTAGAGCTGGCTGGATCCCCTGGCCAAGATCACTCGTGTGTAATCTCTCTTACACCAGAAGCAGATGCTCCACAACGTGGAGCTTTTCTGGCAGGCCTTTAATAAGATTTCTCAGTCCTCCATGTGTCGGACAGGTGGAGGGAGGAACAGTTTTCAGAAAAGCCACTGATCAAAGGGCTCAAGAGCTTAGGTGTTTGGGGCTTTCCCAACACATGCACCTCTCAGTCAAGAATCTGCAGTTCTGGGGTACTCTCGGCACCGTGACAAGTGCCCCCCATCTGTCCTTCCCATGCCTTCCTTGCCCTGTCCCCATGAATGTAAGGACCACTTCTCTTCTGATTTCTTCAATTCGTGGGAATTAAGTTAGTACTCTTTGAGACTTATTGATCTGCTTTGGGTTATTTGGAGATACACAAGGCTATCAGGAACTCTGGTACAGTGTTCAATAGATGGAGTAAATACTCCATTTGGAGTTGATTTGGGAGAAGGGGCTATTTTAAAAAAACGGCCAAGCTCACAGGATGTTGGAGTTCATTAAACTGAGTCCAAATGTCCTCTGTAAATGAGGGTCATGCCAGACATAAGGACAAGATTGTCATGGAAATTAGATGATGTAAAATATGAGGCGCTCCTAGTACAAATGTTCTGAAGAGTTCAGAAATGTTTACAATTCGATTAATATTTCATTATTAACCCAGTGGGGAGGAGAGCCCTTAGCCGAGGGTCAGACTAAGCCTAACACCGTGACAACGCTAAAGCACAGAAGAGTCAAGGCTTCATCAGCTGTTGCAAAACAATGACACCTGGGTGGAGAAACTAGATGCTTTTCCATCACGTAAGTGCTATCCCCCTGCTCTGTCACCCCTTGTCCTCTGCCATACCCCTTTCCCTCTACCTGCTGTGTTCTCCACGTCCATCAGCCCTTTCCTACCTTCACCCTCTCTTCCTTTTGACATTCTGTCTCCCAGTCAGCAAAATCCCCAAACCAGATTCATACAGTTGTGTGGAGTCTTTCCCTTCTGCCCTGGCTGCTGTGACTTACGGAGAAACTTAGGCTGCTCAGACTGATGTCACCACAGCATTGTGAATTCCTGCCTCCATAGGGACCCAATTCACACTTGCTCCTCAAGTTCTACCTCACTCCCTCCCACCTGCTCAGCCGATGATGACTTGGTCTGTCTAGTTACAGAGAAAATGGAGGCTACTGGAGAGAGCCCCCTCAGCCTGCCGCTGCCCCTCATCTGTACACTTACCTGCACCCAGATTCCCCGGGGACTCTCCGTTTTCTGTGTGAGGCACTGGATTCACCATTTCCCCTTGTCCTCAGTGTTCCATTTCCTTGAGGTTTCCTCCTTGTCTGCAGTCCTTCCAAGGCTTCCTAATTGCACTTACCCCAACCTCACCGTTCGTGCCTCCCTCCGTATCCCTTTTGTTCCAGCTTCCACCTTGACCTTCTTTTGGTCCCTTAATAGCCAAGCTTTCCAAGAGGCATCGCACACACACCATCTCCATTCTCCCTGCAGGTTCACCCCTTTAGTCTGACTTCATCCTCTACCCCTCCCTCTACCGAATCTACCCGAGGCTGGGTTGAATGGGCTCTTTCCAGGCCATGTGTCATTGGATCTGTCTGCAGCATTTCCTGTTACCTTTCCTGAAAACTGATTTCCTCCACAGCACTCCTTAGCGGTCCATTCTCAGTGTCCTAATTTATCTGTGCTTAGACACAGATAACCGTCCTCCTGGGTTTTGGCTTCAGCCACCTCTCCACACAGTCTCCTCACCCATGGCTGCAACCACCACCTCATTCCAACCTAGACCACTCTCTGAGGCTCTAAGACCATACAACTGTCTTCTGGACACATCTGCTTAAATGTCCCCGACAGGCACCTCAAAAATTCTGATCTGTTAATGGGTTCTTATATCCTCTTACCTCCCATACCCAATCAATCACCACAGAAAGTTGATTCTACCTCCTAGCTTTCTCTGAGATTCTTCTTTAGCCCTCTATCCCATAGCCACTGCTATGGGTCCAGGAGCTCATCTTTTCTTACCTCCATCACTGCAGTAGCTCCCAAGTCATCTTTCTATCTCTGGTCCTGCTGTAACCAGTCCATCCCCTTCAGATTGAGTAGACATCCCGGGGTCCCTGATGACCTCCTCTGAAACTCACAGGGGTGGTTCCCCACCATTCTTATGTGACCCTAACCCTCCCTAGTTACAGGCGTTTGGGTCAAAGGACACTGGAGATCCAAACTGATCTAACCAGATTCCCCTAAGAATTTATAATAAGAACTCAGGGGATTCTAAACTATTGTGTCAGGACTGAAACTACATGAGTATTCTCCAGATGATTTTAATTTTCTTCCTTCCCTTCTCCATATTTTCAAAACTAAAGAAAAATGGTATTTTTGTATCAAGAAACTTAGAGAATTTTTGCTAGTTTTAAAATGAAAACTTCTACATTTGATCTCTATACTCTTAAGTCAATTCTCACTTGATTGCTTACTTACACTAAGGAAGAAAACCAAATAGGCTATAAGCAATTATATTTACTCGTGCTGTCAAAGCATTCTCAGGTCATAGGAACTGAGGAATCCTTCCTCTTCCATGTCTTTGCTGCTTTCCTTCTTTTCCTCCTGTCTTTCTGATGGGCCTTACGTGAAACCATTGAGTTTCTAGTGGATGGTACTGGTGTTTGGTTAAAAGTCTGGGTTTTGAAGCCTCAAGGCCTCCCTCCTGTCACTTCTCCTGATTGGAAAGTCCTTTCTCCATGCTTCTACCTGGCGGGGTCCTTGTCTATGTTCCGTTCTCAGCTTAGAGTCAGCCCAGCCTTCCCTGGACACACCCTAAAACAGCTCTCTTCCCCAAGCAATGCCTGTTACCTTGCTTGACAATCATGTTACACCTATTGCTATCTAAAATTTTGCTCTTTATTTGCTTACTCATGTGTAGGCTAGTGAGAGCAGGTCTTCGTCTTGTTCTTTGGTGATGCTAAGTAGGGAGCCTAAAACATTATAGGCCTCCAATAAATATTTGTCAGATATCTAAATAAAATAATAGAATAATTACAAAAACACAAAAGCAATATGAGTAATTAGATGAAAATATGTGGACTTGGGAGAAATGATGGGTTTGTACTCATAAAAACAAATAACAAACAAACAGGAGGGTCATTTAAGAATAGGAGGTGTCAAGGGGATGGTAAGTGCTAGAAGGACTAAGTCAAGTTTAGGTGCTCGCTGAGGAGACTGACCGGACGGGAGTGGAACTGCTCCTTTGAAGAAGGAAACGGGGTGAAGTGACGGTGCTGCTGGTGGTGGCTGTGGGCGTGAACGCAGACTGCCCTGTGCCGGTTAAGTGCTGCACAAAAAGCATCACATCTAAATTGTCATCATTCACAACAGGAAGTTTTCAGTGAATGCAGGGAAAAGGCAGCACCTTTTGGTGAGTTATAGTGGAGACAGAAGGAAAGAAAAGCAAGGAACAAGAAGAATAAAATATTACCATAGTACGTATGGAGATGCTAGAGAGTTGAGGAAGATCATTGAAATAATAATAATGAAAATGATGAACTGCGGCTTAAATTAATGAAATGTTTTCTGGATTAAGACAACATGAGGAAGTAGAGGCACAGACAGCTCCAGTTACTTGTCCAAAGTCACAGAGCAAACAAATTAGTGAGTTACTGAGCTGAGATTCAAAGCCCAGAGTCAGAACCGTGCTGCCCCTCAAGATATGTAGGAAGTGGTGAGGGACCACACTTAACTTCTTGCTGTTTCCATATGCACCACATCCTTTCCCACCACTGACTGGAATGTTGTTACCTTTCTTGCCCACATAACAACAACAACAATAATAATAATGATTAATTATCATTAAGTGTTGAGCATCCATTATATGCTGTCATTGTTTTATGTGCTTGACGTGTGTTTGCTCCTTAATCTTCATGATAGCCCCTTAATAATAACTATTATTATTCACATCCACTAAAAGGTAAGCTTCAGGGTCCTGGCCAGGTGGCTCAGTCAGTTGAAGTGTTGTCATGTACATCAAAAGGTTGCTGGTTTGATCCCCAGTCAGGGGGCACATGCATACTTGGGTTGCAGGTTCGATTTCTGGTTGGGTTGTATACAGTAGTCAACCAATCAAAGTTTCTCCCTCACCTCTCTCTCTCTCTTTCTCTCTCTCTCTCTTTCTCTCTCTCCCTCCTCCTTTCCTCTCTAAAAATCACTAAAAATATCCTTGAATGAAAACATTTTTTTGAAAAGGTAAGCTTCAGGGAGCAGGGGTTTCTATCTGTTTTATTCACCAGAGTGCTGCTACCTAGTACGTTGCAGGGCTCAGCAAAGATTTGTTGAATGAATGAACTTCACGTATGAGGACACTGGGGCACAGCTGGGCCTAACATGACATAACCAGCATGCAGTGGCGCCAGGCCAGAGCACCGTAGCCTGGCTTCCAAGTCTGTGTGGTGTCGCTAACTCACTCCAAATTAGTCTTTAAGGCCAGCACAGATGTTACCTCCCCTGTGACGCTGGAAAGGGAAATGATCTTCTGGGAAAAGCTTCCCACCCCTCTCCCCTTCCCATGGGATATCTTAGAGGAAACAGTGCATCACAGGCTTCAAGCAAGAGCACCAATTATGTAGCATCTTGCTCAATCTTTAAATCCTGCCCTGCTCCTTTGTGCTCTTCCTCACTTTTCCTTGACCTCTTCCCTTACTTTCTTCTGTGCTTTTGTCCCCCCAAGTACTCGCGTTGGATTCCCAGGATCACACTCCCACCCTCAGCCTTGCCGTCTATTTCCCTGGCCCAGATTCTGGCAGTTACACTGTCCACAAAGCCGCTCCCCCATTCCCTGGGGCCTGTTGTGCTGGCTCCGAGGAAGACACCACTTGGGTGTCCATTTCCACCCAACCTTTGATCCTCTCCAAACCTCTTTTTATAGTCTGCAGATTGCATTTCCTGTTTTCTCGCAGGCTTTGAAATTAGGCAGTGAAGGCTGACCTGGGTGTGGCACTCTAAAAATAGAACTGGCATCACCTTCTTCCTGATTTATGTAGTAGCAAAAGGGAGAGAACTATCTGAGATTGTATATGAGACACCCAGTAGCAGCCAAGCAAGGAGCTAGGGGGCATACCTGTGGGGGGAGTATGGCCTTCGGGACACACTGCTTTGAACCCCTGCCTAAGATTCTGCGAAAGGAAAATACCAAAAGGCCAAGTAGCCTAGTCAGACTCCCCAGATAGGAGCAGATTGCATCAGTGGTTATATCCTGCTCAGCACTGCATTCGCTATGACCCAATATCCCACAAAGGAGCTGCGAGTGCAACAACTAATACTAATAACTAAAACCAAAACCTGGAGTCTTCCAGTTGGAGGATTAGAATTCATTTTTGGAGCCATGAGTTTAGGAGGAAATATGACACGATATTTTCATTAACCACAAGAAGTATTCACTCTTTCGGGAAGAAATCGGTTCCTACGAAGCCAGTTATGGCAGGCAAATTGCTTTTTGCGGTCTCGTTTCCATTCCTGGCTGAACGAGGTGGTGACTCAGGACCCTGGACTCCAGCCTGAGCCCGGGCGGCAGGTTGGAGCTGGGAATGGAGCTCATTACTGGAGGTGACTAACAGCATCCAGCTGAGGCAGCAGAATCTGGTGCTGCCAAGGAGAAATGGTGACTCCTGCCTTTTCTTTTCCACGAGCTGGAGGTTTTCTTTGGCAGATTTTCATTATCTGCATGCAATGGCAAACTCCCCTCAGGAACTCCCTGTGATGTTTTCCACAGATGTAGAATTCTCGAATTCTAGAACCAAAAAGTTCCTTAGGGATCATGTCTTCCATCTTCTCAAGTTATAGAGAAACTAAGGCAGAAGAGACCAGGTGTCAGGCCAGAGTAATTTCCATGTCTATGCCTGGCTGGGCCTTCCCTCTGGGTCGGCCAGGGAAATAGCCTTGGGGTTAATCTTACCCCAAAGCCCCAGAACACTGAGCCCCAACAGTAACCAATTTAGCAACTCTAAGCAACTGATGTCACCTTGGGTTTATACAACCTTTTTGTTCTAATGTGTATGTAAGAATGCCCTTGCTGTTAGCTAAGCAGGAGCACCGCTGTTGTGGGAGGGCAGACAAACCTTGCATGGAACTCCAACACTCTCAGCGCCAGTCTGTGTGGAAGCAGGAGAGTGGGTGTAGAGATACCCGGATTCTCTGAGGTCATTAACCTAAGTGCAGCTGCTACAGGAGTGGGCCAACCGTGCATGAGCACGCCAACACTCCAAGCCATCCGGCCATGTGCTCATTAGCCTGCCACTTGTAATAAAGCATGCAAACTATCCTGAAGGCTCTGCATAAATCCTTTGTCACCAGACCAGAGGCCTCCCTGCCATCAGAACTTGGTCCTGCACCCAAGGCACTGCACCTTGACAAATGGCCCAGTCAGCAGCATGGTGAGGTGCTGGGACCTAACACCAGACCCTGGACTTATGTGTGTCCAGGGTTTTTGCCCTGGAAGTTACAAAGGGTGTCCCTATGAGCCATCTGGTAGTATGGCAGAGAGTAACTGGAGAGGCAGAATAGTCTTTTGTGAATGACACTTTGTCGAGTGTCACTTTTATTGATACTTCTAGGGTTTGTCAATATGTTGACAATCATTAACACTGAAGAAAGACCATATGGTATCTTCAGTGCTATCCTGCAAAAAATAAGAGCACAAAGACCAGGGAACAGAGGAGCTGGTGTAGCTATACAGAATTTGACCTAGACCTGGCCAAGAAGGGCCTCACACATGTTCCATGTTTTCACCCAGCCAAGCTCACAGACTATGTGCGCTGCGCAGTGCTGAGTCAGTTTAGCACAGCCGGGAACGTTTTTCCTCAAATCCCCTTCCTCGCCTGAGTCAGGTTACACCTACTGTCAGCCAGAAGTGGAACCTGTGTGAGGTTTGAATGGCAGAGAGAGGCAGTGGCCATTACTTCCTGAAGGTCTTTCAGAGTCACACGTGGTGGCAGATGGACAAAGCTTGTCACTCGTTGCGCTGCAGCCAGTTCTTCCTGCTGACCAACAGCACCCTGAGCCTTGCGAGATGCTGGCTGTGGACCCACCACAGGCACAGAGGCAAGGGGTCCTCCGCACGGCCACACTTCATGGGTTCCTTCGTCCCTGGAACAGATTAACTCATGTTGGACCACTTGCTGACTCCTTACTCCAGCTCACCGTTCACACCCCCCGCGCTGGTGGAAGCTCACATTCCTGCAAGCAGTCCTTCGCCCTGCAGCACACAGACAGACTGCCCCTAGCACTGAACCCTGAGTGATTCACCCTGGATCTCCAGAGAAGATGACCCTGGGGCATCCAGGCCTTTGATAATCCACCAGGAAACCAATGAGGCAAAAGAGAAACCAGGACATGCTGCTGCTGTGTGCAGGCAAATAGATGTTGTCAGCACCTTCCTATAAGAATCCTCAGGTGAAGAAAGGAAGCCTTTAACTCTATCATCAAGGCTTGTTGAAAGGGATGGGGGAAGCTGAGCCTCCTAGTTAGTGTTCCCTCCCAAAGGGACAGTGCTTTTATCATTCAAAGCCCTTGTACCCCTTCCAACCCTTTCCTCCTCACCCCTCCCCAAAGAACTCAGCTCTGTTACAAGATTTTTCAATATCCTTGTCTAATTAATCTACAGAGCTAAAGATTGGTTTCCTTAATCTATTTTGACAGTTCCTATTCCCAGACCCTTCTGGGAGCAAATCAGTTATGAAAATCCATCTTGAAAGGACTATGATTAACTGAACTTTCCCAGCCCCTATAAATTATATAATTTGTAGCTTCTCACATGATTATTTTCACCCTGTCATTTAAAAATATAAAATGTCAGTGGTGAAAAAGTCAGAATATCATGTGAATGAACTTCCTGATGCCTAAGAGAAAAAGAGTCAAATTTGAAAACTGCTAAATTCACACTTTGGTTGAACTCTATATAAACAGTGGTGAAGGGCATGCCCACATCTGACAGTGGGACATTACATGAAATTTTTACGTGATCAAATTTCCTTCTTTTCTTCTTTATTGTGCAATGAAAATTTTACTTTTAAATTTGTGCGTTGATTTTTATCTCCTTAAATAACTAAATCAACAATTCCTGAGAACATTGAAATGCAGACTGTTAAATAGATGTTAATAGAAAAAATGATTCTCTGGTCAAATAAATGTGAAAAATACTGGCTTTGTTAAAAAAAAAAAAAAAAAAAAAAAAGACAAAAAACCAGAAACAAAAACGAAAGAAAGAAAAAGAAAAAGACCAGTGTCCCCTTGTCTCAAGAGCTATGCTGGACCCTGAGGGAAGTATACCTGGTCCCAGTACAATTAAACAAGTTTCCCTACAGGAAGATTCTTGAGGGCCTCCAACGTGCTGATAGGCATTGTGGATATCAACGCAAAATGCTCCATCACATTTTCCTAACTGATTTTCTCGCTGGTTCTCCTCCTCCCCCTCCTCCCCCTCCTCCCCCTCCTCCCCCTCCTC
>PVIW01001493.1:202733-293553 GCA_004026585.1 Noctilio leporinus | reverse complement strand
ATCTTTATTTCATTTATATTGATTTTTGGTAATGTATCTTTCTCTTTTGTTATGTATCTATCTTGTGTTCTTATTTAGCTTGTTGTTTGTTATGTGTCTATCTCTAGTCATGTTTCTTCATTCACCTTGACTACCTGTGCTGGATTCTGTGCAATATGTAAGACAAACACTTCTCCCACTCTTGACAGATTAGTCTCACGTGTGAGGTGATCCTAACAGATCAGCTTGGACTGAGCTCCTGGGTTGCCTCTCACATCTTTGTTATTACTCAAGTTGTCTTTGTTCCTAGTAGTTCCCAGTCAGAAAGGGCATACCAAGACTCACAGATATCTTAAAGGGAAGAATCACAGTTAGCACTCAAACAGGCATTTTAAACACTGTGTGTCAATTAGAAGTATATAATCAAACTCCTTCCAGGGAGTGACCCGGTAATGGGTGTTTTCCCATGCTCTCTCTGTGCTGATCCTTAGGGAGCTAGCCACCATGAAGCCTCAACCACCCATTAAGGACTGTTTCTTTACTATCATCCTGTGAGACTGTGGACACAAGTCCAACCAATTTTCAGTGCTGGGGATTTTGGTGTTTGTCACTTGGGTGGTGGCCTTAAAAGTTGTATTGTTAGATGTGTGCTCCTTTGCTCCTTAGAATGAAGTTGGAACTTGGGGGTTTCTCCTTCATTTTATGGGAATGTGACAGCTGTAAGAATATACAGTTTTAAAATCCATTTAGAGTTATTCAGTAGTGCTAAGAGATCATACATTAAAAACTATTAGTATCTAACTTTAAAGACATAATTGCTAAATAAGGGAAAATTATACACTTTAAGAATAACCATGGCTTTTACATTGGTTATATAGCTCATCATATATAATATTACCTTTTACTTCTGCCTCTGGATAGAAAAATAATAAAAACTTTAAGATGTTAGAGAACTGGAAATGTTAAAAATTTCAGTCCTTCTTATACAAAGTTATTAATGGAGACTCCATAGGAATATTAAGATCTAGGTACTGAATCTTATGTTAAGTCAAATTTTCACCTTAATTTGACTGAGAAATTTCAGTGCTGGAAGCAGCTGGAAACAGCAGAGCCAGTGGGAATAATTCAATGCAGCTTCTTTTTGACAGTATTAATAATCAGAGTTATTTACTTAAATAAGGAATAAACTATATAAAATACCAAAAAAAGGCATATGCCTTAAAACTCTATAGAATCTGGAAAAACTACCTCATATATTAATATTATTTCCAGTATTTATTGCATTATTTTTAAAAGCAAATTATAAATTTTAAAATTCCTTTCTGTTGTAAGTCTTAAGTACTGATAATAGAAAGCCTAGGTACACTCACTTTCATTTTGATGAACAGTAAATGAGAAATCATATGAGGCAAGAAGACCCTTAAGGCAGAAAATAACCCTTCTTACTCAACCTATTTCTTTTTTTTAGAAACATCAGCTTTTTATTAGATCAGTTAAATAATTCTTTACATTGAAACCATACTGTTTACATCAAAATAAGGTTTTAAGACATGAATATATTACAGGAAAATGATGCACTATGATATTCTTATCTATATAAAAATACATGAAATTAGAAATTTTTAAATAGTTTCCTTGTTTTATGATTATATATATATATATACATATTTTAAATTTTATTGTTGTTGTATTACATCCATCCCCTTTTTGCTCCCTTCTGTCCCCGTCCCCACCCACCCATTCCCCCCAAAGTCAATCCTGATTATATATTCTTTATATAATATCATAAGAAAGTAACTAAAGAGTAAAAAATGCTATCATGTGATGAAAATGTTATTCACAACTCTCTCTCAGTAATACACATGTTTTCAGGTTTTGCCTACCTCATCCGGTATTTGAAATGTCATTAAGTCTGTTCTATCCAGACTTCCTCAGGTATTAAAAGTTAGGGAATGAATGAGTGTTTTTCACAGGGTAAGGTTATACCTGTGAATCCTTAAGAAATCTTATGAATTTTAGAATTTTATTTGGTTTTATAACCTGACCTTGGGCTTTCCTCATAGCACTGCAGTTCTTCTTTTTGGTTACCAAAAAATATCTGGTAAGGTTCTATTCAGCTGCTGAAGCTATAATACATTTCACAGGTTTATACAAAGCATACTTTGCATGGCAATTGACAATCTTCTCATAGCCCAACATGGTGGACAAATCATACTAATAGTCACAGGCTGAGCTTCCCAGAGGAGCCATTCAGCAGGGACATCTGAAGTCATTCTATTTTAATCTATTTTGAAAATCAAAGATCCCAACTTTTCTGAATTTCTTAAGGTCATTGGTCTACTTTATGTTTCCTATGATATATAGCCTAAACTACCTTAGAGGTGAAAGATGCAGTTAAGAAGACAAAGTAAAGAAAAGAATTTTGAGATGCAGCACTTTCAGTTTAAAAGTCTATTAATGACCATAAAGAATGCAACAACAAAATATATGCTTCTTTCATTCTTGAAGGGATTTTAGGTTGCTGACAGAAGATACACAGTAATGTGGCTCTTTGGGTTTATGTTAATGATATGCACAAACATGAATTTTTTTTACATATTAAAACATATTTTCAGAAAATAATTTCATTCAGGGATACTCTCCTTATTGCATGGGTGTTTATGATTGTGTGTCCATGTTTGTGTGCATTTAAATTAAACTAATAGTTTTATTTGGTATAAAATATCTTTTATATTGTACTCCTGCTGTCAATTTTACATGAGTTTATTCTTCATATTTAAAATAATTATCTTTGTTATAATACAAAGAGAGAAAAAATCAAGATGACTAAAAAGTCACACCTTTGGCTTGACTTGTGTCCTTTGGTATTTGAAATTTCTCTCAACATTTCATAAAGACTATTTAAAACCACTGTACTTAACAATGTACTCACTGCCTTTCAGATCTGTGGAGCTTATTCTATCTTTGAACATTTCAGGGGTTTGGAAAGTTTTTTTCTATTAAACTGATTTTTAATTTTTTTAACTTGTATATATTAGTCTAGCACTGTTCTCTGGGATCACATAAAACAGATATGAATCTTTTTTTTTTTTTCCCCATGTGGCTTTTCTCTTTCTAATCCTTCAAATATTTGAAGGGGATGCACATGGTTGAATCTGTTTCCTATACTCAAAAATTAAAACATCCTACAAAAGTAATGATTGTTAATGTTTTAACCATGTTTTTTCACATATGTCCAGACATTTAGATTGTGTTCCACTAAAGGAAAATAAAGGATAAACAGAGTTGTTGAGAGCTGAAGGGAGAAAATATGATTCTGCTCCTCCTGTTTTCCACAAAATATTTATGTGCTCACCCCTCCTCCTATGGGGATGAGAGAAGGGATTTAGTGAATCTTTCAAGTTTCTTCCAATATTCATTCATTTATTGGCTTCTCACAAAGGACTGGTACTGTCAAAGAAAATTTTCACTGGAGTATTGCAATAAGGGTCAAGGTAATTGCAATGGAGGGGAGAGATTGGCCTCCACTACACTGACATAAAAGATAGCACAACATCTAGCACTGGGGTGAGCTACTGGGAAATTACTCTAGGACATTGGTGGAAATATTGGTCAATGTGGTTATGTGATATGTGTTTGCTAATTGAAGGTTTATTAAACTTGGGCTTCTATCTATCCTCCCACAGAGATTGGGAGATAGGGGTATCCTTCATGATGATTAAACTTCAAAGGAATAGGCTGGATTACAGAAGATGGTGGCATAGGCAGACATGGCTCACCTCTTCATTCAACCACTTCAAAATGACAACCAAAATATAGAATAACCATTAGCCAGAACCATCAGAAAATGAGATGAATGGAAGTCTGACAACTACAAAATTAAAGAAACCACAGCCATTGAGGTGGGTAGAATGGGCACAGATGCACAACGGGCTGGTCTATCATGTGTAGTAGATAAGGAGGGATATCTCAGGAATGATGAGTCCCATACCAGGCCCCCCAACCCAGAGTTTCAATGCCAGGAAGATAAGTCCCCATAACTTTGGCTGCAAAACACCAGTGGAGTTGGTGTAAGAAACTGCTTGAGCCCCAAGTAGTTCATCTTAAAGAACCTACACATGAACCTACTTAGACTCACTCCCTCTGAGCTCCAGCACTGGAATAGCAGCTTGAAAGGCAGCAATGAAATACAGGGAGAAACTGAAGTGTCTGGCCAGCAGAGGCCATTGTTTCTTCTCTAATCCCTCCCCTCACAGGGCTGGCAGGCTAGTGTCTTATCTGTGATGCCATCAATGTGGCTAACTCTGTTTGACCCACCTTGGTGATCCCCAGAGACTCTGCTCCATCCAATTTATGGGTCCACCCAAGATTCTTTTCCATAAGAATGGCTGGTCTTAGTTCATGCTTCACAACTTCTTAAATCTTATCAAGCAAGCAACAGCTGGTTTCAGTGAGCCCCAGGCCTGCCATTACCAGCTGCTTAGATTCACAGCTTGGTTTCTCCTGGGAATCTCCAAGGCCAGCATAAGTTGCAGCATCTCAGATTGCTTTATAGCTCAGATTGCCTTGGGAAAAATATGGATGTGGCTGACCTTGGTCTAGACCCCCAGGAAACCCCAGGGCCAACACAACCAATGGACAGCTACAGACCACATCAGAGCTCTACCACCTTTCCCTCACACAGCTGACCCTCCACAGAGGGTGGAGGTTAGTGGTCAGTGGTTACAGCCAATCCTTGCAACCAAGGTACAACTACAAGAGGAGGGTACACACAAAGGGTGCATTTCAAGTACCCAGCTTGGGTGATAGGGGAGGTTGTGCCACTGGACCCTACAGGACACCTACTACAGTAGGTCATGCTACCAAGACATGGCGTTAAAGCCACTCTACCCAATACACAGGGACAAACACAAGGAGGCTACCAAATTGAGGAGGAAAAAAATTATGGTCCAAGTAAACAGAACAAAACCAGAAAAAGAACTAAATGAAATGAAGATAGCCAACCTATCAGATGCAGAGTTTAAAACACTGGTGATCATGATGCTCAGAGAAATGATTGAGTAGGACCACAAA
This sequence comes from Noctilio leporinus, assembly GCA_004026585.1. Lineage (NCBI taxonomy): Eukaryota > Metazoa > Chordata > Mammalia > Chiroptera > Noctilionidae > Noctilio > Noctilio leporinus. The sequence continues at coordinate 288,501 of PVIW01001493.1, read as the reverse complement.
ATAAAGGAAGAAGTGAAAGTTACACAAAGTGAAAAAAAAAAAAAAAAAAAAAAAAAAAAAAAAAAAAAAAAAAAAAAAAAAAAAAAAAAAAAAAAAAAAAAAAAAAAAAAAAAAAAAAAAAAAAAAAAAAAAAAAAAAAAAAAAAAAAGCCAAAAAACAGAACACACATGTACACACACATTTAAAACAAAATGAAGAAATAAACATTTACCCTGAACAGAAAGAAGAAACAAGAACAGGAAAAAAAAAAAAAATGAGGAACAGCTCAGGAACCTCTGGGAAAACTTGAAATGCACCAACATCCAAATCATAGATGTGGAAGAGCAAGAAATTGAAAACATATTTGAAAAACTAATGAAAGAAAAACTGCCAAGTGGTGAAGGAAATGGATATACAAGTCCAGTAAGCACAGAGAGTCCCAGGCAAGTTGGACCCACACCAAGACACATAATTAAAATGCCAAAGGTTAAAGATATAAAGAGAGTCTTAAAAGAAGTAAGAGAACAACAACAACAACAAAAAATTTACCTATAAAGGAGTTCCTACAAGACTATTAGCTGATTTCTTTTAAACATTTTAAAAAACAAAAACAAACTTTGCAGGCAAGAATTATTTAAAGTGATGAAAATCAAGAACCTATAACCAAGATTACTCTATTCAGTAAAGCTATCCTTTAGAACAGAAAGGCAGATAGAGTGCTTCCCAGACAAGATAAAGCTAAAGCAGTTCATCAACACCATATATGAAATGTTAAAGGGACTTATTTAAGAAAAAAAAAAAAAAAACAAGATAAAAACTATGAATATTAAAATCAAAACAGTGAACATTAAAATAACAACAAGCCCTGGCTGGTGGCACAGTGGATAAGGTGCCAGCTTGTGAACCCAAAGTTTGCTGGCTTGATTCCCCAGCCAGCACACACACATAACCAGGTTGCAAGCCAGGTCTCCAGCCAAGTCTGTAGCTAGAGGCAGATGAAAGACAACTATACATTTATGTCTCTTTCCCTCTCTGCTTCTCTCCCTTCCCCTCTCTCTGAAAATAATAAATAAAATATTTAAAAAAATTAAAATTAAATAAAATGACAACAAACTCACAACTATCAACAACTGAATCTAAAAAACAAAAACAAAGCAAACTAAGCAAACAATTAGAATAGGAGTAGAATCATAGGTGTGGGAATTATTTGGAGGTTTGTAAACTGGGAGGGGGAAAGGGGGAAAAGGAGGAAATGATGCAGGAATCCAGAATAATTAGTAGAAACAAAATAGACAGGGGGATGGTAGGTATTGTATAGGAAAGGGCGAAACCAAAGAACTTACATGCAAGACCTATGGACATGAACTAAGCTGTGTGGGATTGCTGGAGGGAAGGCAGGTACTGAGCAGAGGGAAGCAAAGGGAAAAAATTGGCACAACTGTAGCAGCATAATCAATAAAATATACTTAAAAATAAATTTGAAAGGGATGGCTCTTTGGAGAAGGATGTTCCTGAGTTGTAAAATAGGCAAGGGTCTGGGAGAAAAATTATATCTCACAGCAGGCAAAAAATACAATTACAATGTCAATGCTTTAAGGAACAGGAGACTAGGAGCCTATGGTTAGGAAAAAAAAAATTATCTAAAATTTAGTCAAGCTGAAGGAAATAGTAAGACTGACTTGATGAATACTTACCTTTCACTGTTGAAAAACTGGCTTTTATTGGATATCTTTAATAAGGCAAAGTTATATTAAGTTCAAAAAATTGCTAACTGGCTTTCTCTCTATTGCATTTTCCCTGATACCAAGGACAGAATTTTTAGAAGTCAAAACTTTTATACTACAGAAAGCTGGATGAATGTGTAGCAGTAGTTCTTGGAAAGTTCATATTTCTTTCAGTGGGTCAAGTAATCTGGCATTGCAGTAGATAGAGGAAAGCTCAACTTGCACTTAAACACATTTATTTCCTGTAGTCTACCTTACTTTGATGCTGTAATTTGTCAATTACTGGGCTTCTACTAACAAAGAAAATAATTGGATATCCTTCTTCCTATGGTTATCCTATGGATAACCTTTTTCTTGATCAAAACCTAGAAAGGCTGAGAAATAATGATTGTGACCCTAAGATAACTCAGTTATAGCAAAGTGAGCAGGAAAACAGGGAGTTAAATAACTGAAGAGAAACATATAAAATAGATGAGGATATTGAAATTGTCAATGTTTTAACAAAAAATGCTGACAAAAAAATGCTCCTCACAGATACATATGGGGAATATTACAGAATGGGGTTGTAGTGTTTTTAAAAATCACCCATAGAATCTGGTACAGGAAATGCTATAGATTGACCAAAATTGAGAGAGAACATTGAGAGAATAACACTCTTATGAAAGTGAGTAACTATTTTCCCTTGATAATGTATCTTTATGAATATAGCCTGAACAATAAGTTATGGTTTGTTTGCTATGTTCAACCTTATTCTCTAACAGTGAAGTAGTAAGTTCTAAATAATCATTTCTACATATGAAAAATCTATGCTTCAACCTAAAAGTATTGGAGTGTTAGAGTTGGAAAGAGGTTTAGAGTTAATTTGATAAAACTACCTTATTTAGAGTTGAATAACATACCCAAATAACTTAATTCAATGCATGGACTAAGCTGTCAAAAGTTCCAGGTAGCCCTGCCTGGTGGCACAGTGGATAAGGTGCCGGCCTGCAAACCCAAAGGTCGCTGGTTCAATTCCCCAGCCAGGGCACATAACCAGGTTGCAAGCCAGGTCTCCAGCCAGGTCCATAGCTGGAGGCAGGTGAAATGCAACCATACATTGATGTCTCTCTCCCTCTCTCCCTTTCCCTCTCTCTAAAAAAATAATAAATAAAATATTTTTTAAAAATCCAGGTAAATGCAACATACACAGTAGATGCTTCAATGCCTGCTGACCTGGGTTAGCATTTTCTAATATACATTAAGAAGGCAAATCCAACGTCTGTAGGGCATATGAGAAAAGCAAAAGAAATAAAACATGCTGTGGGATCTTTGAAAATATATTTTCTTCATTTTATACTGATTAAATTACTGGGATGGGAAGGCAGTGACCTTTTTTGGAGTGACTGCTACTTAAATGAGGAAACTCAAAATCAGCAGTACAACTGAGCTTTCGTAAAAAGTGTTCTGATAAAACAAGACAAAATTTAAAAAGTAACATTAATATTGGATATGCACATTCAAATGTTGCTTTAAAATATAATAAAATTATTTGAGAAGCAAAGCTCAATTTTCAACTGGAAACTGCTTGATATGAGTAAATTAAATAATATAAGATTGTGACCATAATATAAGATTTGAAGCAGATTTGTATGTATGAGTAACTCACTTCTGAATTATTTGAATACACATAATCCATTTGAATTAATATTTGGATAATGGATGCTTGGTTGAAGTAACTTACTTCTCAAAGCTATAATATTGAAGTGGAAATCATTTGTTATGCGAATCCAGCCTTAGATTAATTTTATATGATAAAAATTAATGGAAAGTGTATCAAATTTTGAGTCAGGAAATTCAAGTGCAAGTGACAGGCCTTTCACTTTTTTTTTTTTTTGATGGTGAGATATAAGAGTAGGAACATCTATTATAGTGCCCCCACTCCAAGATTTTCTAATACATAAAATTAATGTCTATATAAATACTTTTTAAAGAACTTAGAATTGTCATGTGAATATTATGTTTTTTAATAAACTATTTTAAAGACTTTATTTATTACTTTTTAGGGGGAAGGGAGAGAGACAGACAGGGAGAGAGACATTAATGTATGGTTGCCTTTCACCTGCCTCCAGCTACAGATCTGGCTGGAGACCTGGCTTGCATCCTGGTTGTGTGCCCTGGCTGGGGAATTGAACCAGTGACCTTTGGGTTTGTAGGCTGGTGCCTTATCCACTGTGCTATCAGCCAGGACCTGTCATGTGAGCATTGAGTGTCTGACATTAGCAATATGAAGTACTCAGAACTAAGTATAAAATATTGAGATATAATCCCTGCCCTCACAAAATTTAACTCCAATGTCAGTGATATGGATAAGGGAAAAATTCCCCTCATTTTCCTCTTAGTTTTTCTGGCTGGTCTAATATTTAAATTAACATAAAACAGGTTAACAAGAGAAAATAACCTAACTTAATTATGTATGGACCTAAAGGGGTTTCATAAGAATAGTATGTGGCCCAAGGACAGATCAGCCAGTTTTATATGCCACCTTGCAGTAAGGAGAAAGGGGTTTGGACCTACAAAGGAAGGAAGACAACTTGCAGGTAAAAGAGAAGAAACAAATATTCTATTTTATTAAATTCTTGTCAGGCTATCTCAAAACAATGTTAGACAGAGAGGGTAGTCTAACAATCAGATTTTGCTGGGTTTCTCACTCCTCCTCACACTTAGTTTACCTTAACAGATAGTTTCTATGATAACAGCTCCCTTCCTGAATCTTTGTTTCCTAAGAATAACCAAATGAAAATAATATCCCCCCAAAAAGCATATTTTGAGGTGACAAAACTTTGTTTCCCCCCACTAACATGAAGTAAAAATAGAATATAAGTTGTGATATGATGAAGCTGCAAAAAGGGGTAACTGAAATTTTAAGGATCTGTACAGAAGGTATCCAGCCATGTAGAATCAAAACTATAGACATTTATTGAAGAATATACATAATACAAGAAACATTGTACATAGGACAATGATGCCTCATTTCCCTTCAATGTAGGCACTTTGGGACCTTACACAGTTCTCCCAGTATCTCTTCCACTGTTCAAAACACTTTGCAAAATCTTTTGTTGGAATCACCATCATCTGCCCATTGCATTTTCCTGAATCTCAGTGATGGTCTGAAATCTCTTCCCTTTCAATGGTGATTTTAGTTTTAGAAAAAGCCAGAAGTCATGGGGCACCAAATCTGATTCAATGGTAGTGTTTTTTTTTATCAAGTCATTAGTAACTACAACACAACATTCCTTCTGCTCTTATAGCAGAAACTGCGGAATGGATTTTGCCATGACACACTTTATGCCAAGATCCTGCATCAAAATCTTGGACATAGTAGGTTTTGGAATCCCCAGATCACCTTCTAGTTCTTGTACTGTTAATTGCTGATCTTTGTTGATCACAGCCTATACATGTTCAACATTCTCAAGTATGCTGCTTGTTGCAGGCCTTCCAAAATGTGGATCATTTTCCATAGATACTTGACCATCTTTGAAGCATTTGTACCACACTTTTATTTGTGCTGCACTCATTGCCTCATCCCCAAAAGCCTTCTGAATCATCTGAATAGTTTATATGGAGGAATGTTCAGGATTAACTCAAAATTTGATGCAGATTAGGTGCTTTACTTGCTCAGTCATTTTGAGAGCTATAGCCACACAGTACACATACTCACTCAATAGCATCTACCACCCCCACTGACTAGTACAGTGAAGTCATCACTGTTCACACACGTGCATTTCAGTCCACTCCCCTTTGCTGCCAGGTACATTGATGTCATGCAAACCCTTCTCATATATTAACAATGGCTGGAGCCTTTTTTCAGACAGACCTCTGTGTGTGTGTGATGATCCTTTTCTTTGTTCTTGGTGTAAACTATTCAATGAGAAAATGTTAGCATAACTTTTGTGAAAATTATTAAAATTTTTGTAACTAAAGGCCAGGACAGAATAAAGAATATAGATCCAATCAATTTTGAGAACCAATAAAGAACTAATAGTCAAATCAATTAGAACTTAATAAGTGAAGGTTGTTCTGTAGATAAAAATATCATTAACTTGTTTCTATTTATTAAAATGTTCAGATGTATGTATATGTTTTAAAATAGTTGGAAATTATCATATAAAATATTCATCTAATTAAGCAGATTTCTCCATTCCATGATCTTTCTAAGTGTTTGGAATTTGAAGCTAGTTCAGGTGTTGATGGCTTGTGTAACCTACTTAAACATTGTTGTGGTGTCTCTTGAGGAAGTCTTTTATTCATACAAATGACTTTGGTTATGGAAATATTTAGATGCATATTTGTAGAAAATACCTTAGAGTGATGCTGAGAAATAAAGGTTCATAAATATTCACCAATTCTGAACAAATCATCTTCTTTTCTGAAACATGCAAAATCATTTGATGATGTCAGTGTTTCCACCTCTTAAGTTTCATCAATATCTTCTTATCTCCTCAATTGCCAGGAAAAGAATACAATTAATATACCCATCATGGCTTGATTTCTGATTTCTGAAGAGCTAACGTTTTTCTAAGGAACCTTCTCTATGTTGTTAGGCATAGTACAGCACAGGAGGAGCTCCTATTTCCCTTCTGGAATTGCAAACTCCAATAAGTAGGAGTGAATTTATTTCAGAGATTGACAGTTCTCCAATGTTAACATATTTCTAATTTTGTTGTACATTATTAGCACATGCTTGGAATGTCAACCATTCCTTTATTATAGATCACAGATTTAGGTTGTCATTGCTAATGTCTGCTAAACAATGACTGCTGTTTGCCTTATCAATTTTATTTATTTGGGTTTTATTTGATTTAACTAAATATTAGGGAAAATGAGTACTTAAGATAACATTATTTATGATTTAGAATAATAGCACAGTACTTTCATTAAATGCCTTTTTTTGGACTATGTATATATAATATACAAAACTGACAATGCTAGTCATTTACACATTTCATAGGATTCCACTAATTTTCTGTTCATTGATATGTGGTATATGGTTTTTGATATGTAATAGATAATGAATTGGAATTTCAAAAATAGGAGATCCTTTAAGAAATAACTAAAATGGTTTTTCAAATACTTGTAGCATGCAGCTTTATAGGATGACAGTCTCCAACTTTGAAGGAAATGTATTTCAACTAGATCAAATGCCATTTAGTCCTTATGTAGTATGATAGTGACAATAGTCTACAATAGCCTTAGTGGTTTCAGATCCCATAGACAAAGAAGGGAGAACAGCAGAGTTCTCTGATCACATTCGAGACTTAATGAATACTTATTTAAAACTTCAACCTTTTTGGTGGAATTTTATTTTGGTATGTCTAAGTGTGTGTATGGGGGATAAGGGCTTGTGTATGGTGGTTATATGTCTACATGTCAAATTGAACATAAAACTATGTCCATATTTTCTAAGTGCAAAATTATTCCAAAATTTATCTTAGCCTATATATAAATACTTGCAAAGTACCTTTTAACAATTTATGCATACTAAAACATGTAAGCTTCAATGTAAGAATCACATTTAAATGCATTTAATTCTTTTGTTTAAAGTATTTTAAAAATATATAAAAAATTAGACTGTAGCAGGTTAAATTTTCAAGTGCAAATAACTTACTAAATTTTATTATAGCTTTCTATAAATTGGTTTTAGAAGGTGTTTTGATTAATCAATATTTCTCTAATTACATAGAATAAGAAAAAATAATTCTTGATGATATTCTGAATTAGTGCTAATCTAAGGTATGAAATATTTCACTCTCATCAAGGGGAAATAGGCTATATTTTTCAATCATTGTATCTAAAAATTGGTTAAATGACTTCTTTTGAAAATAACTCTGTTCCTTTCCATTTACAAATGAAACAATTATTGATGCTGGGAAGGAGAATAGCAGTTTCCAAGGCAGTGAACCTAGCCATCTTAGATGAATAGACAAGGAGTCAATGTTTGCCTAAGGAGAATAATGAACGTAATTAAAAGCAAAATTGGTCAAACCAGTGATATACTTGTAATATGTGTGTGCTTATGCATATTAAAACTAATAATGAATAGGTAATAAAATGGTAAAGACATAATTTACCAGTGTTTTCATCTGAAGGTAGACAGAACTATGGTATGGAAGGTCACATTATTAAGATATACATTATTTGTAATGAACTAATTAGTGAACTGAGTAGTTGGTGTGCTAATATCCATTTATATTATTAAAGAAATATGTAGTTTAAAATAGAAAAGAAAGCTTTTAATTCTTCAGAGAAGTAGAAAGACAAAAAAAAAAAAAGAAAAAAAAATTACTCCAACCCTTATAACAAGAAAAAAGCTAGACAGATGACACATTAATGACTTTCCTGAAACACAGCAGATAACTTAATTCTCATGGCATTGAACTAACACAAAATCTGAGAGAGCAGGCATCTGTTCAGAAAGAATTGATAGGATTACTTGCTTAAATTGAGGCAGGTACTGCTGGACATAAAATAAGTCAGTAAGAATTTAAGTGAAATGCCTGATATTATTATCAAAGGTCAAGTGTAGACTCTACGAAAGTATAAATCCCATGGGGATTACAGATTTAGGAAATGTTCACACATCTTACTGGGGCCTTTTCTCTAGGAATCTGTCAAAGCACTTTCAGGTGAAAGTGAAGAGAAGCCTTTGAAATCTTCCCCTATAATGTTATCTACAGGAGGAAAAGAGCTGAAACTGCTTAGCTGCATCTTATATTTCTCCTTTATGAAAAAAATATCTTGGCCTCCAGGCAAAACAGAAATGAATTTTGCCAACTTAGAGGGCTAAATATGCCCTCTGACCCTGAGGGAGGAGAAACATAGCAAAAGAAAACAAACAAAAAAAATCCTCTGGCCCATGGATAAGTACTAAACTCACCATCACCAAAAAAAGAAAGGGAAAGAGGAGATGTGACAGCCCTGTTCCTGCGACCCTGGGACACAGTACCTGCAGAAGACAGGCTAAATTAGAACCTCAGAGGAAAGTTCCCCACACTGATCCTTCCAGAAAAATAAGAATTTTATATAATAATTATAGAATGCAATTAAGAAAACTTCAAGAGGTGTATTTCTTTTCAGGTACAATACAAAAGCAAAAATAAAAACAAGGAGTTAAATAGAGATTGAAGAAATGACCTCTGGCATAGCAACAAATATTCGAAATATAAGATATCAACAGAAGCATTTGAAACCTGTGGTCCAGTTAAGGTATCCCTGGCAACAGAAGGTTAACACATTTCCTGATTAGATTAACACAGTCCCCAGCACTAAAAACAAAGCAGGAATAGAGAAGTGCTAATTATCATGCAAAATGACTCTACCTCAGTGTCTGCCTTTCCACACTAAATGTGAAGTCTTTCACCTGAAAGTTGGAAGGAGATATAAGGAAGAGAAGAAAAAAAAAAATTCCAAAAAGTCAGAGCAACCATCCAAACCTACTCATATGACACATAAATTGAAAATATTAGAAAATTTAAAATACAGGGGCACCTCATTTTTGTTGTACTTAGAGCTACTGCACTTAGCAGACATTGCAATTTTTTATCAGTTGAAGACAAGACCCTCCAAAAAAAAAAAAAAAGATTAAGACTAACTGAAGAAATGGAACTGCTTTTTGATCCAGCAATTCCACTACTAGGACTATACCCCAAGAGCCCTGAAACACCAATTCACAAGAACCTATGTACCCCTATCTTCATAGCAGCACTATTTACAATAACCAAGTGCTGGAAACAGCCTAAGTGCCAATCAGTGGATGATTGGATGAAAAAACTTTGGTATATTTACACAATGGAATACTATGCAACAGAAAGAAAGAAAGAACTCCAAAGCTTTGCAACAACATGGATGGAACTGGAAAGTATTATGCTTAGTGGAAAAAGCCAGTCAGTGAAAGACAAATACTCATTTCACTCGTATGATCTCACTCATTTCAGGACAATAATGAACAAAATAAACAAATAAGCAAAACAGAACCAGACACATGAATACCATGAATAGACCTTCAGTGGGCAGAGGGGAGGGGGGAAGTGGGAGCAGGGAGAAGGAGGCAAAGAAGTGGGGCAATTTAGTCAAGGAACTAGCATGGAGGAACCATGGACATGGACAACAAGTGGGACTAACTTTGGTGGGGAGTGGATGGGTGGGGAAGGGGACAGAGAGAAGGACAAAAGGGATGGATGTAATAAAACAACAATAAATTTAAATAAAATAAAATAAAATAAATAAAAGGAAAAAAAGACTGAAGACTCAAATGATGGTTAGCACTTTTTAGCAATAAAGTATTATTTTTTAAGATTTTATTATTTTTCAGAGAGAGGGGAAGGGAGAGAGGCAGAGAGGGAGAGAGATGTCAACATATGGTTGCCTTTTACCTGCCTCCAGCTACAGACCTGGCTGGAGACCTTGCTTGCAACCTGGTTATGTTGCTCTGGCTGGGAATCAAACGAGCGACCTTTGGGTTCCCAGGGCAATAGAGTATTTCATAAAGTATGTACATTTTTAGACATAATGCTATTGCACACTTTATAGACTACAGTGAGGAGTAAGCATAAGTTTTATAGGTACTGGGAAACCAAAAGATCATGTGACTTGCTTTATTGTGATACTTGTTTTATTGGAGTGATCTGGAACTGCACCCAACATGTCTCTGACGTAAGCTTATAGCTATGTTAAATATGTTAAGGGCCCAAATTGTAAAGGTAGACAATGTGCAAGGTAAGCTGGCTAGAACAAATAAAAGGTAACCGAGACTGTCTTTGATGGGCTCATCAGTAGACTTAATGCAGCCAATAAAACTAGAATTAGTGTCTTGAAGAGTGGTCAATAAAAGTTACCCAAATATAAGCATAAAGAGAAAAGATAAGTGAAAAAACTGAAAGCTGAAAGAAAAGAAGCTTCTGGAACTTTTGGGAAAATATAAAGTGAACTAACATATGATAATTGAAATCTCATAAGAACAAAGAACAGATGAAATATTTGAAGAAAATAATGGCTAAAAAATGTTCAAAACAATAATGATAGACTAAAATGAGAAACCAAAGCAAAAACAAAAATACCCTCCCTAACATATCTTCAATATAATAAAAATTAAGACAAAGATGCTGATATAAACAACAACAACAACAACATATTACGTACAGATCAGAGATTTCTTTTCAGACATTATGTAATCTATAAAACAGTAGTGACATTTTTAGGGTGATAAAAGAAAAGTGTAAACAAGCAAAAAAATAAAAGCCTGTTAGCTGTGAATTCTCTTTCCAGTGAAAATGCCTATTAAAATTGAAAATAAAAATTTGACCAACTCTAAGGAATAATGAAGAAAGATTTTTAAACAGAAAGGAATTCTGCTAGACAGAAATATGTGAAACTAAATGAAATAAACATAAGATAACACTTATTTTCCTTGTTCTAATTGCTCTAAAATATTACTGAGCATTTAAACCTAGCCGATGCAGACGTATTTCTCCCTATAAACTATAAACCCTAGAAACAACACAAGAGGTAATTAAGGAAGATCTGTGAAAGGAAATGAAGGGGACAAACTAGTGAGAGACCTCAGGATTGGAACAATAGCACAGCAACAGGAAGTTTCACGTAGTCCCATCCAACAAAAGCAGACAATGCAGACCTAGCATTTCTGATCCCCAGTTTAACAACAAAATGCAGCACAGATAGACTTATCCTCCCTTAGGCCAAACACAATTTTCTGACCATTTTAATTGAGCCTGATAGCCACCTGCAAGAGAGATCTGTCAGCAGACGTGCCAACAATAGTAGCCAGATAAAGTGTTCTCCTTATCCTCTCTGCTACCTCCTCTCCCCACAATAGATACTGGTCTGGGAGGAAGACTCTGGAAGAACAACTCAGCAGCTGCAGCAAGTTGCCAGGACTGAGGATACCATAGATCTTTTGATCCCAGAGGCCAGAAACACTCCTCACCTTCTCAGAGACATTAGTACATCTGCGGGTCATGAGCAAGGACAGCAGTGCAAAACAAACAAACAAAAAAAACACTTCTAGTCAGGGAAGCCACTTTGTCCCCTCAGACCTAAGACTCCTCTCCCTGACTAAAAGACACCAAGAGTTCAACCTGGGAACCCCCCGCCTTTGCTTTAGACAGTAATATAAAGAGAAGAAGGTGCATTACAGATAAATCAGTAACACAAATAATACTATGCAGACTCAGAAAATTAACTGCCCGTGGAACCAGAACTCACAGCAATAGGTCTAATCAATGCAGTTGCTAAAATAAATTATTTAAATAGGAGATAGGATCTTCTAACATAATAGCCAACATGTCTAGGATACATTAAAGTAATAACCCATTATACTAAAAACCAAGAAAATAACCTGAATGAGAAAATAAATAAATTTTAAAAATAATCAAGTGGAAAAACTGATAAATTAGACTGTATTTTAATTGGTTAAAGTGTCCCCCTCAAAGATATTTCCACATTTTTACCTCTATATATTCCATAGCAAGATGAAAGCTATGGACTATAAGCAAAGAAAACCTGGAGCCACCAGAAGCTAGAAGAAGCTATGATGGAGTCTCCCTTAAAGCCTTCAGAGAGTATGTAGCTCTGCCAACATTTTGATTTTGGAATTGGGGTCCTCAAACTTTGAGAGAATAAATTTCTGTTGTAAGCCACCAAGTTTGTGGTAATTTCTCATGGCAGTCCTAGGGAATCAATACATTTATCAAAACAAAAGAAAACTTTGTTCTATAATAGACCCTGTTCAAAGGATGCAATGACAAGCTACAAATGGGAAAAAATATTTTCACACCATACATTTGACAAAATAACTAAAGTGTATAAATGTGATAGTTGACTTTGTGTTCTAACTTCACTGGGTTAACTGATGGTCCTGATAGCTGGTAAACATTATTACTAGGTGTGTCATGAGGGTCTTCCAGAAGAAATTGGCATTTAAATACCAACTTAGAAGAATCAACTTCACCAATGTGGGTAGGTATCAGCCAATAGGCTGAGGGCCTGCATGGAATAAAAAAGCAAAAGAAGTACAAATTTGCTCTCTTGCTTGAGCTGGGATATCTATCTTCACCTGCCCTCAGACTTATACCGTTGGCCCTTCTGGTTCTCAGGACCTCAGGTTTGGACTGGAGCTGCACCACTGGCTTTCCTGGGCCTCCAGCTGACAGACATTTTATCATAGGGCTCCTCAGTCTCCACAATTGTATGAGCCAATTCTTCATAATAAATCTGTTCCTGTAAGTCTTTATATATTCTCTTCTCTGGAGAACTCAGATTAATACAGTAAATATCTCCCAAAAATTAACAGTAAAAAAACAAATCAATCAATACAATAAGAAAATGGGCTAAACAAAGAAACAGACATTGAAGTGATGAGGACATATAGATGGTATATAAGCACATAAAAATATATTCAATAGCATTAGATATCAGAGAAATGTATATTAAAACCACAATGAAATATCACTGCATTTTCATCGGAGTAGCCAAAATAAAAAATAGTACCAACCCTAAATACTTGTAAGAATGTGAACAAATTACCATACACTAGTGATAGGAATGTAAAATAGTACAGCTACTCTGGAAAACATTTTGGCAGTTTCATATAAAATAAAACTTGCAATCACCATATAAACAAGCAATTGTGTTCATGGGCATTTATCCAAGAAAATTGGAAAATTGAGTTCACGTAGAAACCTCTACACAAATGTTCATAGCAACTTTACTTTTAATAGTCTCAAATTGAAAAACTGTCCAGATGTCTTCAACAAGTAGATAAAATAAATTAGCAAAACATACAATGGAATACTACTTAGCAATAAAAAGCAATGCTAAGTAAAAAAGCCAGTCAGGAAAAGACAAATACCATAATGTCTCACTTATAGATGGACTCTAATGAACAAAATCAACTGACAAACAAAATAGAAATGGAGGCATGGACACATGAAACTGACTGACAGCTGACAAGGGAGCAGGGGACTAGATGAACAAAGGTGAAGGAATTAGCCAAAGAACATACAGGCATATATGACCCATAGACACAGACAACAGTGTGGTGAGGGCCAGAGGGAAGGCAGAAAGGGGATGAGTGGAGGCAGGCAAACGGGTGGAAAATGGGGATATCTGTACTAGTGCCAACAATAAAAGAAAGGGAAATTTTTTTAAATAAAATAAGTGAAATGTTGAGACAAAGAAAAGAGATGAATTTCCTGGGAATTATTCTTAAAAAAAAACAGTTCACAAATTGGGTGGTTTTTTGACTTGTGAAATATTTTTGAGTGAAGAAAATGTTCGAAATTGAGAAGAGATTAGTGGTTGCCTATCTTCAGAAAAATGGAGCAGGAAAGAAAAAGGTGGATGAGGTTATAAAATGTTAACAGCAATCAGTGTAGTGATGAGATTGTTTAGTATTTTGACTGTGATGGTGGATACATAACCCTACACATTTTGTAAAACTGTTTAGAACTGAACGCATAGGCATACAACACACACAAAGTTTATTACAAGTTATGCTGGTAAAATGTGAATAAGATTAATGGGCTGTAATAATTCAATAAACTGCTAGTGATAATATGTTCTGTTGTGAAAAACTACCACTGGGTAAGACTGGGTGAAGTGTACACAGGATTTCCCTATATTAATTTTAAAACTGTGAATGTACCCTTGACAATAAAAATTTCATTAAAATCATTAACAAATCTGAAGATAATTTAAAAAACAAAAGACATGGCTTTAGAATGCTTAATAGTATTAGAAATGGAAACTGATGGCATATCACTAGGTACATCTTTTAGTGAATAGAGTTAAAATCTGGCAACACCAACAATCATTGAGGGATATGGATCAACACATACTGTTGGAAAATATATAAATGGACATTATAACTTAAAAAATATGAGCTGGCATTTTCTTATAGAGTAAATCAGTAAAGAGCTGATTTGACCTAAGGTATATTTGGCAGTTATTTTTGGTTGTTATCACTGAGTAACTAAGTGTTACTGGCTTCTGTTACGTTGAGACCGGGACACTGAACATCCTACCATCAACAGCAGTGACTTTCAACCCTTTTCATCTCATGGCACACATAAACTAATTACTAACATCCTACAGCACACCAAAAATATATATATATATTGCCAATATAACAAAAAATAGGTATCTTCTTTATTTATTCACACCAGATAGCTATTGTTTTTGTTGTTGTTGCTATTTTTATTTGACAATCTAAGGGAAAAATGGTCAGTGCCCCGGCTAGTCAGGTGTTGCATATTTTCAAAATTCTTACAGCAGACCAGTGTGGTGCGGCACACAGGATGAAATTGCTAATCTACAGGAGAGTCTCAGGCTGAAAAATCCTGACTCAGCCATCTCAGCCTTAGGTTTTGTTAATGAACAGCAAGTTGGGGTCCTGCTGTCTGCTGCCGCCCTCT
Organism: Noctilio leporinus; assembly: GCA_004026585.1. Lineage (NCBI taxonomy): Eukaryota > Metazoa > Chordata > Mammalia > Chiroptera > Noctilionidae > Noctilio > Noctilio leporinus. The sequence continues at coordinate 273,332 of PVIW01001493.1, read as the reverse complement.
GAGCAAAATTCCTGAGGCAAAGGTTTGGTGACAAAGGAAGAGTCTTTATTCAAAAGCAGTCACTTAAGCCTATCATGTCACAGCTGTAATCACTGAAGCCTCTCAGTTAAGGCTAAACTCTTAACCCCTGGGTTCTCCTAACGTTCCCAGTTAGTTTCTACAGGGTTAGTTTACAAACAAACAACATAATACACAAAAGCTACACAATTCCAGAAGAATGGCAGGCTTCTGCCTCAGAGCCTATTCCCTCCAGAACAGCCAAAGAATAAACCTGCCACCCTCTGCCAGGCCATCCAGATCCTAGGCTGTGCCAGAGTTCCTTCCCATACTCAATACCTTCTGTTGGGGAAGGCAGGCAGCTGCAGCAGGATTATCCAAGCATCCTTGAGGAAGAAGAGCCTGGGAGAGAGCCAGCTCAGGAGCCAGCAAAGCTCTTGAGCCAATCATCCCACCCTCTTTTATTTCCATTGACCCTGGAGACATCAGCTTCTCAGCCAATCCCATTCTAGCCTGCTTTCCATGCCCTTGGGAAACTCTTCCTATGGCCTCTCCCACTTCTCCTCAGTGATCTAAACCAGATCTCTCTGTATCAGTATTACCTAGGAGAAATGAAAACATGTGAATATAAGACTTTATACAGATTTTCTTACTAGATGTATTAATAATAAAAAATATGAAATAACCCATGTGTCCATCATCAGATTCATGGAAAATTATAATGTATTCATACAAAGAATTCCTACTCACCCAAATCATAGAATAAATGACTGATACATAAAAATATGGATGAATCTCAAAAATCTTATGTTGAAAGAGAGAAGTCAGACACAAAAGAATACTCTACTCATTTAATTTTTATGAAAATGTGGGACAGGCAAAATACATCTATAGTGATAGAAAGCAAATCAGTGAATCCTTTAGGTCAGAGGTGAGGCAATTGACTACAAAGTTAGGTGAAAGAACTTGTTGGAAATTATGTAGATGTACCTATGTTGTGGTGCTATTTACTAGGTTGTATATTATTCTCAAACTGCTTGTGCTTGTACAATTAAAATTCAATTTAACTAATAAATACATTTGATTTAAAGCAGTAAGTATTGGTTCTTGATAGACAAATAAAACCAAGGGGTTAAATAGAATTCTAAAAAGGAGCATTTCTATTTATCCTGTCTATTATAGCAACTTGCTTTATAACACACCTTTTCCTGATTTGTTTATCTGATTATTGCTGGTATGTTCAGTTCACCAGTTAGTATATTTGTCTCATGAAGTCAAGTCTCTTTTAATACTTATTTTCCAGCTGTAATTTCAACACTTAAAATAATGTCTGGAACCTACCATATACCATGATAATGTCTTCAATTGAAAAATAATTGTAACATTTTCATTTCTCTGGGGAGTTTTCCCTGAACTCCACTAGGCTAGGAGATTGTACTCCATGTTGATCTCATAGAAAAATGTGATGCATACTTTTTATAATTTTGTCTGTTTGAAGCACCATCTCTAGTTTTCATTTGGGTTCTTTTTATTTATTTATTTTTCTGGTCTTCTTGTTCCTCCCATGATATTTTCCTTAAGTTCAGAGATTGCATGTTTAGACTACTTCAAGCTCAACACCTCACAGCATCTTTAGCATAGTTAGCACATGATAAATTTTAATTTATTAAGTGAATGAATTTTAAAGATGAGATAATAGAGCCTCAGAACTAATAACTATCTGAACTCCACATTTGCACAGTTGAATAACTGCTAAAAATATTTACCTTGGGTACTTTACTGCTCTCATTAAAAAATGGAAAATATTAGAGGAAATAAAATTAAATCTCAACTGTCTTTTTAGAGTCAATAATATGAACTGTGGAACTCAAAGAGTGAGGTTACAAAATTAAGCATTTTTCATAAAGCATCTCACATCTCTTACTGGACAGAGAACCTGGCTCTGAGTGGCTCAGCCTAGAACAAGCTGTAGTGTGTGGGTTCTTCATTTTGTTTAGGAAATATTTCATAATGTGAGTCCAGGGATTATTAGGGTATATTTATTAAATACTGGGGACAGTGAAACAAGGATGAGCCTAATGTAGATGAAGCAACAGGAGAGCCTTGGCCAGGCTGTCTTAGCTCACTGGAAAGTCAAAGAAAGTGGAGATTTGGGGACAGATTCAGATTTGCTTGGGAAGAGCTGCCAGCTAGCCATTGCTTTAGAGTTTAGGAAATGCCTTCCTGTTGGGAAAGAAGTAGGCAAGGAAAAGGGGAAAGGGAATGGTGTAGGCTACTCAGGGTCCTTTGTCTTGAGGCTCTTATCTCTTTCTTGCAGGCAGGAATTTTAGGGAATCTAACTAGGGTAGACTATTTGTCAGGTTTCCAGGTGTGCCCTTTCAGTGTGGCCTCTGCTGATTGGTCAGTGACAGAGCAGGGGGTCTTTGTCATTATAGAGTTGCCAACCTGGTTTTACTGCTTTTCCAGGCCTGGAGCTGAAATACAATTGAGGCCTAGACAATATCTGCATGGAGATGACCCTCTGCACCTGGCTGTACATTGCTTGGCCATTATGTTCAACTGCCTGTCTCAGTTTCCCTATTCCACTTGCCAAGGAATTTTCCCAGCTTCTTACTACCCTGTCTCAAATCAATTGTTCTGTGAGACATAATTTTGAAAATACCTAAAAATTAGAAAAAGCAAAGAATGTTTTGATATCTTCTACGTTCCAGGTGCAACACTAAGGGCTTTATATACATTTTATTCAAGTCTCTCGACAAGAATGATTTCCTCCATTTTTTGAGATAATGAAATTAAAGCTTAGAGAAGTTAAATTGGATATAGTCACAGTAACTAAAAGGGAAAACATGACTTGAATCTAAATGTATTAGTTATGCCTGTTTTATTTTAATGCCTTCCATGGGTGACATGTCAACAGTTTAATTTGTTTAATATTCATGTAGAATCAGTATTTGGATATTTCCTCACAATTTTAAATGAATCTATGAAATACCTAGTTTTAAAACATATATGTTTCAAAAGACATTGGCCTGTGAAAAGAGCTTGAAATTCTTCTGGTCTCAGTTATTAACACTTTTAACTTAAAATCATCTCTATTCTTTTGCTGAAGATGGTTCCCAAAACTTCCATTCAGGTGTCTTTATTGACTAACCCATTAAACACTAAGTGCTGGATTTTGCATATTCTTAGCCTGTATTTATCAACATATACTTCCAAGAATCAGATTAATAGCTCATCTCCTTAAAGGAACAATAACAATCTTTGAGATAGGAACTATCACTTGCAATAAATACTGTCCCACAAATGCTGATTTCATCAGCAAATAAATCAGGAGAGATTCAAAGCATAATCAGTTTAAATAATAGATACTAGATTATAATAAAGGAGTAAACAATCAATATTATGAGTTTCTCCTTGTATATGTCCAAGCCTGTTTATGAAATAATAGTGATTTCAACAGTTCTCAGAACAAAAAGATGTTTATTGCTCATTTGATAAAGTGATGATTCCATCACTCAAAGATGATGGAAATCCTAAGAAACAAATTTCCAAGTACAATATTGCTCCTTAAGGTTTATATTCTGCCTCCATCCTATCACCTTAATGCAAGTAGCCTGAGTTATCTATAAGATATCTCAAAGTTTTCACATCTGAAAGTCTGGGTGAAGTTGAACTTTCTAGAACTTAACCAATAACCATTTGCAGCAGTGATTCTCTCAAGTACCAATTTTGCAAGCAAAATATTAACATCACTTACTTATATGTTGTTTTGAAGTCATGTCATTACAAATTGATCCGAGAAGTATAAGATTAAAAAACAAGAACAGGGAAAGCAATAGATTGGCAGAGTAATAAATAGGGATGGCAGGTCAGGCTCCATTTACATAAATTGCTTTGCCAAAGGTGGTTTAAAAGGGTAGATGCTTGTCCCTGCCTGACTCGTGATGTACCTTTCTGTGGGTTCTGACCTCTTATGGCAGTGACAAAGAAATCATTTTTCTTTGTTTTATTTTGCTTTTTTAAAAACAAATCAAGACTCTTTTTCTCTCTATTTTTACCGTAGATGAAGACACACTATGCATCTTTCATTGTGTTATAGAAACTACATCTCAAAATAGGTGCAGAGATACTTCCATAAACTTGAGATAGCTTGTATGAAGTTACCTTTTATCAGAATCAGAATCAATATATTCCATATTCAGAAATATTGCACTATTAAAAAGAAACAATTTCAATTCACATCCTGGATTTATAAAAAATCAACAACAGAAACAAAAACCTGTTCTTTTATATTCTAGTTAGTTCAAGTTATATACTCCAGGTCTTTTGGGAAGGAAATCTTGGAGACAGTCTCTTCTTTTTTGGTCTACCACACCTAATTAGAAATAAATTCTGCAAAATTAAAAGGGAACCAACTGTATGGGAAAATATATTTGCCAATGATACCTCAGACAAGGGTTTGATCTCCAAAATATGTAAAGAACTTACAAGACTCAACACCAGGGAGACAGACAAACCAATTAAAAAATGGGCAAAGGACCTGAACAGACAACTCAGTCAGGGAGACATACAAAGGGCCCAAAGGCATATGAAAGAATGCTCAACATCACTAGCCATCAGAGAGATGCAAATTAAAACCACAATAAGATACCACCTCACACCTGTCAGAATGGCAATCATCAGCAAATCAACAAACAACAAGTGTTGGCGAGGATGGGGGGCAAAGGGAACCCTAGTGCGCTGTTGGTGGCAATGCAGGCTGGTGCAGCCACTATGGAAAACAGTATGCAGTTTCCTTAAAAAACTAAAAGTGGAACTGCCTTTTGATCCAACAATTCCACTACTAGGACTATATCCAAAGAACCCTGAAACACCAATTCACAAGAACCTATGTACCCTTATGTTCATAGCAGCACTATTTACAATAGCCAAGTGCTGGAAACAGTCTAAGTGCCCATCAGTGGATGATTGGATCAAAAAACTGTGGTACATTTACACAATGGAATTCTATATAGCAGAAAGAAAGAAGGAACTTGTACCCTTTGCAACAACATGGATGGGACTGGAAAGTATTATGCTTAGTGAAATAAGCCAGTCAGTCAAAGATAAATATCATATGATCTCACCCATTTCAGGACAATAATGAACAAAACAAACAAATAAACAAAACAGAACCGGATACATGAATACAATGAATAGATCTCCAGTGGGCAGAGGGGAGGGGGGAGGTGGGAAAGGAAAGGAGGGGGCAAAGAAGGGGAGCAGTTTAGTCAAGAAACTAGTACGGAAGAACCATGGACATGGACAACAAGTGGGATTGACTTTGGGGGGCAGTGGGTGGGTGGGGAAAGGAGCAGAGGGAAGGAAAAAAGGGATGGATATAATAAAATAACAATAAAATTAAAAGAAGGAAATTCTGTCTCTGATGTATTTCTCAAGTTTATATTTGTCATTTTGTTTTTAATTTTTACTTTGTTTCTAATTACATTAACCTTGTTAGCTTTTTCCCAAAATATTACAGGTTCTGCCTATGGAAGATACTACTTTTATTCTATCTTAATTTGGATGCTTATATGAAGTGTTATATTTTGATTACATACATAGTGAAATGTCTCCATAATTTAACATGCTTCAGTGCCCTTTCAAAGTCATCAGAATAATGGCCAAATCTTAGCATTCTGAACAGTTGGTTCTTGAAAGGCAATCTATTTATATAATCTTACACTATTTACTCATAGGCCAGTCTCACTGAATTACTGCTCTCCTTCTTGCCTGGAGCATATTTCCCCACCCTGTGGAGTTACGCAGAGCCAAACTTGCTCCACTTTTGACACAGTTTAAAATACTATATTAATTAATTTGTTTTTTTTTTTTTCAGCCATTTCTCGCAGGAATTTTCAAAAGAATTATTGTTCCTATTCTGGAACTGTGATGAAGGGCTGCTACTGAGGCTACATGGTGCATTTGTCCCACATATTGAGTGAAATAAAGCAAAAACAGCGAGTGCTAATTTCTCTCTCCAATGTGTATAGAAATTCCACAGTTCAGGGACCAGTCTTTTTCTTCAATCCCACATTCTGTTAATAAGGACAATAGACCTGCAATTTGCAGTATTACAGTGGTTGGTTATTCTCTGTCTTTCTTTATTCTCTCCAAACATAACCAATTTTTAATTACTTTGATGTATTTTCTTTCAGCCTTTAATCTCTTCATACACATAATACATTTATAATTTTTCTTTGACAAAATTTTAATCAGTCTGACTCTACTATTCTTTGGTTTCTGCTTTTCTTATTTTTGTTTTTTGATGATGATTCCCAACATTTTTTTTTTTCATTTTTTAAAGCTTTGTTGTTGTTTAGTTACATTTGTCCCATTTTTTTCCCATTGTTCTTCCCTGTCATGCCCCCCCCCCCAACTCATTCTTATAATCAATCCCCATCCTGTTGTTCATGTCCAGGGGTGCTTTACACTGGTTCCTTGTCTAGGTCCTTCCCCTCCTTTCCCCAATACATCCTCCCAACTCCTTTTGGTCATTATCAGCCTGTTCCTTGTTTTTATGTTCCTGGATCTACTTTGCTCACTTATTTGTTTTGTTCATTAGTTTCCTATATTAGGTGAGATAATATGGTATTTTTCTTTTGCCCCCTGGCCTATTTCACTAAGCATAATACTCTCCAGTTCCATCCATGCTATCACAAAAGATAGGAGTTTCTTCTTTCTCCTGCATAGTATTCCATTGTGTAAATGTACCAAAATTTTTTGATCCATTCATCCACTGATGGGCACTTAGGCTGTTTTTAGCACTTGGCTATTATAAATAGTGCTGCTATGAACACAGTGGTGCATAGGTTCTTCTGAATTGATGTTTCAGGATTTTTAGGGTATAATCCCAGTAGTGGAATCCCTGGATAAAAATGCAGTTCCATTTTAATCCCTGGATAAAAAAACAGTTCCATACTGTTTTTCACTGTGGCTTCACCAGTTTGCATTCCCACAACCCCTTTCAGGGAGAAGACAAAAGTATCTGTCCTTCAGAAGGCTGAGCATAGGAGCCTAAACTGAATCATTTTTGAAGACTGAAGAATATCTTGAAAACAAAATGGTCACTGTTTTTTTCCCCCTCAATCGTACTGTGCTCAATCAGGAGACCTGTTGTCATGCTTTTAGAACAGGGAAAAAGAGCATCCGAGGGGAGACAGATAGTGCAAATTAGTAGGGCTGAGAGAGGGCTAACAAGGCTAGCCAATTTGTCTTCAGGACACTTTGAATTTCCCTACCCCACTTCCAAAGCATCAACAATTACATCTTGTAGAGAGCACCAATCCCCTCCAAGGGGATAAGCATTGATAACCTGCAGGTAATGAGAGCACTCTACTCTTCTTTCCTCCTTTATCATATTTTGTCCCCAAAATGGGAAAGATAAACTTGCTCCTACTCTAGCTTGTAGTGTGGAAACAGAGAAGAATAATTTGAATTGGGTATAAAATGACAGCTTTGAAGAAAACCAAAACATTGTTTTAGGAACCAAAATGAGACCACTTATCTTATAGGAAGCGCTAAAATCATAAGGATACTGAGAAGATAATAATTGGAAATGGACCTGGGGGGACACAGTTTGAGATTTTTTTGAAAACTAAAACCATTTTCTGTTTATAACCCAATGAGTTAATGATCTATAAAGTACTGGTTACATATTGGTTCATTTAACACAGTATTAACTGAGCCATTACCAGGTACCCAAAACTGATACTATTCCAGGAACAAAAAAAACCCATGGCACAACCAGGCAAGACCAGTTTTTCTGAGCTTTCAGGCTGATACAAATGATCTCATCTGGAAAGGCTTTTCTCGCTCTCATTACAGGACAGAAGTAACCCTCTATTTTCTGATATTTCAGCTAAATGTCTATGCTACTAGGCAAACCTATTTTTTTAATAAGTTTGAACCAACTGTAATTCCAATTCCTCATTATGTTAAAGATGTCCCCAGTCGAGTGTGGGACAAATTTCTATTGTAATTCTAATACTGAAAGTCAGAATGAAATTGGGCTCAGAGGCAATTTGACATCTCTAAACTGTGTGACCTTGCTCAGTTAATGAAGTATGAACATGCATGAACAATGAGGACTTCACTGTACTAGTCAGTGGGGGTGGTAGACACCATTGAATGATCATGTATACTGTATGGCTACTGCATTCAAAATGACTGAGCAAATAGAGCAATGACTCCGAATCAAATTTCCTATTAAGCTTCAACATTACTCTGCAAAAAATATTCAGAATGCTGCAGAATTCAGATGATTCAGAATGCTACAGCTATAGGCAACTGGTGATTGGCAGCTTCATCACAACAATGAGCCCACTCATGAATCATATCTCATGCAAAGTTTTTTGGTGAAACATCAAATTGCCCAGGTGACTCAGGCACTTTCTGGACAGAAAATATATACATACATGTGCATACACACACACACACACATATATATATACACACACACATATACATATGCAGACATATGTCAATATACATACATATATAGTAATACATATATTAAGCATTTATACATATATATTAAACACTATGCAGGGGTTGGCAAAGTAGGTTTAAGTTGTTCCTATATAAAATGATACAATAAGGTTCCAGCAAGATAGTGGAGGAGTAAGTGGAGCTACACCAATCTCTTCCCAGGTTGCATCTGGCATTACTTTTTTGGAGAAAAAGTCAGCTGGAATTACCAACATAACACCAATCTCTTCCCAGGTTGCATCTGGCATTACTTTTTTGGAGAAAAAGTCAGCTGGAATTACCAACATAACACCAGCTGGAAAGAAGTCCTATAATCACATACAGAACAGAAGAGAACACTTCATCACAACATGACTGGTAGGAATTGCAGACATGTGAGAGGGCTGGCTGAGTCCCCACCAGAGACAGCAGCCGAAGGGACAGAGCCGGGGGTTCCACCTGAGATGGGAGGGTCTGGTCCCCCAGCTGGGTGTCCCAGCTACAGCAACAAGGTGGAGAGCACAGCAGGATCCAGCTGAGAAGGGTGGAAAGTCGTGGAGTTTGATGGCTAAAGAGAGTGCTGGAGACAAGAACTACTAGGGTGACCACAGCAAAAATACATTGTCACCCACCTACCCAGGGCTCCAGTGGAGGGAGGGCAGAGAGAACTGAAGATGCATGGGGAGAGTTTGCGGCAGTGGCTTGGAGGAGAAAAGTGGGGAGGCAGCAGTGGGGATCCCAGTGCTGAATCACCACCCACACCTTGGGTAGACTGCGCTGTGCCAAGTGGGTTCTGAACCTATGTACCCCTATGTTCATAGCAGCACTATTTACAATAGCCAAGTGCTGGAAACAGCCTAAGTGCCCATTAATGGATGACTGGATCAAAAAATTAGGTGTATTTACACAATGGAATACTACAGAGCAAAAAGAAAGGACTTCTACCCCTTGCAACAACATGGATGGAAGTGGAAAGTATTATGCTTAGTGAAATAAGCCAATCAGTCAAAGATAAATACCATATGATCTCACCCATTTCAGAACAATAATGAACAAAACAAACAAACAAGCAAAATACAACCAGATGCATGAATACAATGAATAGACCTTCAGTGGGCAAGGGGATGGAGGTGGGGGGAAGAGGAGGCAAAGAAAGGGAGCAGTTTAGTCAAGAAACTAGCATGGAAGAACCATGAACATGGACAAAAAGTGGAATTGTCTTTGTAGGGGATTGGGTGGGTGGGGAAGGGGATAGAGGGGAGTAAAAAGGGAATGGGTTAAATTAAATTAAATTTAAAATGAATAATAATACAATAAATAATAATACAAGATTAAACCATTTTGCCTACTGTCAACTATAAACCTACTTTTTCTAACTTCTGTATATTAAGTGTATTGTTCATGATATAAAATACCTGATGTACAGGTATTCAGTGATGACTAATCCTTTTCTATTTGTCTTTCATTTGTTTATCTTCCATGCCCAAATCACTTGATATTTTAAAAATAAAGTTTTGGAATATGCTAATATACTATTTTCTTCAAATAGTGTTCTTGCTTTCATTAATTTGCCTTCTTTTAATGGTTCCTTTTGTTTCCCTCAGTATTTTTCATAAGAATTATCTAATCTTGGTTTTAAACTTTTAAGTCAGAACTCTTAGATATTTATGCAGCTCTTTTGTATTTCTCCTTCAATATGTGATCCTCAATTTTTTATAAACTTTTTATTTTTTAAAATATTTTATTTATTATTTTTAGAGAGATGGGAAGGGAGAGAGGCAGAGAGGGAGAGAAACATCAGTGTATGGTTGCCTTTCCCCTGCCTTCAGCTATGGACCTGGCTGAAGACCTCCTTTGCAACTTGGTTATGTGCCCTGGCTGGGAATCGAACCAGAGACCTTTGTTTTCATAGGCTGGCACCTTATGCACTGTGCCACCAGTCAGGGCCTGTGCCACCAGCTAGGGCTCTTATTTTAATATCCAACCTTTGCAGATAATTTCCAAAAAAAATTGTTTATTTTTAGAGAGAAGGGGAGGGATGGAGAAAGAAAGAAAAACATCAATGTGTGGTTGCCTCTTGCATGACCCCAACTGGGGACCTGGCTTGCAGCCCAGGTTCATGCCCTAACTGGGAATCAAACTGGTGATCTTTTGGATTGCAGACCAGCATTCAATGCACTGGGCCTCACCAGCTGAAGCTTGGCAGAGAAATTTTTACATGATCAGTCTGGATGTGTATTTGTTCCACCTTTTGTTCCTTATATTGACTATTTACATTTCTTTTTTTTTAAAGATTTTATTTATTTTATTATTTTAGAAAGAGGGAAAGGGAGAGACACATCGATGTATGGTTGCCTTTCACCTGACTCCAGCTATGGACCTGACTGGAGACCTGTCTCGCAACCTGGTTATGTGCCCTGGCTGGGGAATCGAACCAGCGACCTTTGGGTTTGCATGCTGGCACCTTATCCACTGAGCCACCAGTCAAGGCCTGATTATTTACATTTCTGTAGTCATATTCACAATCTAGTAAATACCATCTTTTGGATTCACATTCTTTTATAAAGTCTGTTTCAAATTTGTATCTTTTCAGTTTTTATAAGTCTATTGTTCTAAAGCCTAGATATTTGTCTGAATTATTTTCAATTTTTAAAAATCTATTATGCTGGTGGCATAGTGGATAATGTGCAGGTCTGCGAACCCAAAGGTTGCTGGTTCGATTCCCCAGCCAGGGCACATAACCAGGTTGCAAGACATGTCTCCAGTCAGGTCTGTAGCTGGAGGCAGGTGAAAGGCAACCATACATTGATCTCTCTCTCCCTCTCTGCCTCTCGTCCTACCCCTCTCTCTAAAAAATAATAAATAAAATCTTATAAATAAATAAATAAAATAAAAATATATTATAAACTCTGTTAAGACAAGATTATTTTTTGCAAAGTTTGAATGTTGCTAAATTTTTCTTTCTGGTCACTAAGAATTAAGCCCCTTTCTCCATTTAATACTTCTAAAGGATTGTTACTTAAGCCAAGGCAATGAATTCTTTGCTCAATTTTCTGCTTTTAGCTGAAGGAGACTTCTGGATTAAAGAATGATTCAGACCTCTCCATTTTCCTTCTGTGTGCTTACTGAGCTCATATGTTTTATCAGAGTTTGTGTACTGACCAGGGTTCTCCAGAGAAACAGGATATATCTATATATCTATGTCCAAATCCTTATCCATATCTATATTCATATCCATATCCAAAGCCACATCTATACCTCTTCTAAATATTAATACATATATATATGATATTTTTATTAATAAGTTTATTTTTTCTGACCTTGCTGGTAGCACAGTGGATAAGGCACCGGCCTGGGAACCCAAAGATTGCTGTTTAATTCCCAGCCAGGGCACATAACCAGGTTGCAAGCCAGGTCTCCAGCCAGGTCTGTAGCTGGAGGCAGATGAAAGGCAACCATACATTGATGTCTCTCTCCCTGTGTTCCTTTCTCCCTTACCTTCTCTCTAAAAAATAATAAATAAAATCTTTTTTTTGAAGTTTATTTTTCAATTACAGTTAACACAATAATATACTAGTTTCAGGTATACAACCCAGCAACATTACATAACCTGCAAAGGCATTACCTTGATAAACCCAGCACTCATTTGACACACAGTTATTACAACACTATTGACTATAGTCCCCATGCTGTACTTTACATCCCTGGGACTATTGTATAACTACCAATTTTGTAAAGAGAATTTTTAAATGTTTTATTTATTGATTTGAGGAAGAGAGCGAGTGAGCTAGCATCACTTTGTTGTTCCATTTATTTGTTTTCATTGCTTGTTTCTTATACGTGTTCTGACTGGTGATCAAACCTGAAACCTGGCCTTTATCGGACAACACTAACTGAGCTAATTGGCTAGGGCTATGGGATTTTTTTTTTTAATGGGTATTTGCTGATGTAATTATAGAGGCCGAGAAGTCTCATGATGAGCCATCTGCAAGCACAAGACCAGGAAATCTGGTGGTTTAATTCAATCTAAATGGGAAATCCCAAGAATCCAGGGGCCAGCTGTGGATGGTGTTGAGCTCCTGCCTGAGGGTGAAAGCACAAGGTTTAGGAATATCAGTGTCCAAGGGCAGAACCTGGATATCCCAGCTGATTTGTTCTTCCGCCACCTTTTTCCTTCTCTATTCAGTCCCTTAATAGCTTGACTGATGCTCATACTAATTTTGAGAACGATCTTTTTTATTCAGTTTACTGATTTCATTACTAATCTCTTATTAAGACACACCCAATCAAGATGACACACAATTACTGATCAAATTCTGTAAGAAGGAATATAATGAGATAAAATCTATCAAAATGTTGGAGTCAAATGGACCTGGTTCTTTTTCTAGTATATAATTTTTCTAGTATCATTTATTTGCTGTGCCACCTGAAAAATGTTATTTATCTTTAGTTTATTGATTTTTAAAAAGAATAATTAGAGTGCCTATCTAAAAATTACTGGAATAAATCCATGTATTAATACATTGTCTGGTAGTGTTATGATTATTAGGTAATTTACATATATTATCATATTTACTTCTAATAGCCTGATAATTTAGGTAGTATTATATTTCCTATTGTATATAATAGAAAACTGGTTTTGAAAAATTCAAGCAACCTGAAAATATTTAGGGTAAATTAGTAGCAGATTCAGAATTAATTCCAGTCCTAGTTCAGTTTAATTTGTAGGTCCATGCAATGCCCACCATTAATTCATAAAGGAAGCCCACAGGAAAATGTCTTTGTTTCTGTAAAATTGATTAATATTTAAATATGAAAATTTAAGCTCCCAAAGTAGGCAAGTGGAAAAGAATCATTATGGTGTTTCTTGTGCTACTAAAATGAATATACCTGATAGAGTCTTGTATGGCAGGCATTTTCCAGAGGTAGTCTTATGAGTTACAACTCACTTTTTCTGAGTCTGATCAATCTGATAATCATCTCCATCAATATTATTTATAAATTAATTCTATATCCATCTAAGTTATTGTTTTTATACAATGCTTGTTTAAAAACATGAGCTACTGGTAGGATCAGGTATTATTGTAAGCCATAAACAGAAAAGTCTGTTGGTCCCTTGTAAATCATATTATATAAACATCAACATATTATACTTGTAAATAAGAGTGACTCAAAGCAGAGGGTTTGTAATTAATAAAAGAACATATTACTAATGTTGATGCTTACTAGGTACTTTACCACAGCTTAAAAAGTTGCTGTATGCAATTTAAATTAAAAATTTAAATGATGAACTTTTATAATGTAACAGATTGATGACTTATATAGAAATCCAAGGAACTTGGTTTTGTTTGGGTCTCTGGTCTTTACCAACACACTACTGGAATTTGGGCAAGTAACTTCCTTCTGCAAGTGGTAAGCCCAGGTGAGCTATCCACTTTCAGTAAAAGACATTACAACATTTTGCTTGAACAATATCCTCAAAACTTTCTCCATTATCTTTTTTTAATTGTAGTTTCTAATTTCATTCCTTTCCTAACTTTATAATTTACATTAGTAGTGTACACAAATAAAAACAAATGAACAAGCAACTGTTTCCACATCGTCTTTCTTGAGGTACTTGAATGAGAATGAGTATTAAGTCACTCCCTCAACATCACAAATCACTTGATTCTTCCTAGAAACAAGCAATAAACTATGTAAAATTTTAGTATCATATAAAAAACAAACTAATTCTTTCTAAAAAGTATTTTAACACAGTATAAATGATCATCAAAATTATGATATATGTGCATATATATTAAAAACAATAAGACATAATTTTGTACTTAAAAATGTCCCTATAATAGAATTAAGTGCTGGATAATGAGTTGCTTTACATATATTATTCTTTCTAAGGAATATTTTTCAAATTTGCTATAATGAAATTTTCTTCTATTAAAAGACCATCACAGATAACATTGTTATTATTTTCTCTGAATGAGTCTATTAGTATTCTGAAAATATCCATGTATTAACAACAATTGCACATCAGATCCTTTTATTTTTTTTTCTACAGCACAGCTGGGGATATTACAGGATTTTCCAATAAAAGAACTTTCTTTACATTCTTTTTACTAGTTTGTTATTCAAAATAATTTTTTTAAGAACTTTAATAAAATTTTAGTTTTGTTTATTCCAGCCTTATAGACGGAATTGAGTTTGCCAAGTAACAGATTAAACTGTCCATGGGGTTACTATAGTTCAATAATGTTAATTCCTACATGACATGTTCTCAGTCCAGATTTTTAGAAAACATAAACAATATCTGTTATGATAATTTTGTTTCTTAATATTTCTCAGTCACTTTTTCTTTTTCATATAATTAAGTAAAAATTTAAGTTATATTAGTTCTAGGAAAGATTTTTTGTTGGCTGGTTCAATGTTTGTTGCTGTTATTTTTTTTTTAATATGTTGGGGAAACGCACGTCTCCAAGCGTAAGTAACTGCTCTCAAGGTCACAAAATGAATTTGTGTTTTAGTCATGACTCTGATTCCAGTGGAGATACTCAAAATGTCTATCTTGGAAATATGATCTTCCATATAACCCTCCTCTCCTTATCTTTCTTTCTTATTTTAATTGATTTGAAAGGTGGGGAGGGTGGGAAGAAAAGAGACAGAGGCAGAGAAGGAGAAAGAGAGACATTGATTTATTGTACCACTTATTTTAGCATTCATTGGTTGCTTTTTTGCACCTGGCCCCAAAGTTGAAACCTGCAACCTTGGCCTATTTGATGACACTACCTGAGCTACCTGGCCAGGACATCCTATCCATATTTTCAAGACCTTTACATTTCTTATGTTAACTGACCTACAACCGTAAAGTAGACATTTCAGTTTATAAAACTTTCAGGAAAGGTTATGCCTACATATATATGAATATATTTAAGAACCTGTAGTTCTCTCATGAATTGAACTCATAAACTCATGGGAACTCTCCTTTTTTCCTTATTCTAGCGAAATGAAACTTTCTCTGACCTATAATACAGAAGTTTCACTTCACTTCTATATTTCATTGAAAGAAATGCCTTTATGCTAAGTTTGAATTCTTTTTCAGCCTCCCACCCAGAGCAATTCCTATCTGAATTCCTCAGGAATGCAGTTGGCTTTAGAGGGTATGCTCATAAACACTTGATTATCATTAGCTGTAACTTAAATATGAATGTTTTTCTTGCTGAATTTTGGTTTTATATATATGAGGCTCATTTTTCCCATTATGAAATAGCTTTTGTTTTAATTTATTTTTATTGTTGTTGTATTGAAATAGCTTTTAAAAAGTTTATTATTTTCCTCCTATTATCCATCTAGAATTACCTATGAGTGAAGAATGTCCAGTTTAAACTGATGATGAGAGGGCAAATTTAAATCAAATCTAAACTTTAGGTCCATGATAGGTATTCCAGAACTTGTCCCTATGTTTAGTCATAGGAATGATCTACATTCTCAGCATAGCTTGTGGGAAATTTCATTTCTATGCATATAATAATTGGGTGAAGTAATGATAGACATGATTTTGGAAACTTGACAGATTCTGTGCTAGTATCAGACTTTGTCCTTTATTTTAGACTAAAGGACGGTTAGTTAATATTTATAGTCTCCCATATGTACATCTATTAAATTATGCTACAAACACTGATTTTACTTGCCACATAGGAAATTTGGAGTAAAGTTATGTATAATAGAATGAGTATTTATAATATAAGAATTAATTATAACCTAATCTCCTATTAGGTATTTATGATAAAAGAGTAATATATCACTAAAACTTTGTTTTATGGGGAGAACATTTTTTTAAAAGCTTAAAATACCTATATCAGTAATCAATACCTAATATATACGTGGATGCATATGTCTATGTGCATTTATATATATTTGTGTATGCAACACACTAGGCATAGGTACAATATATGCATATATATATTCATGCATAATATGCATATACATAAACACACACCTACATGCAAACATACAAGAATACTTGGTAAATTTTGTGAGGATCTTTGGAAATTATAATACACTCTTTGAGGTTTAAGTATTAAGAAAATTTGACAAAATTTTTTGAGAAGTGCTACTATTAAAAATAGTGAAAATGAAGAGTAATTAAAAATAAGAATATAATTTATAGATATAATTCATAATAATAAAAAGAAAAGTTTGAATTGAAGATCCTAGGTAAGAAATTAGATTAGAAGCCACATTAAAGGGAAATAAATTCAATATTTGACCAACATTAAAATATTTTAGAAAATGTAAAGAAATGTCTATTTCATTTATTCAGTTAATGAATACATTTTGGCCAATTATTTAGACTGAAAAAAAAAAGATTCACCCTATGGCTTCTATAAGACAAACCATTCAAAACAGAGTTTATAAATATTTGGTTATATTTTGACCTCTATGAAATCCTGCAATAACAAACTAACAAGTTTTGACTTGGGATCACCCATTAGTATTGTAAGAGATGTAAAAGAAAACTCCTTTACCCATTTATATGCTACTACTATTGGTGAATACAGTTAACTTAGACTCAAAAGAGAAGCTGTATAGGTATCAGCCCGTCATTCATCCAGCATGTGAGCATGTTTCAGACAGAGCACTAGCAACTTGAATGTCTGCCTTGTATTCTGGTCTATTGTATGACTAACAATAATTTGATTTCCTGAGAAACTTTATTTTGTTGTTGAGGTGGTAGTAGTATTATTCAAGTTTCTTATAATTCTCTAGGCATATGTTGATTCAACTGTAAAATCATTAGTTGTAATTTATTTGCCAAGTGTTTTATTGAAAAAAAAGATACTCTAAAATAGCATTAAAAATAGCCTTGAATACTGATATGATGTTTGTTGATGAAAGTAAATTTCTAGTCAGTATTTCTAAATTAATGATTATTTTTACTGATATGTAGAGGGGAAGAAAAGTTATCAAATATAACTTTAAATTTAATGAAACATGAGATCCTTGTTGTACAAAAATGTTATCAAAACAGCTTCTTTTTTTATTTTACTCTATCTTTTCTCAAAAGAATGTTTTGGGACTTTAAGGCATCTCAGTTCTTTTTACATTACCATGGCTTAATTAATTGGAGTTTAAATCTTTGTAGTTTAGGGGAAAACACAACAAACTTTCTAATTTCCAAAGCAGACTAATGCAGTCTTATATATTGTTTAAATATTTAAATGCTTCTATGCAGGTTGATAAATACATTATGCTCAAGCTCTCTCCTACCCAGGTGTTAACCCAGATTTTCCTTTTAAGGTAATGCCCCTAAATCCACCAATTTACAAAAACTAATCCAACAAGACTCTGCTCTAATATTAATATGCTTCAGTTCTGACATGTACATGCTCATTTCTCACTAATTGTTAAATGTTGTGTATATCACTCTCTTTTGATTTGATTGACTTATATTTTGAAATGACTGCTACAATATATTTAACATCTGTCATCTCATATAGTAGATTCAATAAGAAAATAAAACATTTCTTCTAGTGATGAAAACTCTTAGAATTTACTTTCTTAATAACTTTCCTATATCGTACAGCAATGTTAGTTATAGCATATTGTGCATTACAACTCTAGTACTTATTTATCTTATATGTTTACCTTTTGATCACGTACTTCCAATTCCCTTTCCTTCAGCCCCCTATATCTGATAATTACAAGTCTGATCTCTTTTTTAAGAGTTTGGTGTTTTTTGTTTATTTATTTGTTTGTTCTTAGATATCACATATATGTGAGATTATACAGTATTGGTCTTTTTCTGTATAACTTACTACACTTAGCATACATAATGCCTTCAAGTTTCATCCTTTTGTTCCAAATAGTGGGATTTCTTCTTTATTTATTCATTGATGTACCATGTGACCAAAGTAGTGACCATGCCTTGGTTATTTTAGATAATGATACTATGAATATAGTGGTGCAGATATATTTTATATTAGTATTATTTTCTTTGTAATATACTCCAAGTAGTACAATTATATGACAGTTCTATTTTAAATTTTTGAGTAAACTCCATACTGTTCTCCATAGTGGCTACAAAAATGTACAATCCCACCCACAGTGTACAATGGTTTTCTTTTTCCACATTCACACTATCATTTGTTATCTCTTGTTTTTTTGTAAATATTACTCTTAATTACTTCCAACCTACAATTACTCCTTCTGTCAGGCCCAAGGAATGTGTTTGTCTATGCATGGCTGGACCTTCCCACTGGGTCAGCAGGAGACACAGCCTTGAAGTTCATCTTGTTCCCAGAGCCCTGGAACACTGAGCCCCAAGAATAGCCACCATAGCGACCCTGAGCAGACAGGTGTTACCTTTGGGTACACAGCCTTTTTGTTCTAATGTGTATAGAGCCTCCTTTGTTCCAATGTGTATATGAGATGCCCTTACTGTAAGCTAGGCACACACTACTGTTGTATGGGGTGGGACAAACCATATGTGGAACGTCAACAATCCATCAAGCCACCCAGGTGCCTATAAAGGAGAGTTAACCTAAGTACAGCTATAACATGTGTGGAATAACTGTGTGTGCGGATGCCAACACCCTTGCTTCCCAGCCTGTGTGGTTGTAAACCTGCTGCCTGCAATAAAGCATGTCAAATCTCCTGAAAGCTCTGCATACATCCTTCACCAGACCAGAGGCCTCCCCACTATCAGAACCTACTGGTCTGAAAGCTAAACGACCTGACACCTTCAAATACGCTAAGAAAGGAAAACAGGAATGAAAGACAACATTATGCTACCAGTATAATAGTGAAACTTGTCCTACTGCAATTATGCCCAGAAATGTGTTCAACTTATCATTAGGACCATTCTTCCAACAGGCACAAGGCACTGAAAAAACAGAAAGAGAAGAAGGGGTCTAGGAGGTGGAAAAGGAAAAGAAGAAAAAATAGAAGGAGAAGGCAGAATAGATACACAGGCAAGTGTGTAAGTGACATGTATTGATGAGCCTCTCCAACAATCCTTCTTGAATTGGAAAAATATTTTTTATAAACCTCATACAATGAACATCTCAAATCTTTTTCCCATTATCTCTCAGATTATTACCTTTTGCCTACCATTAGTCAACTTACCCTGGAGTTCTGAATATTTATAAATATTTTCATAACCTTCAAAGAAATGGAAAAGGTTATTAAAAAGTTAATGAAAAAACTATAAATTTAAATAATATTTATTTTAAATCTTTATAAAAATATAAATAATGAAATGCACTGATTGTTCCCAGTCAAACTGAAAAATTCAACTCTAATCGAGAAGTATTACATCAGACAGAAGGCAAAGTTACCTCAGAAACTAAATCATTTCTGAGCATACATATAAATGAAACTATAAAGCATAGGACTTTTGAAGTTTTATTAATTCAATTTCTTGACAACAGGACTAAAATATACCCTTGCAGTATTTATATGTGTGCTTTACTATGTGTATTATGGGCATAAACAGCTATGATGGACGATGTCAGGGTTAATAAATTGAAAGTTAAAATAAACTGAAGAGAACAAATAACTTCCATTTACAGAATTATAGACTTATAAAATACAATGCTCTTTAAATAACAGCCAGTCTATATTCCAAATTTTATAAGTAAATAAAATGAATAAAGCCCAAACTGGAGAATTAATTTCCTCATAGTTTATTATGTAGCGAGTTATTTTAATGATATATATTTACTGATAAGGTGTCATTGTGAGTTTTAGCAAATTGATATATATTAGTTTTCTCATTTTGTGTATGTGTCTTGGGTCATTTTGTGTATGTGTCTTGAGCAATTATTAAATCAGAGAGGATTGTCTTGACTGGGTTGAATTATCTCAGTAGGAGGCCTGACCAGGTAGCTCCATAGATTAGAGTGCTGTCCCAATGTGCCAAGGTTGTGGGTTCAATCTCCAGTTCAGGCACATATAAGAATCAACACATGAATGCATATATAAATGAAATTACCAGTCAATGTCTCTCTCTTTTCTCCTAATACTAATTTAAGCCCTTAATATGTATGTGTGTGATATATATAGGTGTAGGCAAAACTAGGTTTACAAATGTAATATAAATAAATAATGCAATTATTACTAAATAATAATAAAGATTAAACTCTGTGTCTTTTGTACTATAAACCAACTTTTGCCCAACCCCGTATATTGCATACTCAGATCCTATTAGAACTTTAAATTATGAGGTTATTAGACACAGAAATTTCCATTTGTTTCTAGTGTGAGGAGGAAGGCATGTTATGTGTGACTGCACATAGGATTACTCTCTGGACATGATCATAGGCAGAGATGATAAAAACTTGTAATTCTGTTATATATATAAAATGGCCTTAGTTGGAAAGTACTCTTCTGATGTTTAGTAACAATTTTCAGAAAACAAAAAAACACCTAAAATTTGTTTAATGGAGATAATCACAACTTTGCAAGTATCTCATGCTTTACTTATTGCTATAATGTGAAATTCAGCTGTTCTTTTGAAAAAATATACACCATAATTGGTTGAGATTTATTAAATATAGTAGTTAGAATTCACAGAAAATAATTTTAGTCTTTTTCCTGCCAAAGAGGAAGAAAATAAATGTATGCTGTCTTTGCTGAAAGATGTCAAGTTTGTAAAAAGGAATTGATATAAGCATCACTTAGGAGAAATAAAAATTCCACTTAACCACTTTTACCCTCAATTTTCTCAGTTCTAAATATGAAGATAAGAAAATCTATGTTTCATGAAAGTTTAATATATCATTGAATATACTGGTCTTAATGATTTTGAAAATTATTGGAGCACAATAAATGTTTAACAAATAAGGAATAGTACTATTTATTCATAATGACATATTCATTAATTAATTGATACTTTTATTTTATAGCATGCTAAGTAATTATATATATTTGTAGAGTAATAAACCTAAACTATGTAATAATATTATATAATTTAATTTCATACTCATTAAAATATATTCATAGTTATTGCATCATATTTATACTTGATCAGACAGCATAAAATAGTGATTAGAAGTATAAGTTTTAGGCTGCTTATGTTCAAATCCTGCTTCATCAGCAATTGACTATAATTTCAGACCTTACTTGTTCTCTCTATGACTGGAATTCCTCACATGGAAAATGGAAGAAAAAAGAGAAAGAGAGAGAGAGAGAGAGGGAGAGGGAGGGAGGGAGAGAGAGAGAGAGGGAGAGAGAGAGAGAAAGAGAGAGAGAGAGAGAGGAAGGGAGGGAGGAAGGAAGGAAGGAAGGAAGGAAAGAAGAAAAAGAGAGAAAAAGAAAGGAGGGAAAGAGAGGGAAAGAGGAGGGAAGGGAAGGGAAGGGAAGGGAAGGAAATGGAAGGAAAAGGAAGAAGACAAGAAAAGAAAAAAGGAAAAGAAAGGATAGGAAAAAAGGGAAGAAAAAGAAGGAAGACAAAAAGGAAAATCATCACAAACTTTAATGTACTACTTTGACAGCTAAATTTAGTCAATGTAGTAATGTATTTGGAACCTGTATTGCAGTATACATTCATTATATTTGGTTTATTTATTACATTTGTCTATAGTGATGATTTTTATCAGCAAAATAAAAAAGAACAGAAAGAAAGAAAAATCTTTAATATAAGAAAGAGAGTTTGGGATTTGAAGATGAGCTCTAACCATAAGATTACAGGTAGAGAGATAATTTTTTAAATTGATTTATTGTTGCTGTATTATAATTGTTTCATTTTTCCCTGATTGCTCTCCCCTGATCTACCCACCCCGTTTCCTTTCCCATAGTCAATCTCCACCTCATTGTCCATGCCCTAGGGTCTTTCACATCAGCTCCAGGACTAAACCGTTCCCCTACTCCCTTCCCCACTCCTCCAGTCATTGTCATTCGGCTTCTTTTTTTTCCATGCCTCTGGTTCTGAGAAATAACTGACATAATGGCAGAGACATAACAACTATGCAAAGGTTATGTAACTGGAGTTCTAGGACTGTATCTTGTTTACATTTCAGGGAAGATTGGGATTGACACAGAGATTGTGTATATTATCATCCTTGAACACTTTGTAGTGTTCATCGTGATTTAGACATACAAAAAATATTGACTTTTTTTTAATTTTTAAAAAATATTTTATGTATTATTTTTAGGGAGAGGGGGTGGGAGAGAGGCAGAGAGGGAAAGAAACATCAATGTATGATTGCCTTTCACCTGCCTCAAGCTACAGATCTGGCTGGAGACCTGGCTTGCAACCTGGTTAAGTGCTCTGGCTGGGGAATCGAACCAGTGACCTTTGGGTTTGCAGGTTGGAATCTTACCCACTGTGCCACCAGCCAGGGTTGACTATTTTTTTTAATAAGCCATGTTCAGTACCTGTATTTCTCTTTCTTGTTTTTTTATGATCACTTATTTATATTCTGTCTTGTACAAAAACACATTCAGGGTGATATGCAGGGATCTATTACAATGAATTCACTGCAGATGAGTAAAGTACAAATAGTTTTGCCTTGCAGATCATTTTTTTAAAGTTAAAGTTTTTCAGCAGTTTACATTTTTGTTGCTATTTTAATGGGATATATTCTTTAGTTGTGCTTTCAGAATTTCTCTTGAAATAAAAATCTAGTTGGAGTTTTGATTCAATAAGAGTTTTATATTTTAGCATTCATCTTTGATTTTCCAAAATACATGCTTTTATTTTTTTGTAAATAAATTTTGTTTTCCACTTTACCAATGTCTACTTGCATTTGCTAGTCCTTCTAGAATACCTTAATTATGAGTGGAAAAGATGAGCATGTTTGTCTCACTTTTAACTGGTAAGTGATATTTTAATTATTTCAAATTTTAAGCGTGATTCTAAACTTAGCTTTATGTATATGTGTTCATTTAAAATATAATATCCATCTATTTTTATGGATTAATATTGTCATTATTTTTGTAGCTGTGGAACTGATTCAAGACCAGATAAATCTGGATGTTCTTAAAGGCTCCAAATATCTCTACCATAAATGAGTAGCTTTGCTATGATTGTTGTTGCATGTGACAGAAGTTTAATATTTAAATGTACCGAAAGTCATAATGAATGCTTTTTAGTTTTAGTCATACATTAAGTTAATGTTAATGTTAATAATAGTTTATTGCATACCCATAAGATAGTGAATTTAATATATGTATAAGGTCCTGGATTTCTCCATAGCTCTGGCTGTAATATTTTGTGGAGAATTTTAGAATCTCTATAAATGAGGTCACTATAGTCTGTCTGGATAAGGCACACAAGACTAAAAAAGCCTTAGATAGTGACAGCTGTCTTCCTAGAGCCTAGTGATTGCCTGGACTGGGCTTCTGCAAAGGAAAGAGACACCTAAGTAATTAGAAATGTAGCCCCACTTCTACCTTTGACCATCTGGGAAATCTTGAAGGGCAAAAAGGGATAGTGAATTCTAGACCATGACCAGTATTGAGAATAAACAAATACATGTAATATAGTAATACTGGATGGTATATATATATATATATATCACCCTTTTAGTTTTCAAACTATTCAGAAAAGCTGTAGTATGCAAAACAGTGTGGTACTTATATTGAAACAGATATACAGACCAATAGAAAATAATTGACAGCTCAGAAATGAATCCATGTGTTATGGTCAACTGACCTTTTGAAAAGATAACAAGAGCACACAGTCTCCTCAATAAATGATGCTGTGAAACTTAGATATCCACTTCTATAAGAATAAAATCACCTGGCTGGTGGCACAGTGGATGAATTGCCAGCCTGTGAACCCAAAGATCTCTGGTTCGATTCCCCAGCCAGGACACATACCAGGTTGCAAGACAGTTCTCCAGCCAGTCCATAGCTGGAGGCAGGTGAAAGGCAACCACTCATTGATGTTTCTCTCCCTCTCTGCCTCTCTCCATTCCCCTCTCTCTGGAAATAATAAATAAAATCTTTTAAAAAATAAAATAAAATCAGACCCTTTTTACACTATAAACAAAATCATTCAAAATGGGTTAAAATTTTAAATGTAATTCTTAACATTATTAAAGCACTAGAAGAAAATATAGCGGAAAACTTCTTGACATTGCTTTGGCAATGTTATTTTAGCTATGATCCAAAAATACAGGCAGAAAAGCAAAAATAGACAAATGATACTGCATCAAATTAAAAAGCTAATAATGCACAGAAAAGGAAACTATCAATAGAATGAAGAAACATGTGGAGTATGAAAAAATATCTATAAAGCATATATTTCATCAGGAGTTAATATCTAAAATATAAAAATAAAACTCAAAAAAAAAAAAAAGAAAGAAAAGAATCTGATTGAAAAATGGGGAAGGACTCAAATAGATGTTTCTCAACAAATAAAAAGGCATATAAGTGGCAAACAGGTACATGAAAAGTTACCTAATATCATTAATCATCAGGGAAATGTATATCAAAACCATGATGAGATACCACTTTACTTCTGTTAGAATGGCTATTATTAAAAGACACAAAGATCTGTGTGTTGGCAAGGGTGCAGTGAAAAGGGAACCCTTGCACACTTTCAATGAGAATATAAATTACTACATTCATTATAGAAAACATTATGGAGATTGCTTCAAATAAGGACAATAGAACTATCACATAAATCCAGCAATACCATTTCTGGGTATATAGCCAAAGGAAGTGAAGTTATTAACTTAGAGATATATTTATTTCTGTGTTCATTGCAACATTATTCATAATCACTAAAATATCAAAACAACAAATGTGATGGTCAATGAATGAATAGTAAAATGTGATAAAAGTGTGTATGTATGCACTTACGTGCCTGTGTGCACATACATGCAACATGCAAACCCCCCCCACACACACACACACATTTGAATAAAAAAAGAACAAAATCCTGCCATCTGCAAACCTGGAAGACGTTATGCTAAGTGAAGCAAGTCAATCACAGAAAGGCAAATATTGCATGATCTCACTTACGTGTGGAAACTAAAATGTTAAAATCTGAGAAACAGAGAGTAGAATATTGGTTGCCAGAGACTAGCAGGAAATGAGAAGGTATTAGTCAAAGGTAACAAAGTTCCAATTGTGCCGGATAAATATATAGTGGAGACTAAATTGGTGATTTTACTTAATCATCTAGCATTGTATACTTGAAATTTGTGAAGAGAGTAGATCTTTAGTATTCCCACCATTAAAAATTTGAAAGCAGCCCTGGCTGGTAGCACAGTGGGTAAGATGCCGGCCTGCGAACCCAAAGGTCTCAGGTTCGATTCCCCAGCCAGGGCACATAACAAGGTTGCAAACCAGGTCTCCAGTCAGATCTGTGGCTGGAGGCAGGTGAAAAGCAACTATATATTGATGTCTCTCTCCCTCTCTGCCTTTCTCCCTTCCCCTCTTTCTAAAAATAATAAAATAAAATCTTTAAAAAAAAAAACTTGAAAGCAACTCTGAGGTGATGACTTATGTTGCTTACCTTGATTATGGTAATTATTTAACAGTGGATACATATATCAAAACATCAGGTTATATATGTTAGATAAGAACTGTGTTTATTCAGTTGTACTTTAATAAATCTGGGGATGTCAATAATGACACTTCTTAGGGGGAAATAATACTGATCACAATAAACCTTATTTTCTCTATTCAGTTTTCTCTTTATCATTAATTTTCAAGGTTAATGTAGTTTGATTTTTTTCATTAATTGTGCTCATAGGCTAGAAAGCACTTCAGTTCTCTACTGCAGCAATTTTCAACCTTTTTCATATTGTGGCACACTTAAACTAATGACTAAACTTCTTTGGCACACCACAAAATATATATTTTTGCCTATCTGACAAAAGATACGTATAATATTGATTCATTCACACCAAACAGCTTTTTTTTTTTTTTTTATTGTATTGGCTGTTGTCAGTTTAATATTTGACAATCAAACAAAAGAGGTCAGTGCCCCTGACTAAATAGTCAGGTATTGCAAATTAAAAAAAAAAAAAAAAATGTGGCTCACTGGTTGAAAATCGCTGCTCTACTGTGTTGAAACCAAGAAAAATCCAAGTCATGTTCTTAATTTTTTCTCTAAGCCCCAATATTGCATCTTGAAAGCCTTGCTTCTGACACTGAAGAGGTTGAATGCCTCACACAAACACACACAGCATACTTTTCAGGAAGCCATTGTAAGTACAACAGCTGTATGTTGGGAAAATTCCACTGATTTTGTTTATTCAAAATATCTAAATTCAGGAAAATTACTAGGACTCTATTGAATTCTGCAAGATCCTACATCTGTTTACTATTAACACACAAGGAAGGTGCAAAGGAGACTTCCATAAGCTTCAATAGCCCAGTGGCCGTGGGAAAGCCTCATTCCAGGACACTGCTTACTGTCAAGATTCAGGAACATGGTATCCTCCTAGTACACATTTGACATTTGTTTGATGGGTTTAGGCAAGTTTGCAGTGCTGTGCATATAAATTATCATATTATTCCCTGTATTTTTCTGGTGAAGTAGATAGAAATGATCAATGCTATTTAACAGAGGGGTTACATATCTCTGTGTACGTTAGCAACTAATGAGAAACAAAAAGTGAATATCTTAATGTACAGTTAGAGAGGAATGATTCAATATTGCATAACCTTTTTTGTTTATAGCATTAAAGAAGGTTTTAAAAATGAGTTAGAGAAGCATAATGAATGCCTTCAAGTTTATATGTCACAGTAGATGATATAGGTTTTGTCTTAATAAATATCCAGATACATTTGCTATATACTAGAAAAAGTGGTAAAATATCCATCAGTACAAC
The DNA here is from genome assembly GCA_004026585.1 of Noctilio leporinus. NCBI lineage: Eukaryota > Metazoa > Chordata > Mammalia > Chiroptera > Noctilionidae > Noctilio > Noctilio leporinus. The sequence continues at coordinate 246,042 of PVIW01001493.1, read as the reverse complement.
ATAATTGGAGAAATACTTTCATTTTCACATAGACATAACTTTTTTATCAAGTAGCCAAATTATTACTGCCCAAGTTTAAGGATCCATTGAAAGTTATGTGATTTTAAAAATCAATTAGTTAAATAAATAGTTATTAAACAAGTACTTGGTTTTACTAATTGCAGATGGCCCTGAAGATACAAAAGTGTTCGTATCTTCTAAGTGTTCTCTTTCTAGTCAGGGAGAAGGTTAAAATTTACTTCTAATAAGAATTGCTACTGTAGCAGGTGGCTCAGTGGGTAAGGCGCCAGCTTGAAAACCCAAAGGTCACTGGTTCTATTCCCAGCCAGGGCACATAACCAGGGTGCAAGCCAGGTCTCCAGCCAGGTCTGTAGCTGGAGGCAGGTGAAAGGCAACCACACATTGATGTTTCTCTCCCTTTCTTCCTCCCTTCCTGCCCTTCTCTCTAAAAATAATGAATAAAAAAATATTTTAAAAAAAGAATTGCTTTTTATTAAAACATAAGTATATTTGAGGCAAGGGTGGCTGTGGCAGTGGTATAAGTGCAATTTGCCATGGTGAAATTGCCTGTGTAACATCTGGGCAGTCACCAAGAGAACATTGATTTAATATGTCTTTGATATCAATCTTAAAAGTCTTAAAGCCAGCAACTTGAGATGCAGTTTTATGTTTTAATTCTCTTACAGTACTAAAATACAGTTTTTCATAAGATTAAAATTTTAAATTAATAATAAGACAATGAAGCATTGTTTTTATTATAGCAACTCCTTTTACTTCTTTTTTTATTTTTTATGCTCTTACAGTTGTTCTTGCTTTTTTTCCTTGTACTCCCCACCACCTAACCTCACTCTATCCTTCCCTCTCTTAGAATTTAAAGAAATTGTATGTACTCTTCTGCAGAACAAGAGAATAAAGCAATTCAATTACTGGATAATACAAATCAGACTCCAAAGCAAATGGGCTTTTATTTTAGTTTTAAATTTTGTAACACTTGTTAAGCACACCCATTTATAAAATATCATGTGTAGATTAATAGAAATGTACTGGACAATTTTGCAGTGGTCTAAAACAAGCATATTCATTGACATTATATGGTGGTCAAAAACAAACATATTGATATATTTCTAGACTAACTTAAATATTAAACCTATTATTGTGTTTCAAGCCTAACAGTTTTTAAAGATTATAAACCTCAATACAGTATATGGAGACAACTGATAAACTCACATGCCTGCCATTTTAAGCACAATTCAGAATAGATATTGAAACAACTTATAAATATTAAAATATTTCACCAAATATTAGTCATCATCAGATGACCAAGAATTAATATTGCTAACCTAAAATAAGTGTGCACCTGCTTCTATGTGAACATTCTGTCATCTCAACAGAATCTGTTAACCCATGACCACATAGAAAGAAATTTCATCAGTTGAAGTTTGAAAAGAAAATAGTTACAAAAATATACTTTAAAATACAGATAAAATTTTGCTGTAACAAATGTTTAAAAACACTGGATGATTTAACCAGTATCCAAAAACTAACTTGAGAGGCTAGAATGATGTGCTAAGCTTACAAAATAAAACTTATTTTTAGACCCTACTAGTGGATACCACTAACGTGACTGCTTATCTTCCACAATATTCTTCCCCTGAGACCCTCATCAGTAACCAGAATGGAATTTAGTAACCATGTGATTTTAATGTGACTTGCCCTTCTGGCCACAACAGTTTAAAAACAGTACTGGAAGTGAGCTTCTCTGCATGTGGCAATGGACAAAATTAAGGTGAAATTGAAAATTGAAGACTGAGCAGTGTCTAGAAAATAAATGAATGGAAACTCAGGGAAACAATATTACCACATAGAAAATAATTAAAGTATATGTGTTTGGAAATAAGATGAAAGAAATTAAAAAGTGAAAACAGTTTATTTCTTGGTTTCCAATGACATCCATTCATACATACTTAGGAGTACATGTAGAATATTTATATAGTGGTGGGAAAAGGAACAACAATAAACCAGTTCTGATAAAGTTCATGCAATTTTCTCCAGAAATATAGAACAGGGACTTCAGTAGGGCTAACATCAGCATTGGTGCATCTCATAGCTATGGGGTATATGAAGACATGGGATAAACATGCAAGTTACCAGAGCCTAATTCTAATGAATGGAATGTAATGTATTTAAATCAATTGCATATGTTTCAAGCTTTTCTAAAGGATATTGTCTTACAACTTGTAAGACATGTAAGACTTCTCACATGTTAGGAATGCACTGGCCCATGTACTATAGTTGTGGCTTTACTGACAGTTTATTGTTCAATATATGCCAATGAATTCTGATTTTATGCACTTGTCATTTATGAGCATCCTTACTCTGATTTAGCATTCCAGGAGTCTCACCAACTTTGGGAAACTAACAATAGTGGGCAGGCTTCTGGTCTGGTGATAAACATGGACTTACACGGAACTTTCAGGAGATTTGACATGCTTTATTGCAGGCAACAGGTTTAAAACCACACAGGTTAGGCAGCTAGAGTGTTGGCTTCCCCATGCATGGTTATTCCACTCCTACTACAGCTACACTTAGGTTAAGGACCACAGAGAGAGTCTAAGCATCCTGCACCCACTCTCCTTTGCAGGCAGCTGGGCAGATAATTGGGGGTGTCAGCTTTCCATGCACAGTTTGTCTCACCCTGTGCAGCAGCAGTGCACACTAGCTTACATTAAGGATGCCTTATATACACACTGGAACAAAGGAGGCTCTATACACACTAGAACAAAGAGGCAGTATACCCAAAGGCAACACCTGCCTGCTCAGGGCCACTATGGGGGCCACTCTTGGAACTCAGTGTTCCAGGACTCTGGGATAAGATTATCTTCAAGGCTAACTAATTGGCAGACTCCAGTGGAAGGGCTAGCCGTATATAGGGAGGAACGGGGGACCAGCTCCCTCATCCTGACAATAAGAAAAGGTCAGTTCAAGTTTTCAGTACATAAAACACTACAGGGTCTAATAAGCTTCCTAAGATTAGGCCTCCTTATTTCATTACACATTATCTTCAAACTTTTCTAAACAAGCTTGTGATTAGAAGGTTAACATCTGGCCTGGGTTAACACTGGCCTGCTGTGAAATAGGCTTAATGTTAGTGTTCTTAAAAACTACACTTAAAATCAATTTGGAATGTTGCATCTGTTATGCAGAAACCTCTAATCTGTAAAACACAGTTGGACTGAGCAAACTGAATTTGGATGCAAATTGCTGGCCTACATAGTTGGTGCAAGGCTGAAATTGCCACCCACCTGGGGCAAGATGACCTGTCTATACTTTGGTTTTTATGTGTTCATTTATGGGAGCCCTGCATAACCATAGGGTGAGGGGCAAAATAAATACAGTAATGTATAGCTGCTGGACCTTCTCCTGAGATTGAAATCTATTTGCTACTTCTCCAATCCTTTTTCTTCCACAAATTAAATAAATACAGTGTCAGATTGAAGCCTATTTGTGTCTACTGAGTCTTATCATTTATTCTGACCCTTAGCAGTTCTGCCACGGAACTTATATAAATGTTGCCATATGGATTAACGATATGAAGCTGCACTCATACTCAAGTAACCACATCTAAGAGACCTGCAGTTGGCATTGATCTTGGCACCACCTACTCATATGTGGGAGTCTTCCAGTATGGAAAAATGGAAATAATTGCCGACGATCAGGGAAACTGAGCCACCCCAAGCTATGTGGCCTTCATTGACACCAAATGATTGATTGGTGATGCTGCAAAGAATCAGGTTGCAATGAATCCTACCAATATGGTTTTTGATGCCAAACAATCAAACACAAATTCGATGATGCCAGTGTCCAGTCTGACATGAATCATTGGCCTTTCTTGGTGGCGAATGATGCTGGCAGGCTGAAGGTCCAAGTAGAGTACAAGGGAGAGACAAAAAGATTCTATGCAGACGAGGTGTCATCTATGGTTTTGACAAAGATGAAGGAAATTGCAGAAGCCTACCTTGGAAAGACTGTTGTCAATGTTGTGATCACAGTACCTGCATACTTCAAAGATTCTCAGCATCAGGGTATCAAAGATGCTGGAACTATTGCTGGTCTCAATGTGCTGAGAATCATCAATGAGCCAATTGCTGCTGCTGTTGCTTATGGCTTAAACAAAAAGTTGGAGCAAAAAGAAACTTGCTGATCTTTGACTTGGGATGTGGCACTTTCAATGTGTCAATTCTTACCACTAAAGATGGACTCTTTGAGGTTAAATCTAAAGCTGGTGATACTCACTTGGGTGGAGAAGACTTTGACAATCAGATGGTCAACTACTTCATTTCAAGGTTCAAGTGCAAGCACAAGATGGACATCAGTGAGAACAGGAGGGCTATTCACTGCCTTCACACTGCTTGTGAACATGCTAAGCATACCCTCTCTTCCAGCATCCAGGCCAGTGTTGAAATTAATTCCCTCTGTGAGGGAATCAACTTCTATACCTCTATCACTCATGCTCAATTTGAAGAATGGAATGCTGACCTCTTCTGTGGCACCCTGGACCTCATGGAGACAGCTCTTTGGGATGACAAGCTTGACAAGTCCCAGATCCATGATATTGTCCTGGTGGGGGGGGTTCTACCCATATTCCAAGGATTCAGAAGCTCCTGCAGGACTTCTTCAAAGGGAAAGAGCTGAATAAGAGCATCAACCCTGGTGACACTGTTGCTTATGTTGTAGCTGTCCAGGCAGCCATCTTTTCTAGGGACAAATCTGAAAATGTCTAAGACTTGCTGCTATTGGATATCGCTTCTCTCTCCCTTGGTATTGGGACTGCTGGCTGAGTCATGCCTGTTCTCATCAAGAGCAATACTACCATTCCTACCAAGCAGACACAGACCTTCACTGCCTGCTCTGACAATCAACCCAGGGTGCTCATTCAGATTTATGAAGGTAAGCGTGCCATGACCAAGGATAACCATCTGCTTGGCAAGTTTGAACTCACAGGCATACCTCCTACACCTCCTGCTATTCCTCAGATTTAAGTCTCTTTTCATATTGATGCTAAGGGCATCCTTAACTTGTCAGCTGTGGATAAGAGTATAGGAAAAGAGAACCAGATTAACATCACTAACGACAAGGGTTGCCTGAGCAAGGAAGACATTGAGCACATGGTCCAGGAAGTTGAGAAGTACAAAGCTGAGGATGAGAAGAAGTGGGACAAGATGTCTCCTAAGAGCTCCCTGGAGTCCTATACATTCAACATGAAAGCAACTGTTGAAGATGAAAAACGTCAGGGCAAGATCAATGATGAGGGCAAACAGAAAATTCTTGACAAGTGCAATGAAATTATCAAGTGGCTTGATAAGAATCAGATGCAAAAAAGGAAGATATGAACATCAGTAGAAAGAGCTCAAGAAAGAGAAAGTGTGCAACCCAATCATCACTAAGGTGTACCAGGGTGCAGGAGGCATTCTTCCAGTTCCTCTATCCCGGGGTGTCTCCTCTGGGCCCACCATTTAAGAGGTCAATTAAGCCAACCTCTTGCATAGATTTAGCATTGTTCCATACAAAATATTGAAGGACCCAAATTTATAGCAAATCCCATGGCAGTTTTAAAAGTTGAGCTGCTGTATAATAAAACTGAGTATCCTTGATACTTGAATACAGACTATGTGCACAGGAAAAGGAAACAGTGTGCTTTATACGTACTATATTTTAAAGTGGAAAATGCAATGTCTTAAATAAAACTACTTAAAATTGAAAAAAATTATAGTTTAATAGGAATAAAGTATTATTAGTTCAGACCATAAAATGGACACTTTAATAGTTCAAAAATTTTTAATTACTATTGTTATATGCATGACTGTTAACACACAATACAGAAACAATGCTCCACAATAAATAATATATTGTTGGTAAGAGAGAAGATAGTCTTACCAATTTTTACATGTAATCAACTTTAATTTACCTTCACACATGGTCTGATTAGGCCTAAATAGCCAGAGTAAATAGTGATCACATTAGGTGATAAATGACCTCCTCATCAGGGACTGCTTCATCTGCTCCTCCTAATTTAAGGTTGTATGTTATGTTACGAGATAAAATAACATTTCTTTCCTCACACTGACAGTAAGTAGCAAGGATTCACTGAATCAAGCACTGTCTCTACATTGCTAAAATAACTTCTCTGTGACTTTCTTATTCAAAAACTCTGTCTTTTATTTAATTATATCTAATGCAGCTCTGCAAGGAAGATAATTTTAGCATCACTTTTAGTTATAAGAATCAAAGATGGAAAGAAAAGGAATATGTGACAGTCACAATCTGAACTCAAAGTTTGAGTCTTCAAACCCAAATAGAATTTTTACCACATATACCCTTGTCTCTCATGAGAAGTGCAGGGAGTTAAGTTCTGAAACAATATTTCCACAGGTAGCAGTGCTATGCACGTTGTTGACTAGCCAGATTGAATTTGTTCTTTACCAGGCAAAGAACATAGTTTGCCTATGGTTGCTATTTGTACTTGTTTAATTTTTTTTAGAATATTGGATTCAATATATATATATGAAAAGAATTTTAGAGTCCCACTGAGCCTTCTATCTGTGGATCACTTGGTGTAAAATAAGTCACCATAATTAACATCTAATAATCCATCATACAACAGTGCAATAAAATCTAGGTATTGAGTTTTGAAATAATTTTGTGGAACAATAGGTGACTATGTTATGAAGACAAAAAGGCAGTTTCAGATACTTCAAAAATTCCAAATCAGAAATTGTTCTCATGGAAAGTTACTTTAGTTACTTTAGTGATTCTAGAGCTGCTTCTATACTACTTTCCGCAAACACCATTGGCTGAAAGGTGTTGGTGTAACAGGGTACAGAGCATGGGTCCCCTGAAGAAATAGGGAAAAAGCCCCAATTCTGCAAAAGGGAGTAAGGGGGCAGGAAAAAGTGGAAAATGCAGCATTTAAGATATATTACATAATAAAGGCAGGTTAACAGCTCATGCCTTCCTAAAGGGAAAATCTGCGGAACCTGCAGAATTGCGTAAGTGACTACGAGAATGAACACAGGCTGGTGACTGGTGACTGGGCTGGGGAGAAGCTCCCAGGGCACCTGCGTGAGCTGTGGGAGTGGATTCCCTCCCGAGATGCCTGTGCATTGTGGGAACTCTTGCCCTGACTAAACATGGCAGCTGAAAGGGGGTCAAAGGCGCTGGGAAGCTGGCAAAAATGGCAGACACTAGCCGGCCATGGAGGAGCTGGCCACAGGAAGTTCTGAGCGGAGCGTGTAAAATTAGGGCTGGCTGAATAGCAGGGGTCTGCCTGAAGACAGAGACAAAGCTGGCAGAGCTGTGGAGACCTGCCTTCCATGCACACAAATACATGAAAAGTGTCTAAAGCTGAACTGTGACCTAAAATGCTAAGGGCCGACTTGTGCTTTTCTGAAAGAATACAGAAAAGTCGCTCTCCTGGCATCCGTGCCTCCCTGGGCTCCAGCCCCTGGGGCTACATTACATTTTGTGACACATGGTTTCCTGAACTGCAGCCTAAAGACTAAAAGCAGTGCACCCCACAACTGTGAAAAATGGCAACTCTAACACCCACAAGAGCACCTTAAAACAATAATAAAAATCTGTTTGTGTGACTGGTTAATAGGCAAATAAGAACATGGGGAACTTCTGGGTATGGTTTTGGTTTATAGCTTTTTGGGAAGCAAGAAAAGTTCTGACTCCTTTGGAAAAGAAGAGCCCTAAACAGAAGTGCTCTCAGGCCCCACAAGGTTGGAACCTAGTTAATAAAAACCTGTTTCCTTCTGCACAAATTGTTAAATCATGTAAATTCAAAGGCACCAAGTAGCCAAGCTCCAGTTTGCATGGTTACGGTGGCACTAAGCAACTACATATATATCAAGATGACGTTAATATAATAGATATTTTTGCTTTTTTAAAACAAGAAAGGATTATGCAAATACTGAATGCTTTTCTATATAAAAATAAAATAATATTGGTATTTTATATTCAAACTTTTATTACTTTTACTTGGGACCACAAAGTACAATTATGTAATTTTAAAATGTTACAGTTCATATATATTCAATCTTTATAAGATATTAAATATATAGAGGATAAAAATTTTATAGAATTGTAAAATCTGACATTAGATATTAAAAAAATTGAGTGGAGGCAGGTGAAAGGCAATCATACATTGATGTCTCTCTCCCTCTCAGCTTCTCTCCCTTCCGCTCTCTCTAAAAATAATAAATATAATCTTTAAAAAACTATTTTGGCCCTGGCTGGTGGCACAGTAGACAAGGTCCTGGCCTGTAAACCCAAAGGTGGCTGGTTCAATTCCCAGCCATGGCACATAACCAGGTTGCAAGCTAGGTCTCCAGCCAGGTCTGAAGCTGGAAGCAAGTGAAAGGCAACCATACATTGATGTCTCTCCCTCTCTGTCTCTCTCTCCCTTCCCATCTCTCTAATAAAATAATAAATAAAATCTTTTTAAAAAATTGAATAATATAATTAAGAACATAAGAATGACTCAAAATGTGATAAAGTAAACAATCAGAAAATAACAAGAAAAAAAGAATTTAGTGTCAAATTATTCTTATCTGTTGCTCACATTATTGGTAAATCTATAGAAACTCCAAAATTACATTGCTCCAGAAGTGTAATGAATAAGCTGGTAAAATTGTCAGAATAAACTTTTTAGAAGTTCTGGAATCTAATTAAAACAAACAAACAAACAAAAACACTTAAAACAGCCAAGGAAGCACTTAATAAAGGAAAAGAAAAACCACTGAATTTTGCTAAGAGACCTCTGTGGTGCCCCCACTTTCTCTGTTAAGATACTTCATTCCCCAGCTCAGCCATGACCTTGACAAAGGTAGCCTTCATCCCTGGTAGAGGTTTTGATATCAGAGATTATTCTCAAAGACCTGTGATTGTGTACTTTGTTTTCTCAATTGGCTTCTATAAATATTAGCTCAGGTTTGTACCTTCTTTTCACCTGTCTCAGCTTCAGCAGTGTTAAGGCTTTGTAGGCACAGGGCAAAAGAGAAAACTTGAGATCGATATTAGACAGAAATAGAAGCCTGAGAAGGAACAAGTTGGGAATGGAGATGCTTAGGGTAATATGGGATTCTGAAAGCTCCTGTCAGGGAATCTTGAGGCTACGTGCATTTTGAGGTATGTGTGCATTCTCAGGAAAGACCACAGGAGAATCTAAGTTCTCACCTGTGGCTACCCTTCAGGTTTCATCCATGAAAGAAATGAAAGCTAAAACAGGGATGTAAATTTTCTGGCAAAGCACTAAAGAAATGCCCCAACACAGAGCCTATCTTAAAATAGGGGTAGAGTATTTAATTTGGGGGGGGAGGTGGGGTGGTGATGGTCTATGGGAATCTCTTTCAAAGCACTAATCACTAGGCTAATGGATCAGAGATCCTGTAGCCAGGCCTGACAAAGAATACAAACTTTTCTAAATTAGTCATAAAGAGCACAAAACAAACAAATCACACAAATACAAAAACAAGTCAAGGAGACCAAGGGGAACATATTCTTCAGAAATGCCATATCATAATATTTAGAATGTCCATTTTTACAAAAACAGAAAAGGCACACCATCAATACTCTCATTTCTAAAATGAAAGTTAAGCCCCTTTTATAGAAAACATTAATTCTCCTTTTTGTCATTTTCTATCCAATATAAAAGGCTGGATTATAGAGCTATTGGTTAATTGTGAAGCTCAGTAATTTAAGTGTATACATAAGTTTTAGAGTTAATACTAGAAGAACATAACAAAGGGCATAACTTCCAAAGATGTGGGTGAAAACAAAAATAAAAATAAACAAATATAATTTAGTCTTGATGAATCATAAGAAAAACACAAACTGAAAGACAGTATCTATAACAATTGGATACTGAATCCAGCTCAAAATAATTGAGTTGGAATCTTCAGCAGCAGCATGAAAAGACTGAGGAACTATTTCAGATTGAAAGATACTTGACATGCTACAAATTACTGTAAACAGATGCCTTTGCTTCAATGAGCATTATTGGAACAACATATGAAACTTAAATGGTAACTGTATAATATATAAATTTAATGCACTGGTGCAATTTTATTGGTTTTGATAGTTATATTGTGATTGTGAGGGTGAAAATCTTGGTAGGAATTACAAAGTAAATTATTCAGATGTTGAAATGCCATATGAACAAGTGACATACACTCATATAGCTCAGAGGAAAATATTATTTTTTAAATGATAAAATAGAACTTTAGGCTTATATTTTATAAAGTATTTTAAAAAATGGCCTAAAGAATATACAAAGAGATAAAAATAGAGATTAAAGTAGAAATTAACAAAGTAGGAAATAAATTAATAATATTCAACAGTTTAGTATTTATTTCTAAGCAAATTATTTAAAAAATATTTGACTATGCTAATGAAGAAATAAATAAATAACAAATAAAATAAGGAATAGACAATAAACATTAGCTATAAAAATATATTTTAAAATAAGTGCTACAGGATTCACAAAACTATACTGGGAAATTTTGGAAAGTTTTACAACAACATAGATATTTTAGATAAAATAAATATTTCCATATGATCTCACCCATTATAGGACAATGATGAACAAAACAAACAACACGCAAAGCAGAACCAGATATATGAATACAGTGAATAGACCTTCAGTGGGCAGGGGGAAAGGGGTTGGGGGAGGAGGGAGATAGAGACAAAGAAGGGGAGCAGTTTAGACAAGAACCTAGTATGGAAGAACCAGGGACATGGACAACATGTGGGATTGACTTTGTGGGGGAGTGGGTGGGTGAAGAAGAGGACAAAGCGGAACAAAAAGGGGATGGATATAATACAACAGTAAAATTAAATTTAAAAAATAAAGAAAGATGAAAATGTAACTGAAAAAAAATTTCCACATACTCAGGATAAACAGAAAACTAGAATAATTCTACACTGATTAGATATAGTAAATTAACAGAAGCAAATCTTTTCCTACAAACAAAATGAAAGACATAGATGAATAGCACACAAAAGAAACACATTTCAGGCATGATTGAATTTAAGAGCAACTTACATAAAAATTTCAATAAAAAATTAAGTTTAAGCCCCGGCTGGTGGCTCAGTGGATGGGCACTGGCCTGCTAACCCAAAGGTTGCTGGTTCGATTCCCAATTAGGGCATATAATCAGCCAGGTAGATAACCAGGTTGCAAGCCAGGTCCATAGCTGGAAGCAGGTGAGAGGCAACCATACATTGATGTCTCTCCCTCTGTCTCTGCCTCTATCCTTTTCCTCTCTCTAAAAATGATAAATAAAAACTTAAAAAAAAGAAAAATATTATAGATCAATATTTGAATATAAACAAAACTTTAAGAAAATTATGTTGCAAAATTATATCAAATGAATAAATACATCACAGACCTTTGAATTTATAGACAATTTTAAAAACTTGGATTAAGTAATGAGTTTGCAAGGTTACTGTATATCCAATCGTATATAAAATCAATTTCAGTTCTACATAACACCAACTGACAAGCAAGCACTGAAATAAAGTGAAAAATATCAGATGCCTTGTAAACTATTTAACAAAATAAATAGAAGATATATTTTCAGAATTGTATAAAATGTTGATAGGCATTAATGAAAGCTTATAAATTGACAAATAAAGTGCATTAGAAATTGCATTTTCAAGCCTATCCTCACTTACTAAACGTCTTACTAAATGAACTTCTATATGTGATGTGTATATTTGCAATCCAAGAGTTCTTTATAATGTTAGTTTATAAAACTTGGCAAGTTGATTTTGAAATGCTTGGGGCCATTAGAAAAAACAGTCATACTAATAGTACAGTTATTGACTATTTTTTAGTTAAAAAAAAATTAGCATGCTGTAGTGATGCAAAGTTGTATGAGACCAAAGAAATGGCAAGAACACCTAGATATAGACATAAATATATATGGACTATTTACAAAGGAATAAGGTGGCACCATAGAGTTCTTTTCAAGAGAAGATACTTGCAAGCTGGTTGATTTAGCACTGGTATGTTTTCAGCAAAATGTAAATGTCTCCTAAAAATAATAATAAGGACTATTTTCAGAACTTTGATATATGGCAGACTTCTTAAACGAGACACAAAATAAGTAGAATTTTGGCAAGAAAGAAGTCAACAGTACAGTGTTTAAGCTCCTTAAATATCCAATAATGCAAAATGCCAGAGTAGGAACATGCAATGATTGGTTCCTCTACCTAAGCAGCCATTGAACTGGAAAGAATGATTGAAATTAACTATGTTGGAATGCAGAATCTTACTGTTCACTTATTGGAATCAGGAGAGTACTTGATGGAGGAAGAGCAGCGTTTTTGATAAAAAGTGATACCCACAAATCAGCTCCCTTAGCCCCACTGTAAGTTTTGGGGATAGCGATCTGCGTTCTCAGGTGTCTAGTTGGTGCGGGGGCAGGCATAGGAGACCTTGTACTTCAAATGTTAGTTAGAGGTTGTGCATTTGGGCTTATCTGGGGGCCCCCTGAAGAAGTGGCACATAATATATTCTTGGCTTTTCTGGGCTGCAGTGATTTCCCCTGGTGGCATCTATCGGGACACATAAAAACGCAGAACCCTTCTTTTACATGCCCTCTTGTAGGCACACATTTAAGGAACACTTTTTAAGGTCATCATCTGAATACAGAGGACATTGACCAAAAACTCAGCAACCACACACAGTGAGCACATATATTACAAAAAAAAGGGAAAAGTCACAAATGGACGTTTTCAAGTCTACACAAACAAAATCAACAATCTTGGAGTAGTGGGAGAATCCAATTTTCAAAATTACCATATATATTGCTCATAATGTCCAGTTCTTTAAAAAAATTCAAAACATTTAAAGAATCCAGAAAGTATGGCCCATTAGAAAGATTAAATTAGTTTGATAGAAACTATTTCTAAGAAAGCTCCAATATTAGAATTATTGAATTCAACCGAGTAAAGGATTGTATACCAAAGCTGGTTCAACATACTAAAATCACCCATATAATATACCACATTATTTAAATAAAGGAAATGTGATTATATCAGTAGTGTCTGAAAAAGCATGACATCCTTTCATAGTAAAAAAAAAAAAAAAAAAAAAAAAAAAAAAAAAAAAAAAAAAAAAAAAAAAAAAAAAAACACTCAGAAAAAAATAATAAAAGGAATCCAATTCAATTTGTAAAGATCATAAATGAATTATGTTTTGCTAAAAGCAAACTTAATAGTGAAATGGTGATAGATTGAATGAAAGATTTCTTCCTAAAATTAGAAAAAGACAAAGATATCTGCTCCTACAACCACTATTCAACATTATAGTAGAGATAACAGGGAAATTAGGCAACAAAATCAAATAATAGGCATCCAGAATGAAAAGAAAGAAAAATTATTTGCACTTGACATGATCATGTATATAGAACATACTAAGGAATCACAAGAAATTATTAGAGCTAATTAACAATTTCATGAAAAATTACAAGATATACATGAAGTCAATATACAAAAAGTTTTTGTATTTTCATACTAACTATAAATTGTCTGAAAATGAATTAAGAAATCAATTTTATTTATAAGAGCATCAAAAGTCAAAGTATTTAGAAATAAATTTGCAAAATGAAGACTTAGACACTAAAAGCTAAATAACATCATTAAAAGAAATTAAAGATATAAACAAATTGAGTGGCATTCTTGTTTATGTAATAGAAGTTTTATTATTAACAAAATGTCAATACTCCCCCAATTGATCTATATTTCAAATGTTCAGCTCCCTTTTTTTTTTGAAGAAATAGTTCAACTGATTATCTAAATCTTAAATGGAAATGCAAAGTATCAAGACTAGGGAGAACAATCTAAAAAAGAACAAAGTTGGACTACTCCCACTACCCAAATTTAAGACACTATACCATGCTGTTTTAATCAACAGTGACATATAGATTAAGGAAATGGATTAATAAAGTGAGGGTACACAAGTAAACCTCTACACATAAGACCAATTAATGTTTAACAGAAGCACTAAGACAATTTAATAGTGAAAACATAGTTTTTCCAGCAAATGATTGTTGACTCACTATCCATAAGCAAAAGAACAATGTTTGACTCTTACCTCAAACCATGTTCAAATATTAAGTCAAAATGGATCAATATCTAAACATATGAGCTAAAATATAAAATTAAATGTAATCTATAAATATAAATCTTTGTGATCTTGGATTAAGCAATAATTTTATAGATATGACACCTATCTATAAAATTTACTTTTAAGTAAGCAAAGTAAAATTTATAAAACAGGAGAAAATATTTGCAAATTATATGTCTGATAAGAATCTAGTGCAGAATATGATAGAAATCTTATAATTCAACAATACTTTAAATGCATATTGCTAAATGACAGACATTTTGGTTACATATTGTATAATTATAACTATATGATGTTCTGGAAAAGGCAAAATATGGAGTGAGTAAACATATTAGTGATTGCTGGTGATTTGAGGGAAGGGAAGGAAGGATGAATAGTTGGAGCACATGTGATGTTTAGGGCAGTAAAACCATTTTTTATAGCACTGTAACAGTGAACACATTTCATTATATATTTGTCAAAACACACACAGTGTACAAGACAATGAGGGGGTCCAAATATAAACATGGACATTAGTTAATGATAATGTATTGGTATTGGTGCATCAATTGAAACAGAAGTTCCACACTTTCGCAAGATATTAATAATAGAATCTCTTTGGGTTAAATATGTGTATAGGAGCTCTTTATTTTCTGATAAATTTTTCTGTAAACTTAGACCTGCTCTAGAAAATAGAACCTATTAATTTTAAAAAATGCACGCTAAAATTTGTTTTCTCAATCAACATTTTGCAGATATTTGCATATGTTTCTCTGCATATGCAAATAATTTTATCCTTTTTTGAGGCCATTGTAAACTGTTTGTTTGTTTATGTTTTTATTAATACAATTAAGTTTCTATTCTGTGACATTTCTGCATTCACTTATTGTATCCAAAGGGGTTTGAGTTGTTCATGTTTACCTTCTGCCTGATGTATCACCTCTTAGTTACAGTAGGATTTTTCAACTTGACTGGAAACAATGGATGAGTGTCATAGTTTCCTTGTTTTGTGAAAATTTAAAATAAATATTTAAATTTATAGTTCTCTCTTAAATATTTTCTTCTATGAATAAAATCAGTTTTATTTATTTCTTGCTAATGTTCATGCATTCCATTTTTTTCTTATATGACAGCTCTAGTTAACAATTACAGAATAATACTGAATTGAAGTGGTAAGAGAACATTATGGCCTGGTTCTTGAATTTAGAGATAAAATGCCTCTTATCAAAATTAAGTATAAAATTACTGATAGGTCTTACAGAGATGTTATCAACTTATGGAAGTTCTGTTTCATTCACACATTGCTGTGTTTTTAGTCATAAATAAATAACAGATTTTGTCAAATGCTATTTCTACTTCAATTGATATCACCATATGTATTTTCTTCTGTAATCTGTCCATATACTATATTACTTTCATTGATTTTTAAATGATAACTTGCCCTAGCAAATCAAGAATAAATCCAATTTGCCATTATGTATAATTATCTTTTTAAATTCTGGGCTTTGATTTGCTAATTCTTAATAGAGGATATTTTCATCTCTATTCATGAAAGATATTGGCCTGTTCATTTTCTTTCCTCTGATGTCTTTATCTGATTTTAATAAGATAATACTGGCCTCATCTAGTGAATTGAAAAATGCTCCTCTGGCTCTGGCTGGTAGCACAGTGGATAATGCCCCGGCCTGCTAACCCAAAGGTCACAGGTTCGATTCCCCAGCCAGGACACATAACCAGGTTGCAAGCCAGGTCTCCAGTCAGGTCTGTGGCTGGAGGCAGGTGAAACACAACCATACATTGATGTTTCTCTCTCTCTCTGCCTCTCTCCCTTTCCCTCTTTCTAAAAATAATGAAATAAAAAATCTTTGAAAGAAAAAGAAAAATGCTCCTCTATCTCCATTTTCTAGAGGACAAGAAAGAAAACGTATAATTTCTTCTTTAAACAGTTGATAGAATTCACTGCTAAAATAATTTGGGCTGGTGATTTTTTTGTTGTAGTTGTGGTAAGATTACTTATTATTGAGTCAAGTTACTTAATATTAAGAGACCTGTGCAGACTTTCTGATTCTCTTCCTGTGAGTTTTAATAGTATGTACCTGTAGCAATTTATCTATTTCTTCTAACAAATGTGTAAGCTTAAAGTTTTTGTAGTATCTCTTTACATAATCTTATTGTCCATGGAATCAGTAGACATGGTCTTTCACTGCAGAAAGATTACTAATCAGTAGTAATGATCTTTTGTGCCCTTTATTGTTCATTTTTCTCTGCTCTCTTTTTTCTTGGTTAGGCTGTCTGGGTGATTTATCAATTTTATTGCTCTCTTCATAAAACTAGGTTTTGGTTTTGTTGGTTTTTCTCCATTAATCAACTGTTTTCAATTTCACAAATTTCTACCCTACATTTATGCTAGCTTCAGCCTTACTTGTTATTTATGCAGTGTCCAATGGTTGAAACAGTATTTTCATTTTGGTTCCTTCTTGTTTTATAGTATATGCATTTAATTCTTTATATCTCATCTAAGCACTGCTTTCTTTCTCTCTCATAAAATTAAGTTCTAAAATTTTATTTACTTCAAAATATCTTAACATTTATTTTGATACCTTTTTGATCCAGGTGTTCTTAGAATTGTTTCATTTAATCTTCAAATAGTTATTTTCTAGTTTTCTGTTACTGATTATTTTTGTTTGCTTAATTCCATTCTGGAATGAAAATGTATTTTATATAATTCCTTTTCTTTTAAATGTGTTGAGTTTTATGACTAAATGTGTGGTCTATCTTGGTGAATGCTCCAGAGGAGCTTGAGAAATATGTATTATTTAATTGTTGGATATAGTATTCTATTCTATATATGTTAATAGAATCCAGTTAGTTGATGCTGCTGTTTAGTTTAACTATAGCAGTAGTAATTTTCTTTCTGTTGTGTATATCATAATGGAAAGAGGGGTGTTGAATTTTAACTGTAATAATAGATTTGTCTATTCTTGTAGTTCTAATGTTTTTTTTCCTCTTGTGTTTGGACACTGTTGTTAGGTGCATTTAGAATGTTTATGTTTTCTGGAATAAATAACCCACTTAACATTATTGAGTGTGTGTGTGTGTGTGTGTGTGTGTTCTGCAAGGGAGTACTTGGAAACAAATGTTTAAAAACACCAAGGCAAAAACTACAAGACTTTTTACAAAGCCAGGGGAATCAACAAAGCATCATTTATTTACAAATGAGTTACGATGGCTACTTAACACTTAACAGGAGGAGAATTAGGTTCCACCATTAGATTTCACATTCTGATAGTGGAGTATCAAAGGTATGTGTCCTGACGGGGACTTGAACCAGCAACTCTTTAGTTCCAAGGTGGATTGAGTGCTGGCCTGTGAATCAAAATTTAGAATTTTCAAAATAAATATTGTTTGGATATATTTCTCAGGTTTTAATATTTTTATTTAATTTTACGTTGTTTTATTACATCCATCCCCTTTTTGCTCCCCTTCCCCACCCACCCCCTCCCCCACCAAGTCAATCCCACATGTTGTCCATGTCCATGGTTCTCCCATAGTAGGTTTTTGTCTAAACTGCTCCCCTTCTTTGCATCCTCCTCCCCCCTCCCCACAACCCCCTTTCCCCTGCCCACTGAATACCTATTCACTGTATTCATATATTTGGTTCTGTTTTGCTTGTTTGTTTTGTTCATTATTGTCCTGAAATGGGTGAGATCATATGCTATTTGCCCTTCACTGACTGGCTTATTTCACTAAGCATAATATTTTGTAGTTCCATCCATGTTGTTGCAAAGGTTAGGAGCTCTTTCTTTCTTTCAGCTCAAATATTTGTTGAGCTGTCTGGGTTTAGGGCATAGGGCCTATAAAAAATGTAGTATTCCATTGTGTAAATGTACCAAAGTTTTTTGATCCAATCATCCACTGATGGGCACTTAGGTTGTTCCCAGCACTTGGCTATTGTAAATAGTGCTGCTATGAACATAGGGGTACATAGGTTCTCATGAATTGGTGTTTCAGGATTTTTTGGGTATAGTCCTAGTAGTGGAATTGCTGGATCAAAAGGCAGTTCTATTTTTAGTTTTTTTTTAAGGAAACTCTATACTGTTCTCCATAGTGGCTGCACCAGCCTCCACTCCCACCAACAGTGCTCCAGGGTTTCCTTTGCCCCAGATGATTGCCATTCTGACAGGTGTGAGGTGATATCTTATTGCAGTTTTAATTTGCATCTCTCTGATGGCTAGTGATGTTGAGCATTCTTTCTTATGCCTCTGGGCCCCTCGTATGTCTTCCTCAAAGAGTTGTCTGTTCAGGTCTTTTGCATGTTTTTTAATTGAGCTGTCTGTCTCCCTGGTGTTGAGCCACATTAGTTCTTTATATATTCTGGAGATCAAACCCTTGTCTGAGGTAGTATTGGAAATTATGTTTTCCCATACAGTTGGTTTCCTTTAAATTTTGCTGGTGTTTTCTTTAGTTGAACAGAAACCTTTCAGTTTGATACAGCCCATTTGTTTATTTGTTCTTTTATTTCCTTTGCCCTTGGTGAAGTATCAGTAAACATATTTCAGCGTAGGATATCAAAATTTTACGGCCTATATTTTTCTCCAGGACCTTTATGATGGCACTGCTTATGTTTAAATCATTTTATTCTGGTGTAAAGTGTAAGTTGGTGGTCTAGTTTTATCTTTTTGCATGTTGTTGTCCAGTTCTCCCAACACCACTTGTTAAAGAGACTGTTTTACTCCATTTTATGTTCCTTCCCCATTATTTGCAGATAATATGATAGCGTACATACAAAACCCGATAGGCTCCACCAAAAAACTTACTTGACCTAATAAGCAAGTTTAGCAAAACAGCTGGCTATAAAGCCAATATCCAGAAATCAAAAGCATTTTTGTATACTAATAATGAAACATCAGAAATAGAAGTGAGAAAACAAATCCCATTTACCATAGCAACAAGAAAAATTAAGTACTTAGGAATAAACTTAACCAAGGAGGTAAAAGACCTGTACTCAGAAAACTACAGAACATTGAAGAAAGGAATGAAGGAAGATACAAATAAATGGAAGCATATACCATGTTCATGGATGGGAAGAATTAACATCATTAAAATGTCCATACTACCCAAAGCAATCTATAGATTCAATGCAATCCCAATGAAAATACCAAAGACAGACTTCACAAAGACAGAAAAAAATACTTCAAAATTTTATATGGTGCCAAAAGCACCAACGAATAGCCACAGCAATCTTGAGAAAGAAGAACAAGGTAGGAGGAATCACAATACAGGACATCAAACAATACTACAATGCTACTGTCATCAAAACTGTCTGCTACTGGCATAAGAATAGACATATAAATCAATGGAACAGAATAGAGAGCCCAGAAATAAACCCAGGACTCTATGGTCAATTAATGTTTAGGTTTTAATTTTTATAAGAGCTCAAGAGCACTGAGATCTGGTTATTTTTTCTCTAAATGTATTTAGAAGTAATGTCAAGAAAAACATCACATTTAGGGTGACGTGGAAGTTATAGGTCATGTGGAAATTCTTAGTTTCTGATCTTCATGCCTTATCTTCTATACTACTTCTTATCCCCAACAGCTATTTACCTCCCCCACATTAAAATAAAACCCAAGGTTAATGTAAAGTTTATAATAGCAACTTTGATTTGACCAATCAAAAGTTATCTTTTAGGATGTATATTTTGAAAGAGTCATTACCATTTAAAATAGTGATGTAGATTAAGTATGTTTCAAGTAAAACAAGAACTCTTATTTTGATTTATAGCAGCTATCAACCACATCAGTTAACAAATATTTGTAGTTGTCTGGGTTTGGGGCATGGGGCCCATAAAAAACTAAAATGCCCTGTTCTTTTTTTAAAAATTAATTATTCATTATTGTTAATTGCCCAGTTTCCTTTAAATGTTTATCCCTTTTAACAGGTTTATTGTATTGTTTTATAATTAACATACACTAAACTGTTCATATTTAAAATACACAGTTTGATCATTTAACGTGTATTTCTTACCTATTTCTCCATCTTGAACAAGCAACTTATACCATAATTACAATATTGAAATTGCCCAATACTCACACATATCAGAAACATAATGTAAGGTCTGTCCAGAAGGTATCCAGTCCTCTAATATGAAACAGAGACATTTATTGAAGAAAACTTAAAATACGGGAGACGTTGCACATAGGACAGTGATGCTTCAGCACCTTGGGACCTCACACAGTTCCAATCACCATCAGCTACCCCCTCATATTTTCCTGAATCTCATTAACAGCCTGAAATCTCTTTCCTTTCAATGGTTATTTTAGTTCTGGTAAAAGCCAGAAGTCAGAGGGTGTCAAATCTGGATGATAGAGGGGCTGAGTCACCTGAACGATTTGATGTTTTGCAAAAATACTGCACGAAATGTGATGCATGAATGGGTGCATTGTTATGATGAAGGTGTCAATCTTCAGTTGCCCATAGCTGCGACCTTCTGAATCATCCAAATAGTTTCTGCAGAGGAAAGTTCAAGCCTAACAAAAAATTTGATGCAGAATTTGTTGCTCTATTCACTCAGTCATTTTGAATGTGACAGTCACACAATACCCATGCTCACTCAATGACATCTACCACCCCCACTGACTAGTACAGTGAAGTTGTTATTGCTCACACATGTGCATTACAGTCCACTCTTCTTGGCTGCCAGGTTACATCAACATCTCACAAACCATCCCCCTTATATTAACAACAGCTGAACTTCTTTCCAGATGGACCTTACATGTGGATCACTTATATAGAATTTAGGTCTAGATTTTACCTTTAAATGACCTTAAAAACCAAAGGTGGTGGAGGGGTGAAGGAAGATTTAATGATGACTTCAAAACGTTTTGGTGGTCAAATGAGAAGAATAAATTATAAAATGTAGATATGTGATACATTTGAGACTATCTGAGGTCAAATATAAAATTTCCAGTGGCCATTATACTTTAAAGATATTTTACTTATTTCTTACAAGATCCAAGTTAGTGACATGACCATGTAATTGGACATGCTGGTTTCTTTTTTCCAATGGCCCAAATATTAAAATTGTACATGTTAGATATAAATGAGATTGAAAATTATAACTATCAATGTTTTTCTTATTTAGCTTATTTTTCTACACATTGAATTATTTTATTTTTTATGTCTTAAATTATTTGAATTTAATTTAAATGTAATTTAAATTAAATTACTGAAGTTGTGTTTTTTCTTTCTTCTTTTCTTGATTTAAAAAAATATGTGTGTATGATTTTTGGAGCAAATGTAATTCTTTCCATGAAAATCCTCCCCGCCTTTCTATATAACAAATATAACATTATACCACATTGAATTTCTAAATACATTAGTGAACTTCCTGAAGGCAGGGATTTGGAGTTGTTTATTTTCTCTGCTGTATCCCCAGTCACATCAGAACAAACAATCAATAGTGGAAACTAAATATACTGTATTTTTTAATAGATGAATACATTAATTGAAAAAGTCTGTACAGATAAAGCAATGTAATGATGGTTCAGAGCAGAGGTTCACTCAGGCAGAGTGAACTGGCCTCACATCCTAGTTAGTCTCTGGGTACTGGGCATGAACAAGTCACCCAGTTTCTCATAGTCTCTGTGTTCTTATTTATAATTTACACAATTAAGTATGTGTAAACTGCATAGAATATTGCATTCTTTAACAAGTGCTTAATAATAAATATAATTCTTAAAAGATGATACATGCTAAATACCCAAAAATAAGTATTAAAATATTATCATTTGTTTTTTGTTTTTTCAGTACATTAAACAGCAGTCACTTTTATGTTTCACACAGTAAAATTAAGTGTCATTGAAACCAATGCCTGCCAATGAGGTATAAAAGCAGCTTCCTGGAAAGTTGGATATTTCTTTAATGGTAGAAGCACTTAAGTCAGTCTGCCTGCATTGTATTTCTTACCTGTAGCTCAAATTTAAAATCAAAGGTGAAGGAAATTGAACACCACATTTTCCAGATCAGGGTCACGGAGAAAGTATGGCTTTGTTCTCACATGGTCAGGTTCAGCTTTCCACTGTGACATGTAACTTAACACTTATGAATCTCACTTTTCTTATTTTCAGAAAAAGAAAGAAAATGTCTTCCCTTCCTAGGCAACTGTGAAAAATAAATTGCTTGCACATAAAAAGTGCTTGCCGCAGAGCAGGCAAATCCTGTGTCAGGTTTCTTTCTACATCCCTGCCACTTTCTTCAATTAGTTCACTTTTTCTGCTCTAGTAACCACTACTAACCGCCTTGTCTCACAGTTTTGGTGACTCTTAATAAAGTTCCAATTTGTTTTGCCTATAACTACTGGAAATTATTTAGTCAACATAAAAAATGGTCATCAAAATTTGTCTTAAGATGCTTTTTAAAAAAATTATCAGCATACCTATTAAGAATGGTACAAATTTTAGCTATAAGGAGAACTAAAATAGTTATAACTGCACAGTGACCAGTTTTTATCCTGTGGGTGGGACTTCATGGAAGTTGAATGGTTGCACAAGATGACTGGATAGGCATG
Source organism: Noctilio leporinus (assembly GCA_004026585.1). Taxonomy (NCBI): domain Eukaryota; kingdom Metazoa; phylum Chordata; class Mammalia; order Chiroptera; family Noctilionidae; genus Noctilio; species Noctilio leporinus. The sequence continues at coordinate 223,300 of PVIW01001493.1, read as the reverse complement.
ACCTAAGGATGAGGTTCGTTTATTTGAATATTCAGTGATACTACATCACAGCAGATGTTTGATGCATATTTTGCTACATTAATGATGTCCTAGCCATTGGGAACCTTATATTGGCTGTATGGTTATATTTCTCCTTCAAATTCTTGTAGCTTAACTCCTTTAAACAAATTCTCTTAAACAGAGTCATTATTTAAAATCTTCCTATACACAGAAGTCAGCATGTTTTTTTTTCTATAAATATTTAGGCTCTACGGGTCCTCAAGTCTGTTGAAAAATGACTCAACTCTGCTTTAGAAGAAAGGGTGAAAGCACAGACAACATGGAAACACATGAGTTTGGTCTATTCCAATATATTTTTATTCACAAAACATTGATTTCACAAAAATTTTTAATTTAATTTATTTATTTAAATAATTGTTTTGTAATTTTAATTGAAAAGATCAGTTGCATTACTATATTCCAACTCCTTGTTCAAAATGACTATATTTTTACAGTCAGAGCCTTAAGGAGGGACTCCAGCTTGCACAGGACATTGCTAATCAAAGCTTCATCCATAAGTACTGGACTGCAAAGTGATATTTAGAGTAAAGGTTTATTAATTTTTAAAGCAATTTGACAAAAACTTATGGATAATGAATCTAATAAAAAATGTGACCCTGGCTGGGTGGTTCAGTTGGGTGGAGTATCATCTCATACAAGGAAAGGTTGTGGGTCCAATTCCCAATCAGGACATATACCCAGGTTGTGGGTTCCATCCTCGGTCTGGGAGCATTTGAGAGGCCATTGATCAATGTTTCTCACATCAATGTCGATTTCTCTCTCTCTCTCTCAAATCAATTTTAAAATATCCTTGGGGGTGGATTTAAAAACCTGTGGACTTATACTTTGTGTGGTTTTGTTTTTTGTCTTTTATTTCATTTTTATAGTAATTTTATTTTATTTTTTCCATTTGATGAAAGTATTAGTCCATAATCCATTGAATTGTGGACACAGGTCTCTTCCCACCAGTGGAAGAATCAGTGCTGCATGAGGTGGTGTTTAGGTGGGCCTGAGAAAGTCACAGCAGAATTGGTGTAGTATATCTGCCAGAGGTTGGGCAGCTTCCCAACTGGCAACCATTAGGTCCCTGTCCACATTCAGAAGCCACCAGTAGTCCTATTTACACACCAAATGCTACAATGTAGTGGATTGGAAATGCTGGTAAGAATTGAGCTGCAGGTAGGATTTTGGTGGCAGACATTTAGAAGGCAACAAAGCTTTCTCTGAAATGAACAAAAATCTATCAGGATTAAGAGAAGAAATCTCAGGGAAAAAAATAATAATGGGATAGCAGCATTAAATTAAAATGTGAAGCATACCTAAGCCTGCAGGTTGGGCATTCTTATACTTTAAAAAATTTCTGTGGATAGCATTACCATCACTTCTGCAGAGCTCCAAGATACACAACCAACAAATTTAAAATTAAAACCATAAGCAGTGTGTATCGGAGGCTTCAGTTGATGAATACCCAGGGAAAGAGAGCCCACATATTTTCCAGTCAATTTGATGCATGCAGATCATCAACACGTAAGTTAGCCTATCTCCCATACACCAGGCACAATTTCTTCATATGATTCATTCTGAAGACCTGGAAATGATGTAGGTTATTGTGCACAGCTTATCTTTGCCCATGCTCAATGGGGAAGTTTATTCACAGCTAAGGACAAATAAGAATACATATTGTTAACTTCAAGCGATATGTAAGGTTACAAGAAAGATTTCAAAAATAAACCAAGCTGTCATTCCTTCAACTCCACCAATGAATCGAATTTAAAATTCTGTCATATGATACATAGTTTTATTTATACGGAACATCAAAAATCTTAACGCAATTATGTTTCAAGAAATTTTTGTGAAATAATTGAAACAGGGAAATTGGTTTAAATTGCTCTGTCAAAGTTTAAGACTATTAGGCAAAACTTTAGCACTCTAGTATTACAGTAGCCCAGATGACAGTTACCTCAGTCAGTACTAAGCCCACTCTACTTCCCCCAACAAACTTGGACTGCTTTCTCTTTCCTACCTATCTTCTCTAGTTTTCCCTCATCTATAACTTCCTATTTTTGACCTTTCCTAACTCCTTCTTATTCATCACACTACTTGATGCCTTCCACATGACATTTTTCTTCTTTTAATGACCGTATTATAAAACTAAAATTTCTTTCTCTTCTACCTCTCTCTTAAATCTATTAAATAATAGATTGTAATTTCTTAGTATTTTAATTCTAGAGTATAAATTCCTTTAAATTTATTTTTAAAAATTCTAATTACAATACTTACGCTCTTTCCTTTTAAGCATTCCCTGTTGTTAAATGAAACTAAATGTATCCTATCACATTTCACTTCCCTTTCAATCCATTTCTCTCAATAAACCAAATTAAAACAAAATTGAATAATGTCATTTAGCGTATTGACCTACCAAGAAAATTAGCTCAGAAGTAATCTCTAAGGAAGGACAACTTTATATGTATCAATAAAAATCCATATTGAAATACAAAATTATGTGCTGGTTACACAAGTGATTTTGTTTGAGCAAATTCTCATTTTTAAAAATATATCTCTTTGTCAGTCCACTTTGTTGCTACTATCTCAACATTATTTTTAAACTTGTAAATAGGAAAAAAATATACCATATAGCTTAATGGTATTGATATTCCTGTGTAGTTGACATATTTTTATAAACACTTCTTTGATTGTGTTACTATGTTGTAGACTTGTGCAAATTTATTCTATATGAGATTGGAATAATGGTAATATTTATAGCAATACATATATTAAGGCAGTTTTAAAATCAGTTTGCTTCTAGTATTCCTCTATTTGACTTACTGAAATGAGCCATATTTCTAAAAGTTGGGCTATTTTCCTAGAATTTTAGATACTGTTCATCTTAAGAAAAAAATCAAACATAATATAAGCAAAGCTAGTGGTTATAACTTATTTTCATTGTTCATATTCAGACTAATGTCGTCAATTTACTTTTGCATAATTCACACACCTGCCATATTAAATAATACCTCATGAGGTTTTTCTGATCACTAAAATTCATTTTCCAACATGCCAAACTACAAATAGGAGCTTGGAGCAAACGTGATTCTATTTTCAGATTGTCTTAGATCAGACCTCCATGTCTTAACTGGCTTAGTGCATTGGCTAAGATTCTTACTAAAAAACACAATTCATTTTATTTTTACATTAGTGTAAAATTACTAACATATTAACAGTATGCAATGTTTGATTTAGCCTATAAGGTCTTTTTCTTATTTAATAAGAGTTGATTTATTTGAATTTCTATTTCTGTTTCCTGAACAACAAAAAACACTATTGTAATGATTGATTAATTTTGTCATAAACCTTGCTTTCTGTGCATAGAAACACAGTGTTAGTAAGTGGCTTTGAGATACTACTGACAAATAACTAGTTAAAAGGTCAAATTCTGCAAGCTATGTCTGAATATTATCTGCCAAAATTTTATCACTTTCCAAACTTTAGTAATATATATATAGCATTATATGAACTTCATCACATTTTATTGGACTTTCTCCTTATGTTTGCTAAATCAGAGAACTTAACCTGAAAAAATAAAAACACAACAGTGTAGTTACTTTCTTCTGCTTCTTCTTTTTTTTTTTTTTTTAATTCAAACAGCTTAGTAATATGTTCATCATATTCACAGTGAAAGCTCTTGATAGGAAGGGCCAATTACAGCACAACTAGGAGTGCAGAAAAAGCCTATTGCCCTCCTCAATACTCTGTGAATGTCAGAGCTCCAGTGTTGGATTGGACTGTGATTCTGGTTTGATCATGTGAATAGAAAAGAAAGGTGGTTGCTGAAGCCTAGGCCCATGATGAGAGACAGTAGATTGGGCCTCAACTTGATACACAACCTAGAGAAGCGACGTTGCATGAGTCTGCACGCTCAAGTAATTTATTGCAAGACACTAAGATTTGGGGATCGCAGTTTGTTGTGGCATTTTTGTAGCAGACAATGGCCGCTGAACCTATCATCGGTGAGGGTTCCTTACTTCCACACCAGAGCCAGCTTTGCCTTCTTTGGGCTGTGTTCTAACACTGATATGTGATTATACATATATATCCAGGCTGATGCATTATTGATACTTTGTACCTCTATATAATTTTGATTAATATAATGTTTGAATCCAGCTGGATGTTGGTAATAAAGGGACAGGAGTTAAAATGTGAACTTTTCCATCACGATGTGCATTCTTAGCAAATCATTTTGCCCAGTATCTCATTGTTCTTATTTTCTTTACTGATTAAGATTTTTAAGTTAACTCATTTCTACAGCAATGCATTTAGCCAGCCCCCTTTTTCGGGGGGGGCGGGGCAGGGGGGTTCAGGTACTATATTAGAAATCTGAGAAAATGTCCTGGAACTCTTCTACCCTGCATCAGACATTATACACATTATCATCAGTACAGTATGCGCTGGTGCCTGCATCCCCATCAAGAATACGGCCTCTTCAAAGAAAACCTTTATGTGACCAGACTGATTAATGCCTCTCTTCATGACCACAGGAATCTCATCACCATAATTGTGACTACTAGTTGACTGGTCTTAATGAACTAATCAAATAGCTAGGAATGTAAGACTCCTCCCTTGATTATGATTCAGTTACATTATAGAAACAAATGACTTTTCTTTGTTTCTTGGAACACTTCTGGATTTTGTTGAGCCAGTTTGCAAACTCTAGGACCCAGGAATAAATCTTTGTCATTTATTCATAGCCAAAGCCTCCTGTCTCTTTTTGAAATAAAAGGTTCACTTAGCCAAGGTATAGGGACCTGTATAACATACAATGACATTTTTAGGGAAATTAAGCTGTGGCATAGGAAATGTGAACAAAACTCTGGTCACATGAAAATAGGTGACATTTTAGGGACCTTTATGATATTTGCTGTTTCTAGAACTAGGGTATGATATGGGAAGGACTTGAAAGTGGCAATAGACAAGATTTTAGGAAGACTGGGATTAGTGTATAAAAGGTTTTCTTTTTTTCAAAAATGAAATAAGCATAGGAGATTTATAAAATACTGTTTGTTTAAATATTTGAATATGGGGAAGGATTGATTAATGTTCCACCTTACCAAGCTTATTATTGGTGATGTTTTGAAAGATGACCTAGAGTCAAAGTGTAGTTGTGTCACAAAAATCTTCTGTATAATAAATGGAATAAGCCATAGCATGACATTACAAGGGAAGTGTAACATGGGAATCAAGACAGACTTGATCTTAAGGTCTTGGTGTGATAGAGTCAGGAACACTTTGTGACTAATGAGATCCAGTCAATGAAGAAATAACTAAATCATTGGAGAGTACCTTGAGCTGTCTCTCTGAGTTAGCCAATGGACAATTATTAATTTTCTTGGGCTGCCCTAACACTTTACTAAAGGTGGGATGGTTTAAACAACAGAAAATTATTTTTTCTCAGTTCTGGAGGGTTGCAAGCTCAACATCAAGCTGCCCCCAGGGTTGGTTTCCTTGGAGGCCTTTCTCTTCGAGTTGCACATCTCTGTCCTTTTTGCTGCCTCCCCAGACAGTCTTCCCTCTGTGCAGAAATTCCCCTAGCATCTCTAATCTCCCATGTTATAAAGGTGTCAGCCAGACTGGATTAGGAATACCCTAAGGGCCTCATTTTAACCTCATTACTTTTGAAAAAATTTCTTGTCTTCAAATACAGTTGTATTTTGAGGTATTGGGAGTTAGGGCTACTATACACACAGAGTTATATGCACTTCATCATATGAATTTGGAGAGAAGTGTATTTAATTGAGTCCCTAATAGACACTGATATGCTAAAGTAAATTTGAGTACACAAAAAGAATTCCAGCCACCTCTGTCTCTGTCTCTGTCTCTGTCTCTCTGTCTCTTGCTCTCTCTCTCTCTCTCTCTCTCTCTCTCTCTCTCTCTCTATATATATATATATATATATATATATAAATATAATTTAAATTATGATTAGGGACTTTTTAATTATACACATAAAGCTTTAAAATATACATGGGAGCCTGCTGCAGAGAAACGGTTGTTGACCTGTGTTGGGTTCAGGTCCCCAGCTCCTCTGGGATTCCCGTTTTCTGCTTCTCCCCACTGAGCTGCTGCCTGGTAAAGAGAAAGCCATGGCGCTCCAAGTCACCAGGAACACAAAAATTAATGCCGAAAATAAGGCGAAGATCAGTATGGCAGGCGCAAAATGCATGCCAGTGGCCTCTGCTGCAGCCTCCAAGGCCGGACTACGGCCAAGAACAGCACTTGAAGACATTGGAAACAACGTCAGCAAACAATCACAGGCGAAATTCCCTCTGAAAAAGGAGGCAAAACCTTTGACTGCTGGAAAAGTTTTTGCCAAAAAACCAGCAAAACCTCTGGAAAAGACACTCACGATGGCACCAGACCTGAACCTGTTAAAAAAGAAAAACTTTCACCCGAGGCTATTTTGGTGGATATTCCCTCTCCAAGCCCAGTGGAAACGTCTGGCTGTGCCCCTGCAGAAAAAGATCTATGTCAGCCTTTCTCTGATGTAATCCTTGCTGTGAATGATGTGGATGCAGGAGATGGAGCTGATCCAAACCTTTGTAGTGAATATGTGAAAGATATCTATACTTATTTGAGACAACTTGAGAAGGAGCAAGCAGTCAAACCAAAATATCTTCTGGGTTGTGAAATCACTAGAAACATGAGAGCCATCCTAATTGATTGGCTGGTGCAAGTTCAAATGAAATTCGGATTATTGCAGGAGACCGTGTATATGACGGTTTCCATTATTGATTGTTTCATGTAGAATAATTTGGTGCCCAAGAAGATACTGCAACTGGTTGGTGTCACTGTCATGTTTATTGTGAACAAATATGAAGAAATGTACCCTCCAGAAATTGGTGATTTTGCCCTTATGACTGACAACACTTACACTAAGCTCCAAGTCAGACAGATGGAAATGAAGATTCTGAGAGCTTTACATTTTAGTCTGGGTCACCCTCTACCTCTGCATTTTCTTCGGAGAGTATCTAAGATTGGAGAGGTTGATGTGAAGCAACATACTATGGCCAAATACCTGATGGAATTAACTATGTTAGACTACGATATGACGCACTTTCCTCCTTCTCGGATTGCAGCAGGAACTTTTTGTTTAGCAATGAAAATTCTCGATCATGGTGAATGGACACCAATTCTACAGCATTACCTGTCATACACTGAAGAAACCCTTCTTGTTGTTATGCAACAACATGCTAAGAATGTAGTCATGGTGAATCCTGGGCTTCCGAAGCACATGACTATCAAGAACAAGTATGCCACGTCTAAGCATGCTAAGATCAGCACTTTGGCACAGCTGAATTCTGCACTAGTTCAAGATTTAGCCAAGGCTATCGCAAAGGTGTAACTTGTGAACTTGAGTTGGAGTACTGTAATGTCTGCAATTGGCACCATGTGCTATCTGTATATACTATATGTTACATATACTTACTTTTAATAAAGCTATGGTCCTTTTTACTTCTTATACTTTAATTCATTTGAATGTGGCTACTTCCTACTCTAGGGTACCTTAAAAGGTGTCTTAAAGATAAGGTGGGGAATATAGTATACGCAAAGTGCTTTCAGTTAACTTAGGAACCCAATTAATATATATAATTGTTGTTTAAATAGTTTTTGTTGTATGTACCTGGCTTTTAGTTTATTAATAAGAATTACTGAGGTCATGAAGGCATTCAAAACTCTTATTTCTGAAGAGCATACTGCATGTAAGCCCAGTTAGTTATCTTGGAGAATTTGTTGCCTTATTCTACTCAAAAGTTGGCTACCTCATCTCTAGTTCCATTTTGTTTCTTCTGGTGGTTGCTGTCATAATTCTAATAACCTACTTTAGCATCAACTTTTAACTTGGAAAAATAAGAACTCGGCAGTCTAAACCTACTTGACTGTTGTTTATTGTTTGAGAAAATAGAAGAGGGTCCTTATTAAACATAGAAAAGTATCTTTAATTGTTTGTTTTGCCCCTCCCCCAACTTTCCTACATCTCAAGCCCATCTACCTGAACGGTAGCAGCAGTTTGGCATATATCCTTTCATGACTTCTATAAACATATGCCTATAAATTGTTGTGGAGGTTTTTAAAAATGCAATTGTTCTGTATACACAGTGATTCCTTTCAACATGAATAGGACTTACCTGTATTTTGGTATTTTATTCCATAGTAGAGTATAATATATTCAACCATTCTGTTGATATTCAAATTGATTTTTTTTTATTTGCCCCTATGCTGTTTAAATATCATTAAATACCATGTCTTTTTCCTTTTTTAATGCAAAAAAATAGTATGAAATGATTATCTGTATAGTTCTGAAGGTCAGGAGCAGGGTGAGAACTGGTAGGAATCATCAGTTATGGTGGCTTAAATCTATGAGAATAAAAATTCACATTTTAGTGAGGAGAACATCCCAGTGAACAGCACAACTGGTCAAAACTGAAAGAAAAAAAAAAGTGAAATTAAGTAAACATGGTAAATGAACTACTTTGAATGGTTCAGCCATCAGTATGCTAGCAAGGAAGAATTATCAGAAGGAGGGCGGATTGTGCTCTGCTTCCCACTGGCCACATTTCTTCCACTTTAATGTATTTAGTTCTTGGTACCATGCTTTAAGGAGAACATAGAGTGGCTGGAGATTTATTTTAAGAATGGCATAAAGACCAAAAACCTTCACTTACTCAGTTTTACTCAACCAATAGTTATTTAATTTCATTAAACCAATATTTGTACCTCACCATATGCTCTGCAACTACTTGCAATCACCTCAGCTCTCTTGGAGTTTATAGTGTAATGATAGAAGTCATTAATCATCAAGTCCCATAACTAAATGTGATGTTACACTGTGACAATGTATATGAATAAGAAATATATGTAATGAAAGCCTACACTAGAGGTATTTATCTTAGGGAGATCAGGAAAAGTTCCCCAAAGAAATTTGAATTAAGCATATATTTCCTACAGGAATAGTCAAGGGAATTAAAAAGATTTCACTTGTGAAAAAGCCTATTCCAAGATGATATTTTGTCTTTAAATAAGTGATAATTTTCTACTCAAAAGTCCTTTCTATTTGTTAGCTATATTTCTACAATTTGGCATGATGACAGTACTTGGGCATTAAAGAAAAATAAATTCCATTTTGATATGATTGGAAGGATACTTTGAATGTAAAAGAGATAAATTTGAGGGTCAATTTCAGAGGAAATGAAAATAAGAAAGAGAATTTTATTAATCCATTGAAAGCTGAAGTCCTCAGCTTTCTGTGACATCCCATTTGTTATAAAGAAAAGAAACCTTGAAGGAATTGGATGTAACAGCCCTGCTGGTTGTAAATGAAGAGGCTGCAAATATGTTTCAGTGTGTATAGGGGGCAGGGAAACAGTTCCATTGTCTTGAATAGAGGGATGGATAAGCTACCTGCAGGCACCAGAGCAAGATGGAGAAAGAGCCAGAAGAATGTTCACCAATATTACCAAGAGAATTAATAAAACTGAGATGAAAGAATGAATATTGTAAAATACTGTGATAGGCCCTATAGTCTCATGGTTGCCTGAGGTTCTGAGATAACAGAATACATCAATGACCCTGTCATTGAAGTGTTGCCAGTTAAGACAGCACAGGAAATAGAATAAGTAGAATAAGGACATATGCATGGTGCCACATGGGCACACAGAGGGGATACTTAGACCATCTCTGGGTGAGAGAAATCCTTCTAGAGATGGCAGATGATGCTTAAAGAACCAGGTAAGATTTTTGATGTGATCTGTATGTTTATGACCCCCAACTCCAATCTGAATGTAGAAACCTAACCCCCAAGAATACACTATTGGATATGGGTGCCTGTGGATAGTGATTAGGTCAGGAGGATAGGACCTACAAGGATGAAATTAGTGCCTTTATAAAGGAGAGCTGTTGGAGCATCATAGTCTTTTTTCACCTTGTGAGGACACAGAGAGGCCTGCTATCTACACCTGAAAGAGAGCTTTTGCCAGATCCTGGTCATGCTGATATCTGATCTCAGACTTTTAGCCTAAAAAATGTGTTAAAAATACATTTCTTTTGTTTGTAAGCTACCTAGCCTGTAGCATTATGCTATGGTAGCTCGAACAAATCAAGACAGATATTCAGGGCAGCAGGACAAAAAATGGTATCCAAGTAAAAGAAGAAAACATATACGTAACCCTGCCACCATGATATGTGCTATAAAGTAAAAGCCAATAAGCATTGTTGGAAATTAAGTGGTTGGTAGATAATGCTTGACCCCCTCTAAATAAAAATTGAGATGAGGAGAAGATTGGAGAACAAAGGAGACACTGACTTTACTCACAAATCATGTCTGAGCCCTGGCTGGTGAACCATGGATAAGGTGCTGGCCTGCAAACCCAAAGGTTGCTGGTTCAATTCCCAGCCAGGCCACATAACCAGGTTGCAAGCCAGGTCTCCAGCCAGGTCTGTAGCTGGAGGCAGGTGGAAGGCAACCATACATTGATGTCTCTCTTCCTCTCTCCCTCTCTGCCTCTCCCCCTTCCTCTCTTTCTGGAAATAATAATAAATTATTACTTTTTTAATGACAAAAACCAGAAAACCAAAATAAACTCAAATGGATTAGAATTAAATGTGACACCTGAAACCATAAAACTTCTAAAAAAAATAAGTACTTTAACATTGTTCTTAACTATATATAGTCATATTATATATATATATATATATTTTTAAACATATATACATATTTAAGATATGCCTCCCTGGGAATGGCAACAAAAGCTAAAATTTTTTAAATAGGATTACATAAAACTACAAAGGTTTTGTGCAACAAAATGGGAAAAAACCTACTAAAAAGGAGATTATATTTGTAATGATATATTTAATAAGGGGTTAATAGTCAGAATATATAAATTCATATACTAAACATTAAAAAGATAAATAATGTAATTATAAAATGGGCAGAGGACAAGAATAGGTATTTATCCAAAGAAAACATACAGATAACCAACAGAAATGTGAAAAAACACTCAACATCATTAATCTTCAAGGAATGCAAATCTAAATCACCATGAGGTATTACCTCACACCTGTCAGATGGCTATCATCAAAAAGTCAAAACTCAACAAGAAGGAGGATGTGGAGAAAAGGGAACCCCCATGCACTGCTGGTGGCATGGTAAACAGGTGAAGCCACTGTGGAAACAGTATAGATTTTTTTCTTTCTTGTAAAGATTTTTGTTTCTCAGTATGTTGTCATCCTCGCAGCATGGTTGTCATACACAGTGGAAGTAGCGAGCTGCCGTCTTGAGTAACCTGAGGAGTATCAGGAAAGATCTTGACAAGTAAAATACTTTTACTACTGTTGCTTAAAATATTTGTGCTTTCTTCATTTGCACAAAATGTCTGTAACATACTGTGCCTGTGGGGATGGGGTAATTGAAAGAATGCACAGCAAAAGATAGCACCTTCAAAAGCACCTTGATGGGAGCACTGTGTTTTTCACTAACAGAGAAGGTATCTGTCTTGTCTAGGTTAAATAAAACGTCAATTGTCCAAGTATAATGTGCTTAAAATTACAGTTTATTTATGGATATGTATAGCAGGTGCAGTCACCAATATAAATACAATACATTTTCCTTAGAAACAGACCACCTATCAAAAAGTGTCCAGAGAACTTGATAAACAAGGCCACTGTGGGGAGAAATATATGAAAAAGCTTGTGATGGATTAATGAAAGGAGCAAAATTCATTTCTGGCAATGGGGCATAGGTGCCGTGCTGGAAAGAAAACATGAGAGAGAATAAGTTGTGTGCGTGTGAAGGCGCTCTTTCTGCAAAGCACTGGACTTTGCATTCAGCATTGAAGCTCTTGAGGAAGTGTGAGCCAGGTGGATACTTACAGGTGAAAAATATATGTTCCTAAGTTGGGTTTGACAGATCTATCAGATGGACTGGAAAATAGGAAACAAGCTAATAACAGTAAAAAATATTTAAAAATGCCCTCTGCTCTTAAATGATTATGCTCTACTCGGGAGAACAGAAAACTGAAAGTAACATTGGCTAAAGATTAAGTAGGGTGAGTCTGGGTTTCCTTTGTTCTTTCAACCCTCCCAAAGGCTGAAATGTTGTAATTGAGGACTCAATAATGAGAATGAAGAGGACTACTTCAGTTCCTAATCAATGATGGTGCAGATCTCCCCTAAAATCGCAGGATCCCAGAAGTGGTTTTGTGGATTTTGCCACCGGCAAAGTTAAACAGTGAACTGGGAGAAGGAAAAAGTTTCTTTGGAAGAGAATGTTTGGGCAGCAAGTGTATGGCTTTGAGTATGCCTCATCCAGGTGTTCTGTCCATGAAGTTTGCAGATAATGGAAGCAAGTAACTAGCTTGACCCAATTGTCTGGAATGTTCCCAATGTTAGGACTAGAAGTCTCACATCCTGGAACCCGCATCAGTTCAGGAAACATTTGGTCAGTTGAACATTCTAAAAATAAGAGATAGACCTGGCTGATGTGGCTCAGTGGATAAGGCACCAGCCTATGAACCCCAGTGTTTCTGGATCGAGCACATACCCAGTCAGAGCACATACCCAGGTTGCAAGCCAGGTCTCCAGCTGAAGGCAGGTGAAAAGCAACCATACGTTGATGTCTTCCTTCCTCCCTTCCCCTCTCTCTAAGAATAAAATCTTTAAATAAATAAATAAATATAAATAAGAGTGATTTTTGCTTTGCTTGCAAATAGGTGTAGTTAAGTAGCAGAACAAGTAGACAGACCCTGGTACCAGTAGCTGTTAACTAAAGGCCTATATGGGATTGAGGTTGTGGTTATTGAATTCCGCAAAGCATAAAGTTTCCCAAAGGATCGAGGCTTCAGGTGATAGAGACTCCTTATTCCTTGTGGTTTATAGAACTCTGTAGAAAATAGGAGCTGGAAAAAGATGTCATGGCTGCCATCACCCCACCCTATCAAGTACTACCTAACAGGTAATAGGACCCAATTGAAAAGTTCTGAAGTAGAGAACTCATTGTAGGAGAAGATGGCTACTGTGCTCCAACAGAATCCCTAAGTTCAGAAACTATGAAATATACATCCAGGTGAGACTCCAAAAAGCACTAACTATATTACCACACATACCTCAGCAGTCCTCATCACTATCTAGTCTGAGGGAATTAGCCACTGATTAAGGTATAAGCAGATGGTTTCCAGTGAAACAAGAAACTAGGTTGGATGTGGGTACTAAAAACTGGTACTGGTGGAGAGATAGAAAGGAAGTGGCCCCTAAACATTCTGTTTCCTCTAGGGTGGTCTCAACCAGGTCTTCAGCAGGTAACTCCTTTCATTTCTGGCAGTGGAGATAGTGGAAACCTATACATGTGGGAATGGAATTGAAAGAAGATGAGGTGAAGTGAGTGCTGGAATCACGAGGTTTAGACGCAAATCCTCATAGAGATCTGTAAATAGCAATAGTCAACATCACAATTATTGAACTAAACTAAAAGTCCCCTTGATTGGACTTACTCCAAAAAGTAACCAATGGTGGCAAAATAAGGTTGATTTGCAGGATAAAGAAACATTCAGAGATAGGTAATAGTTCTAGTTCAACATTACCCCAGGATTCTCTTTCTAGAAGATATATATTTGATTTTTAACAATAAAAATTAACTTATACTTCAGTAATGCACAATTTGCCTGCCCAGAGAGAGGACTCTCCCCTGGCCTGTAAGCAAAAACGAATTAGGTCATATGATTACCTCTCAGTACAAGACATATTCTGCAGAGCCCTTCTTCTGGCATACTAACAGGATAAGAATGTTAACAGTTACTCAAAAGCAAGCCCGAGTGCTAAGGTACAGTGTCTTCCTATAATGAAAAAAGGAATGTGGAGCCTGTGTATTGTATAGCCAGAAGCAAGTATAGAGGGAATCAAAGGCAGGGAGACATGTTTTGTATTAAAACAAAACATTCTTGTCTGAGTAAACCACACTCAGATATGTCCATGCTGCACATTTCAGTGAAAATCGCTTCTGAAATAGTTGAACTATTTATATATATAAAAACTAAGGTGAACAGATAAGAAGGGAGCTTGAGTGTTAGAAGATGCAATTTTTTAACTTTATTTTTATTTTTGACCCTATTACAGATGTCTCCATTTCCCCCTCTTTGCTACATCCACCCAGCCCTCTCCTCCCCACTCCCACTTCTCTGAGCATCACCACACTGTTCAGTTGTGCATCTATGTTCTTTGGCTAATCACTTCACCTTCTTTCATCCAGTAACCTTCCCCTCTCCCCTCCGAGAGCTGTCAGTCTGTCTCTGTTTCTATTTTGTCACCACTGTGTTCATTAGAGTCTGCATATAAGTGAGATCATATGATATTTGTCTTTCACTGGCAAGCTTATTTCACTTACAGAATAGTCTCCAAGTTCATCCATGCTGTCACAAAAGGTAAAATTTCCTCTTTTTTAAAAGCCATGCAGAAAATGCAATTAAAATACTAAATAAGGAAGATGTAATCCAAGATGGTATAGGTTAAATGTTGGGAAAATAATTTGGGAAGGCAGGACATAAAAATTAAGAAATGACTGAACTAGAAACAATGCAGTAAATTGCATGGGTTCATTTAAGTTGTTAAACTAGATGTAAACAATATAGATGCTTTGCTGAAGGAATTGTCCCAATGCAAAATATGAGTATTTTCTTTTTCTGTTGTTTATTACCTCCTTTTTTAGTTCTGTGCCATGGCAATGCATTTTTCCAAGAACCAGTACTGTCAAATGGAATAATTTTATTTATTTTTAGGGTGACCTGCCATAAGGAAATAGAAAAAGCATCATGTTCAGAGTTTGAAGTCCTGGACTCTAGCCTTGACCATGTTTCTAATTTATGGACTTAAAGAATTTGCATAAGACTTTTAGAATTTCAGTTTCCTCACCAGTAAAATGGGAGAAAAATATATGTCTATTTTAGAATGGTAAAATGCAATGGCATATCTAAAAACATAAAAATTGCTAAGATTATTCTAAATTTCAAGCATAAAATTTGATAATTCCATTTTTTTCATGATCTACCTTTTTGTTTGGGATGATAGAATCTGTTTGTTTAGAACACAACTCTCACTTCATTATTTTATATAAATTACCACCACACTCAACTGGCCCTTTTCAAGTTTCACCTATGCAATCTCATGCGATTTCTCCTCATGAAAGAAGAATTGCTGTCACAGTGCCAGGAGTCATATACACGTGTGATAGCAAAAGATGGAATAAGAAAAAATTTGTCCCTGCATTACTCTAATGTGCTACTGATCAGTGCAGCAACCTTTCAAATAATCCCCCACAATACTTGTCCTCACATCATATTGGTCCAAATTCTTTCATATATCCATTCTAAACCAACCACTGAAAAATGAAATTTATTCTAATCCAACCACTGGAAAGATGAACTTGAGGACTATGGTAAATTTGTAATTAAAACAAATTTAATTGCCTCATGCACAGTGAGGCTATTCACTACAGCACTGAATATGCAACAAAGAAAGAGGTGATTTTGAGAGGCAGCCAAATACAGAGATGGGATAAAATCCAAATCTGAGTTCCAAGAGAGACAAAACTAGTTTTAAGGAGTTTGAAAAGGGTTTGTGTGAACAGGTATGCAGAAGTGGAGGACCTTGGTACTTGGCCATTTAAGCTAAGGGGTGGCAGCCCCTGACCTTCCATGTTCAGGTTCTGGTTATGTCCTGGTCCTTTGGTTCCCTGGGAGGTTGGGGAAACTTTGGTCCCTGGTGCAGCCTCAGGCCCAAGTTGTCTTCTCTGTAAGTGCTTCAGCTGCATGACTTGAAGGTTTGGTTTATTGTCTCTGAAAAGCAATGAAAATACTGTTATATTCAGGAGAGGAGCATTTTTAGCTTGCTCTAGGGTTACAAGTTTAGACCAATCAGAACCTAACCCTACATAATGATTCTGTGTGAGTAGAAACAGGATTTTGCTGAAGTGAACAAAAGTGGCTATGTTTGGTAAAGAACAATTAGTGTCTACCCACAAGTGCTATTCATAATTTAGTAGCATTAATTACTCACTTTCATGAAAATAGAAGAATAACATAAAAAAAGTCTGGTTCAATATATGCTTTAATTTTCCTGAGTCTTATGTTTGCAAAATATTTCCTGTTTTTCAATCATTATTGATTTTTTTCTGAAAATGTCAGGACCCGACAAACCCATGGGGTTTACAATGACTTAAAATTTTAGAAAATTAAGCCCTGGCTGGTATAGCTTAGAGGATTAGCTCTGGCCTGAGAACCTGTGAAGCTGGTTCAATTCCCAGTCAGGGCACATACCCAGGTTGCAAGCCAAGTCTCCCTCCAGGTCTCCAGCCAGGTCCCCAGCTGGAGGCAGGTAGAAAGGCAACCATGAATTGATATTTCTCTTCCTTTCTTCCTCCCTCCCTGCCCTTCTCTCTAAAAATAATGAATAGAATATTTTAAAAAATTTTAAAAATCACTAGCTTTAAATAAACACTATATTATGCATTACTCAAAATCAAAATATAGGGTGATTGCAACAGATTCTTCAATGGTAAATGTGCAGAGAATCACACTCTACAGAAATGGGTTAAGCCAAGTGATTTTCTGTGTGTTAATGCTGGAGTGCTTTCTATCATTACTTTAAATTCACTGTGATATTTTCTTTCTATAGATAACAGAGGGAAACAGATTATTTACATTTTCAATTTCATGAGTAATTTCCATGGAAATGTGTAATAGCTGCTTTATGATAGTCTGTAGTGATATCATGGAATCTTAGAGTAACACTGATTAATTCTGGTTGGACTAACCCATTTTATCAATAGCTGATATCACTTTTTTTGTTTGTTTGTTTCTGAGATTTTGACAAATGAGGAAAAAAGTGATTCCATTATAAAAGAAAAATAAGCCCTTTACTAAGATATTGCTTTAACAGTTATGAATATGTTATGTACATTTATTAAAAATGATTCACATAATGCCTCTCTGGACTATTAATTCATGCCTTGGATATATTATAGTAGATTTCATTGTTTTCCTTAGGGAAAAAAATCACTTAAAAGTTTCAAAATATTTCATCTGTAGTTCATGGAAATCTAATAAGCTAAATTTTGTTTTCATTATTTCAGGGCTAAAATCAGGAGAGGCAGGATAAGCTTCAAAGCAATTCTGAATTCTAAAAAAGAATATTACCTTGACATCAAAATTCCATTTTCTTTTCTAATTCTCAACCACTCGTGCATCTTCACAATTCTGTATAACACAATCTTTTCCCTGAAGGGACCTGGGTAGCAATGCACACCGAAAAACCAGATCACCTCAGGGCATGCTTATCCATAGAGAAAGGCTTTGATTATTTAATAAAACACCTTTCTTGTCTCTATATAAAGAGTAATTTTACAATGGAACTAGTTGCTCTCTGGAAAATGTTTTAGAATATTGAACTAAACTTACTTGAAATATCAGCTTTGGCTTGACAGTGTTAAAAGCAATATTTAACAGAGTAAATCAGAATATCTAACTGGCTTTATTAAGTAATTCTTGAACCAAGTAGCATCCCAGCTAACAAGTAGAAGGGAGCTGCAAAGGGTTGCATAAAAATGGAAGGTTTTTATAGGAAGCGTAGGTCAAGAGAGCTATTAAAAAGGAGAGAAAATATTATTCTTCTTTTGAGGGAAGGGAACGGCAAAGATTTTTTATCATGCAGATTACCTCTACTTTCTATGGGAGATGGAGAGAGTCTATGTAACAAATTATGTCATTGGTGTTGACCAGAAAATCCCAAAGTAGTTAAGATTATGTTTCGCTGAGAAGGCGAAACAGTAAGCAGGTCAGGTATCAAGTCAAGGCTTGGTATCATGGGCTTTCGCACAGTGATGCCATGTCGGGCCTGTGGTTTTCTCTTTAACAATAATGAACAAGTCTCTCAGGTAAACCACTGCAGATAAATAAAAAGCTGGTATGTTTGTTCTAATACAGTGAAAACAAAATAATGTAACAAAAAGTATTTGAGTAATTATAAGAAGAAATAAAATTGGCTTGTTGTTACAGCATGTGTAATGCAATTTATTGTAATTTCTGGACTGTCACATTAGATTCATCAGATTGGGAAAGTATTTTGTAACAGAGCCTCTGGGGGGTTTCAGTTTTAATGGGTCCATTTTTCCCACCACCGGGAAAAACTCTTAATCACAGAGTTTGGTGAAAAGGAAAGGTATTTTGTTTATTTAAAGCTTATACAAATTTAGATTAAAGGTGCAGTTCTGCTGTCAAGTCCTGCTCCCTTTAATAACACCCAAAATACATAGTCCTGCCAGATTAGGACAGTTTTAGAATTGACAAGCAAGAGGTACCCTCTTTCAGAAACACAAAAGTTCACAACTTAGCATCTTCCAGTCATAATTCAAAGTTCCTGGTGTTAGGTCTAGGGAGAGTGAGAGGAGAAATGACAAGGAAATAGGCCATGAGTTTAAAAATTTTATTTGGCCAGGTGCACAAGGGGGCTAAGACCAGGAAGGTGTCAGCAGCGGACAAAAGAAAGGCCAGGGTGTTTAAAGGGAACAAGTTGGGGGCCGGGAGGCAGTTTTGAAGAGACTGTCTGTGGGTGGCTTTGGGGAGTTGGCTCTGAGAACAGAGAAGGCTTACTATAAGAGGGGGCGTTACCAGGTTCTCACAGGCAGGCTATCATATCCTTGAAGCACACAGGCCTGGTCAG
Source organism: Noctilio leporinus (assembly GCA_004026585.1). NCBI lineage: Eukaryota > Metazoa > Chordata > Mammalia > Chiroptera > Noctilionidae > Noctilio > Noctilio leporinus. The sequence goes on along the minus strand of PVIW01001493.1, from coordinate 204,508 downwards.
CAGACCAAGACACCTTTTTTTTTTTTTTTTAAGATTTTATTTATTATTTTTCAGAGAGAGGGGAAGGGAGAGAGGCAGAGAGGGAGAGAAACATCAATGTATGGTTGCCTTTCACCTGCCTTCAGCTACGGACCTGGCTGGAGACCTGGCTTGCAACCTGGTTTGCAACCTGGTTCTTTTGCCCTGGCTGGGAATCGAACCAGCGATCTTTGGGTTCACAGGCTGGCACCTTACCCACTGTGCCATCACCAAGACACCTTTGAAGGACACAGGTGGTTGCTGCATCAGCAGTTACTGAGGAGGAAGCAGATTTAATGGGGTTTGCTAAAATTATACTGGGATTCCATAACCCGGTTCTTATGCCTAAAACCTAGTAGTGCCTATGTTCAACTGGGGAGGACTCCCTATCTCTGCTCAAGCTGCACATCTCCCATCCTCCCCTTGTCCCCACCTTCCCAAACCAGGGAGTCCTTTCCTGTTTCTCAGGCTGTGTGTCCATCTGCCTGTCCGTACAGGGAGAGAGTGAGAGCTTAATGGCTGCCACACTATTTTTAAATCCCTGATCACAGCCTTTGACATAGTGGGTCCTGGAAACAGTTCTGACCACCGACAGTTTTGCATGGCACTGTAAGCCTTCTGGTCACTCTCTATGGGCATGGCCCCTCCTATTTCCTTGGTGGGCAAAGGACAAAGGCTCATCCATTGAGCCTCACCCCACCTCCCATTTCCAAACCACAACATGGGGGATTTTGGCTTTCTCCCACTCTGTATTAACATCTCTAGATTAGTTAGTACCCCTGTGTTTAGATATACTCACACTGGTAGAGGTAAAAGAAGCATGGCAAGAGGCAACAATTTCCTTCGACCTTATTAGCTAGCATTCTTCTTTAGTTCTCTTCCTGACGTGTATGGCCACCTTTTGTTTCCTGTTGGTAATAATGGGCAGGGCAGGATTATCTCCAGTGTATCTGGGTTATCTATTATCTTAATTACTACTTGTATCAGCCTATGTTATAATTACAACAAGGGAAATTACAGTAACATAACCTTGCTCTGAAAATTGGGCCATTTCCTTATTCTTGGTTCATGCATGTTTTTGTTTTTCTGCCTTTCTTTTTCTTTTTTGTAGGAACCCTGCTTCCTTAACAAGACTAATTGCTTCTGAGCACTCGAAAAAAAAAAGTGTTTACTCTTTTTAGAGCAGTGACCCTTCCCACCCTCACCACCTGACCACCACCCTGCCCTGACTCCCCCTCCCATAGTTCAAGTATGTATCATACTGTCGGGAATATATTTTGTTTTAGTATTGATTTTTTTTTTTTAATTTTATTGTTGTTGTATTACATCCATCCCCTTTTTGCTCCCCTCTGTCCCCCCACCCACCCACCCATTCCCCCCAAAGTCAATCCCACCTGTTGTCCATGTCCATGGTTCCTTTATACTAGGTTCTTGTCTAAGCTGCTCCCCTTCTTTGCCTCTACCTCTCCCTCCACCCCCCTACCCCTTCCCCTGACCACTGAAGGCCTATTCCTTGTATTCATATACTTGGTTCTGTTTTGTTTGTTGTTAGTTTTGCTCATTATTGTCCCATAAGAGGTGAGATCATATGATATTTGTCCTTCACTGACTGGCTTATTTCACTAAGCATAATACTCTCCAGTTCCATCCATGTTGTTGCAAAGGGTACAAGTTCCTTCTTTCTTTCTGCTACATAGAATTCCATTGTGTATATGTACCAAAGTTTTTTGATCCAATCATCCATTGATGGGCACTTA
>PVIW01001493.1:0-202633 GCA_004026585.1 Noctilio leporinus | reverse complement strand
AGTATTGATTTTTTTTTTAAGATTTTTTACCCATTATTTTTAGAGAGAAGGGCAGGGAGAGGAAGGGAGAGAAGAAAGGAAGAGAAACATCAATGTTTGGTTGCCTTTCACCTGACTCCAATTAAGGACCTGGCTGGAGACCTGGCTTGCAACTTGATTATGTGCCCTGACTGGGAATCCAACCAGTGACCTTTGGGTTAGAAGGCTGCCACCAATCCACTGAGTCACCAACCAGGGCTTAGTATTGATTATAATAATAATTACATTTTTATACTGATTAACTGAATCCAGATCTTATGTGTTATAGTGCTGATTATTCTTTAACTGCTGAGTAAGAAAATTACATGTCAATGACCCTTTCTAAAAGCTATATGCATAGATTATAGATATTAAAAGTAACACATATTCTGGTAAAATGATCTTTTTCTAATTATATAATGAACCCTTTTCTTAATAATGATGTTTGACTCAAATTCTATTTTGTCTAGTATCAATATCATAACACTAATTACATTTTAACATTTTATTGAATAAAGTCAATACTTTATTCAGGTTTCCTCATTTTTATTTTTTATTAATTACTTTAATAAATATTTTATTTTATTATTTTTAGAGAGGGTAGAAGGGAGAGAGGCAGGGGGAGAGAGAAACATCGGTGTATGATTGTCTTTCACCTGCCTCCAGCTACGGACCTGGCTTGCAACCTGCTCATGTACCCTGGCTGGGAATCAAAAGGTTTCCTCATTTTTAATGCCTGTTTAATATTTCAGGATAAAGTTTCCCCTTACTTGTCCTGTCTCCCTGGTCTCCTCTTGGCTGCATCAGTTTCTCAGATTTTTGTTTTGAAGTCTTACAGAGTTTTTGGTCATATATATATAGTAGAACTGTACAAAGCAGCCCTCCCCGAAGTCCCCACAGGCCATAGTTTCTGGGAGGAGAGAAGAAGGTAGGAGACCAGCCATGAGAAGGAGGATTCAGAAGGAAGGGGGCCATGCTCTCTGAAAGGATGAAGGGTCTCATTGTCCACCATGAGAAGAAGCAAGATGGAAAGAGCATGGTGAGCAGCAGGCTGTAGCAGCTGTGTGAGAAGAAGCAGCTGTGCGGTTTGTAGTCAGGGTTCAGCCATGCAGTCTGGGCTAAGAAAGACTCTGTTTTGCAGATCTGGACTCAATCTGGACTCTTGGAACTTGGGACATACAGAAAGGACACTCTCTTAGGACTAGTGCCTTTCTTGGATTTCACCATAATCCAGTGTAACATGGTACATGCTTTCCAATTACCCCAGATCCTGAAGGAGAGAGATGACAGATAAGGAATGGGGAACTATTTGGCTTGGTTTTGGTTTATAGCCTTTTAGGGAGCAAGGGAAGTGCTGGGTCTCATGGGAAAACAAGTCTCTGAGTAGGAGTGTTTATACTCTCTCCCCACCAAGGTTGAGATATAGTGAAGACCTATTTTTCTCAACACTAATTGTTGGATCATATATCAAGGTGCCACGTTTAACGGTCCCCACTTTGCTCGGTAACAGAATGTCACCCTCATGATTTATCTGCTGTTTTTCTTATGATTAGACTGGGCTGATAAGCTATTAGAAAGAAGAGTACAGAGTCAAAGTACTATTCTGGTCACATATATTAATAGTGCATAATACCAGCATGACTTACTACTATTCATGTTGTTAGATTTCTCCACTGTAAAGTGTCCTTCTCCTTTCAATACAATATAGTGAAAAGAAGTCATTGTGTACAGCCCACAATGAAAAAGTGAAGAATTATGTTTATTGCAGGTAAAATGTCTACTTAAATTGTTTGAAATTTTTCTATATGAGACCTTCCTTTCTCTCTCTCTCTTTTTTTCTCCCTTCCTCATTTATTTATATCACTATGGACTAATGGGCATTTATACTTGAAGTAATAACCCAATACTACTTTATGTTTGTCCTTGCTCAGATTGTTCTAGCTTGAATCATAGGGAGCTCTTCCAACTTTGGTTCGTGTGTTGTCTTGACATTCTTTCACCAATATAAAGTTCTAGACTCATATTATATATCTCTTGACCTGATCCGAGGATTAGTCACCAAGGATCCCTGTTTCTGTTTGCTAGAGAACAATGATATTAATTAAATGATATTAAAAGCCAATATCCAAATTCTACATCTAGTTTCCTAAGTTTATTTTAGTTAATATTTGTATGGTATATATTTAGATATTTTGATTGAAAACATTTCTCTCATAACATTTTAGATGTCTGTTTTTAACATAAATTATATTTACAAAGGCTAACAAATTTTCTGTCTTATAAAAACAGAATTTAATTAATTTTATTATGATTAGGAATAGGTATTAATTCAAATATTGTGTGTGTGTGTGTGTGTGTGTGTGTGTGTGTGTAAGCTTTAGCAAGTTTTCCTTTGCTTTTGTTTTCATTTTCTTTGCTTTTTTTTACTGCTGGGTTCACTTAATTTTCTCTAACCCTCTTTTTTACTTTCTAATTTTAGAAGTTAAATATATCTTTTTTATTTACTTATTTGTTCATATAGGTATTTATTGTTTTAGTAACTCAAAATGTCTACATAAATATTTGACTGAAAAATGCTCTAAATTAAGTAGTATCCTTATTTTTAGAACTTACTTATATTTTAGTTTTATATATATTTTTACTGCCACACAAATTTAATTTTTTAAATCTGTATTAACATAGATTTACAGTTAAAGGTTTTTTGCTTTATTAAGAAGTCCTGAACTTGATATAGCAGAATGACAACATTTGTTACTAAAGGAGTTCATCATCGCCAAATCATTATTATGTGAAATGTTAAAGGGATTTATTGATGAAAAAGAAAAATATAAAAACTATGAACAATAAAATGTCAATAAATACACATTTATCAACAGCTGAATCTACAAAACAAACTGAGTAAAAAAGAAGAACCATGGAGGCAGAATCATGGATACAGAGAGCTTTTAGATGGTTGCCAGATGGGAGAGAAATGTGGGGGAATGGGTGAAGAGGTGAAGGGTTTAAGAAGCACAAATAGGTAGAATAGTCATGGGGATGTGAAGTGCAGAATGGGAAATGGAATAGCCAAAGTACTTACATACATGACCCATGGACATAACAGTGTGAAAATTGCCCAAGGGAGTGTGAGTGCTGGGTGGAGGGGGACAAAGGGAGAAAAGTTAGGATAATTAATAGCATACTCAATAAAATGCAATTTAGAAATAAATAAAAATGCATAGATTTACATTTGGATTCAACAGTTTCTATACCATTGCTTTATCGTCCCATTATTTTTTCCTATGTTCACATCGCTACTTACTGAATTTTCTATGATTCTTCTTTCAATATAGGTCAAGGCTAGGCTGGAGGAGCCTAGAGGTGGGTCCAGATACAGGTTACTGGTGCGAGAGGTACAACAAGTGTATCTCAGCTACTGGCTGACTATGAAATGTAGCATCTCAGAGAGTCCTCTTCTGTTATATGAAGAAAATATTGCTGCATAACTAATTACCCACAATGTGTGAGCCCACATTTGTTAGCTCACATTTTCTATAAGCTAGGAATTTAAGCACAGTTTGTACCCTCTACTTTACTAGCTCTCACAAGGCCGCAAAGTGCTGGCCAAGTTTTTATCTGAACGCTCAAGTAGAAAAAGATCTTCCTAGTCTATACTCATAGCTGTTGACAGGGTTCTGTTTTTTGCAGTCTGCTGGACTGTGGGCCTTGCTGGCTGTGAGCCAGTGGCTTCCTCAAGTCCTTTCACCCAGGACCTCTTTCACATGGCAGCTCAGTTCATCAAAGTGGGTAACCCATGAAGTCAATAGAGGGTGGTGAGTATGAGCAAGGTAGGAGCCATAGTCTTTGGGAATCTAATCACAGCAGGAACGTTATCACTTTCTCATATCCTATTTATTATAAATACTATGTTTTGAGAGTCTACCAAAAACACTCAGGGGGAGGGAATGACACAGATGTGGTTCCTATGAGTGGGGACCACTGAGGGTTATTAAAAGTCATTTTACTACACCTGTATAATGGGATTTCAGTAGCAGCTACCTCATGTGACTGTGGGATATAAATGAAAAATTAAGCCCTTCCAGAATTTGTTCAGCCTTGTAGTCAGCCAATGGATATTCATTTTTACTCTTTTTAATCTATTTAGCCAACATATATGTCTATGTATTTAGCATTCCTAGTGCTTCCGGTTTAGCTGATTTGTATATTTTAGTCTATGTCATGACCCTTATTGTAAAATAAATCAATTTGATAGGACAAAGATATGCTTCCTTTGGAAATCACATAGCTCCTCATAATGAATGATAAGCAAATGATGCAGATTTAATGTGTTAAAATCCATCTTTGGTACCATGAAAAAAATAGAATGTTTTTTCTCTCTAAGTTATTGTACATCTTTATGAACAAATTTTTGGAGGGCTGTTTTTGTGTACATTTATATTTGTGCTTGGTATAGATATTGTTGGCATCATAAAACAACTTGAATGTGATGAGTTTTTCATTTCTTCTAGGTTGTTCAGGAGCAGTTTAAATATCTGCAGCTCTGTCCTGAAAGGAACACTTTGGGTGCAGAGATTAAAAGCATTTTATGTTGTTGATATTCATTGGTCATTAACAATCTTAAGAAGGTCTTTTTAATACCAAAACTTGCCAGCTATGGACCAGAACTTGTAATTGCATAAAAATATGGATGGGGAAATGAAGTTTAAAATGTCTGTCAGTGATTTTATTACAAAATGGCAATTCCTAGGTTTTATATCTTAGCTGTAAAATTTATAGTTATATCAATCATTTTCCCAGGGCCCAATTTAGGGATGAATTAAATTTTCTGGGAAATATTTTAAGCAAAAGTTTTAAGTTACAGTAACACACAGGATGTACATTTTCCAGTTTACAATACTTTGATGAACACAATGTTTAGATAACACATTATAACATTCCATTTTAGAAATAAAAAATGTTATTCCTGTTAATTATTGATAAAAATGTAAATGTAGTAGCATTTTTTATGATACTGCAACTTGCTAATAAAAGTGCTAACATTTTTGATGGATTATTGTTTTGATAACTATTTTTTTTTTTTTTTTTTTAAGATTCTATTCCCTAGTTTCAGAGAGCAGTGCAGGGATAGAAGAAAAAAGGGAGAGAAACATCAGTGTTTTCCCAGCCTTCAGCTGAGGACCTGGCTGGAGACCCGGCTTGCAACCTGGTTATCTGCCCTGACTAGGAATTGAACCATTAACCTTTGTGTTTGTAGGCCAGTGCCAATCCCCTGACCCACACCAGGTAGGGTGTTTTGATAACTTTTTACCACTTTACAGAAACTATCCAAAGAAGCTGAATTAATGCAATTGGCAGAGAAAAAAAAAATGAAAGAAAAATATATTATTTATTGATATCTCATTTAAAATAAACTACTCATTGAATATTAAAATTTAAAGTGAGTTTAAATATATCCCATAAATTTTAGATGAGGAATATGAAACTTCAATAAGTACTGTAATGTCTTTGTGACAGAGAAACCAGTTCATAAGAAATTATTATTTTTATTTTTTAAAGATTTTATTTTTTTAAGGTTTTATTTATTATTTCCAGAGAGAGAGGAAGGGAGAGAGGCAGAAAGGGAGAGAGATATCAATGTATGGTTGCCTTTCACTGCCTCCTCCAGCTACAGATCTGGCTGGAGACCTGGCTTGCAACCTGGTTATATGCCCTGGCTGGGAATCAAACCAGCAACCTTTGTATTCACAGGCCAGGACCTTATCCACTATGCCACCAGCCATGGTCTGAAATTATTATTGTTTTTAACTTCATTTTTAGTTTTCTGTCCATACTATCATCTAGCATCTAGATAGTACTGTCTGCATTCTATTTATTTTCATTTTCATGATTACTAATTATGCTCAGAATCTTTTCTATTGATATTTTACAATTTATATATATATATATATCTTTTAAGAAATATTTGTCAAAATATAAAGCTCACTTGTTGCACTTTCATAATTATTCAATTTGAAATGTAATTTTAAAAGATGATCTAGATACAAACCCTTTGTCATATATATGTATTTGTGGCTTTGACTTTTTATTGTCTTAATGCTCTTTTTGAAAGGCAGAATTTTAAATATTTTGTCAAGTCTAATTTAGATTTTTACATTATCAGAAACCAAAGTCCATTGGCTAGTAGACTTTCTTGGTTTTTACCTATTGTCCCTTTTCTATTTCAGGATCCCATGCAATATTCCATATTAAATTATTTTTCACATCTCTTTAGGCTACTCTTGGTAGTGGGTATTTTTTCTGACTTCATTTGGTTTTCATAACCTCAACAGTTTTGAGGGGCCCTGTTAAAGTATTTTGTTCAATGAACCCACTATTAAAATTTTTGTGATGATTTTTTCATGATAAGGTTGAGGTTAGTTATGGATTACTGAGCAGAAAACCACAGAAGTAGAGTGCCATTTTCATCACATTCTGTCAAGTATACACACAATCAACAAGATTTATGGCTTTGATGTTGGCTTTATTAATGTTTGTCAGGTTATTTCACTGCAAAACTCCCCCCCCCCCTTTCCACACTTTCCATACTATGCACTTTGAAAGGATGTCAAAATATGCAGCTAACAATCTAAGAAGTGTTATTCAAAACTGTTCTGCATGGGAGACTTGTCACTTCTCTATATTAATTTATTTAAAATTAATTCATATTAGTATGGACACATGGATAGTTATTTTATACTTCAGGTAATGACCCAATTATCATCTATTTATTTTGTTGCTCAAATTTTTCTGGATTTAACTATTGAGAGCTTTTTTTGTTGGCTTCTGAACCACTTTGATATAACCCATCAGTGTGTGTATGTGTGTGTGTGAATGCATTTCTGGTTCTTTAAGATACTTCAGGCTCATTTTGCATATTTCCTGCCATAGTTAAGATGTAGAGGTTAGAGGTGCTTCTTGCTTACTAGAGTGTTTGTTCTTTAGCATCACTCAGCTGAAAGAGCAAAAAAATATATGTTTATATTAACCTATGTATATAAACATGTCTAGAAATATTTCATTATGTAACTACCCATACATAGTTTACGTTAAACATGAATTTACATTAATGTTTTCATACCTAATTCATTATTACATGTCTCATTCTTGCTTCTTCATTGGTTTTATCCACCTTACCACTAAGATTCTTGGCTTTCACCATCCAATATCCATTTATTTTATTATTTCACTCCAGTATTATCAGAATTGCTAAACCATACCCTGATGAGAAATTTATGAACTAGAGTGAAATATCTATGTTTAGTTCATTTTACCTTCAGTTTTATAGACTTTACTTCTTTTTAAAAATACTTAGGTTAACATTGTTTCACTGTAAGCTGTCAGTGTTTCCTTCACTGTCTACTTTCACAATTTATGAAGCACCGTGTAAACCTGGACCAGGCAGTGAAGGTGCAGTCATCCGGACATGAAATCACGCAATCCTGTACAAAGGGAGAACAGATCCCTTTCTCGTCACTAGGATTTTGCATTTTCCACGATGTTCAATAATTGGAATGATACAGTGTGTAACTTTTTCAGGCTGCTTCTTCCACCCCCAATTTTCCTTGTGTATTTAAAGCTCTTCCACATCTTGTCATGACTTGACAACTCTTTTTAAATCATCAAATAATAACGCACTGTGTAGATGTGGCAGTGTGTTTATCCATTTAGCTATGAGAGGGTATATTGGTTTCTTCCAGATATTGGTGATTGTAAATACAACTATTACAAATATTTGTATGTAAAATTTTACATGAATGTGGGTTGTCATGTTTAACTTTGTAAGCAACTACCAGACTGTATCCAAAAATAGCTGTATAACTTTTTATTCTCATTATCAATCAATACAAACTCATGGTATCCTCATTTTTTGCAGAATGTGACATTTTCAATTTGAGAAGAGGGTAGGTACTCATTCTATAGGCATGTAGTGTAGAATATATTTAACTATAATAATTCACATTTTTTTCATACTTTGGGATCAACAGATGCTATTAGAAATTAAAAGACCTTATCATGTTCAGAAAAAGCAATGTGGAAAAGAAAAGTAAAATATTTACAGTCACTGTTACTAACTTTATAAAAAAAAATTTCCATTTGTATTTCAGTAGAATTTTTCCCCTTTGGCTAGAAACTGAAATTTCTTTGGCTGATATTAACTTTATCAAACAATTGAATAACTCATTGTTAAGAAGTGCACCCAAGTGAAAAGTTGACTATTTTATTTTATTTATTGGGTTAAAAAAAAGCATAAAAGAGGGAAAAGACAATATTAGTAGTTTTCACTCTTTTGAATGTATAGGATTGGTATCATTAGTCATATTATGCCAAGGTTGGAAAATTACCATGCCAAGGCCAATGCAAGGGAGATGATAACAAGATAATGGCTCTTTTTCAGCCATTCAGACAGAATCAATAGTGTTTTACTGGAACTTCAGTGAAAAAACAACTTGTCATGCCAGCAGCTAAGCAATATGTGTTAACAGAAAGAAAGTACTGCTTAGAACTGACAGCCAGGAGATGACTACTGCAGGCATGATTGCTTATTGCTGGTGGTTTCAGGTCATTGATGCACACAGTCAACTCTGATTAAAAGAGTAACATGCAATGATAGGAAAGCAATGTTTTATTCTCCAAGTTACAGCTCCTTTGGGTTTGCAATGTAGCCAGACTGAAGCATGTTGCAATGGTGCATATAATACTGCTGCCCCTTCTGAACAACAACAACAACAAAAGAATCAATGACTATTTTCACGTGATGTTGAATATTGAAAAAGTTTTAAAGGAACCATGGACATGGACAACAGGTGGGATTGACTTTGGGGGGAATGGGTGGGTGGGTGGGGGGACAGAGGGGAGCAAAAAGGGGATGGATGTAATACAACAACAATAAAATTAAAAAAAAAAAAAAAGAAAAAGAAAAAGTTTTAACTATTTCATAAATGAATAAATAAAATTACCACCTAATGGAAACAGCATATTGTAAAGACGGAAAGCATGGATTCTATATGCTGGCTTCCTGGGTGCCACTGCAGATTTCATCACTTCCTAGTGTGTGGTCAGGGAGCAAATCTCTGGGCATCAGTCTACCCCTTTTATATGAAGGGATTATAACCATATAGGGTGTAAGCGATCATTTGGCAATAACTTTGCATCTCCTTATTTCATGTGCTTAATTTTGAAAAACTATGTTTCTAAGGTTATGATTTAACATTATTATTTCAGATATAAAGTATTAAACTCTAAGAGCAACCATCATGTTGAAGGAATATGATGTTAGAGCAACTATCATTTCTGGACTGCATGTAGGACCAACTGCTAAGGAAATTTCAGACTTCAATAACATCCCCTTATATACAGTTGACAATGTGAAGGTGTATGATGCTGATTCTGATGCTGCCACACCAACAAGGAAAACATACAAGGTACACAAGGATCTCTCAAATCCAGATATTGTGCACAGAATCCAGGAGATCATCAATAAAGATCCAGGATGTTTACCTTGATGTTTTGAGAGACATAGTTGTACCGTGGATGAAGCAAGTCACAAATGAATGTAATTTTATCTTTCAACAAGGTGTTGCATCAGCAAATAATGCCAAAAAGGTGCAAGAATGTCTCAGTGTCAATGTGCCTGAATTTTGGTCAAAGGAAGTCTGGCTGACCAGTTCACCAGATGCAAATCTGTTAGATTATCATGTATGCAACATTTGTGAAAGAGAAGTTAATAAACAACCTCATTCCAATAAAGAGGTTGTTAAAGCTAAGACTGAAAACATTATGATGTACATGGATAAAGAAAAGTTCATTAAAGTGTGCTCAAAATTCTAAAGTCAAATGGAGTCTATTATTGCAGCAAATGGAGGCTTTTTTGAATAATTTAAGAAATAATGACTATGTTTATGTATTTACATATAAGAATAAATTTACTTCAAAAAATACTTTTGTGGTATGTTATTTATTTTACTAAACTTTTGCCAATTGATCATATGCACCCTAATGTATGCTTAATGTTGTAACTGGGTCAAGAGCTAGTATTTCTCCACCACCTACAATAGTTTGTGAGTCACAAGCTAAAACACATTCATTTAAAGTATATATTTGCAAAATTGTACACCCTTTGCCACAATCAATTTTAGAACATTTTTTCTCTACTCTCAAAAGAAATCTTGACCCTAAACATCTCCTTTCCCGTAGCCACAAGCAGCCAATAATCTACATTCTATCTCAATAAATTGGCCCATTCATTCAATATGTAGTCTTTTGTATCTGGATTCTTTCACTTACCATAATATTTTTATGGTTTTCATGTTATAGCATATATTATACTGCATTCTTCTTCTTTTTTGTTTTTTATTCTTGTGCTCCTTCTATTTTGGATTTTATTTTGGAAATGAGTGTTTTAAGTCTATGTTGTTGCAAATAATTTCTGTGGAACACAACAAATATCCTATGGGGAAAGCAGCTCTTCATTTAGAGTTCCTCAAGTTTCTAAGTTGTCACATAGTGCTGCAAGACCATGGGAAGCTTTGATAATATCCCTTTCCTAATATTTAGAATTTCTATTACTTCTACCTATAACATATTGGATTATCACACTTTTTTTATACTTTTACTCACAAGGTGGAGAAAGACCAGCATTTTTGTGGTAGGCTCTTTGAATATTAAAATAGGAGAAGAGAAAATAGGATATGTATCTAGAACTAGATACTTTGTAATAAATTTGAATTTTATTTGGAATTAAGGGGTAAGCTACTATGAGGTTTTGTTCAGAGAAATGGAATAATTTTACATATTTTTATTTATATTTTGTTAAGACTTATTGCCATATAACATTGTACAAGTTTAGGATTAATAAAGCATTGATTTTATACATTTACATATTGCAATATGATTGCCACTGTTGTATTAACTAATACCTCTATTATAGCACATAATTATTTTTTGTGTGAAGAGAACAACTAAGATTTGCTCTCTTAGAAAGTTTGATTTTTATAATATTGTTTGGTATCTATGATTGCTATGCTGTGCATTAGGCCTCTGTAACTTATATTTACTATTTGCAAGTTTCTACCTTTAAGCAACATATCCTCAATTCTTCCACTCCCCATATACTCATAGTTACCATTGTACTTTTGGCCCACAGACCCTGGACTGTTCTCCTGATATCTCTCATATCTGTATTAGGAAGCACACTCAAGGGGCTGGGTGCAGCCTCGGGGGAGGTATGAGTTTAGCACTCAGGGCAGTGGGGGGCCTGTACCCAGTGCCTGTTCCTTGGGTGAGGTATTCCCAGAGTTTTCAGATTTCATGCTGAAGTCTTCAGTGCAGTCAGCAGGAACCTTGTCTTTTTAATACCTTTTGATCTCTCATCTACCTTTTTTCACTATCCCCCCACCCCCCAAGTCAAGGAAGTCTAATTTCAGTACTCTGAGAGCTACTGGAGAGGAACAGGTTTCTGCAGCCATGTTCCCACACCACTAGGGTAGCCAGGCATTTACTCTCCCTTCTCCTTTCCCAGTGGGGAGGTTCCCGAAGCTGGAGAATTAAACTCTAAGTGCTGCTGCCTTGGGGTGGGTGGCGCTGACCTAGCTCCTTTTACCATTTACACTGCAACCAAACTCATTCATTTATATATATTATATTAATGGCATAATGAAATCTCTCCTCAGGGAGGCTGCATGTCTTCAAATCATTTCTTTTTCATGGGCATCTGAACAGGTCAGCAATTTCCAGGTTAATTTTTTCATCATGGTGAGGGCATTGAGTCAGGTTCAATGGCTTTGCTGATTGTGCAGCCCTTAGGAGGTTTGTCTACCTATTACCAGATGCACGGTGAGTAAGGCCTTCCCTAGGTCCCTTGGCATATGCTACTGGATTCCATGATTCCCCCAAAGGCACATTTGTCTGTAGGTTGATGTTTAATTAGTTATTAAGAAAGGAGACAAAAGAGGAACATCATTTGTTGTCATGAAGCTGATATTATGCCCTTCATTTACTTTTATTGCTCAGTAATATTCCATTTTATTTATATACAACACTGGGGTTCCCCATTCATCATTGGATGGACACAAATTGTTTTCACTTTTGGCTCTTATGAATGGTGCTGCTATACATATTCCTGGAGTTGTATGAGTATCTTGTAAGTCACTTTATAGGTAGAAAGAGATAAAAAGAACAATGAACAAATAGCTCTAAACTTGTTTCTAACATGCACTATTTTGATGAACTGGATCTTGCTGTTACCAACAACTTCTGTGCAGGAGGCTGGCCTTGTCCCAGCATGGTCTGGACATGTGACTGGTCAGGTGGCCTGTCGGTTCATGACTTGCCCAGAAAAAAATTTAACAATAGGTCAGAGTGAGAACAAAACACATTTTATTCAGATAGAGAAAAAGAAAGAAGCCAGGGTGTGGGTGCCATCATAAAAGAAGCAGAAGTTTATGTCCAGGTGGGCACAGGCCAATTCCCTTGTGAGCTGTTCAAATGGTCAGTAAGTTCTTGGGATTTGATGTGTTTCCAAGGGAGGGAAGCGTTGCTTCTAAGCTTTGTGGCACCAAGTTCTGACTCCGCCTTCTGGCTGGGAGGAGGCTTTGTTGTGACCTCCAGGACCACCATCCACCACAGGACTTGCTGCCATAAAATATTTCCCTTTGATCATGCACGGAGGTGGGGGCATTGGTGGGAAGATGTGGGCTCCTACTTCCTCACTCCACTGGTAGGGTTCACAAACTTCTTTTTATCCTGTTTCACTGTGTTCTCTTTCTCTTTTCCCACCAAAACCTTCTGTTCAGGTTGCATGCTTCACTTAATTTTTATTATACTATTTTAATCAGGTTGCATTATGTAGTCACAACTCCACATTCCCTTTAAAATCTCCTTGTTCATCTTGACTGACACTGTAAAATTGTTTCTTCCTTCACCTGTACCTAATGAAACTTACTTTGCCTCTTCATGGAACTTACTATATTTTGGTTGAGGGTTTAGGTACCTACCAACTCCCCCACCCCTAAGCACTTAATAAAAGAAAGAAAAAAAACTTTGTTTCTGGATGAAAATTTAAAAAGCACTTCTCAAGTAAGAAATAGATCTATTTAATATAGATTATATTACATATATATATGTTTTATTTTATTTAAGATATATCATATCCTAATATATTAAGATATACTTAAATAAGGAAAAATAGATGCAATCCCTCTAATTGAGTAATGTATAACTTGTTAAAAATCACCCTCCACAAATAATGCGTGCAAGAAGCTATGAAGTCCTTATTTATGTCAAGCAATTAGTAAACTCTTTAAATGTTTACTTTTAATTGTCATATTCAGAGGCAAATAGTGACAGAAAATAACTCCCCACTCTCTCCTCACTATTCTGCATGCCATTAGTGTTGATGTGTGTAACCTTTCACAGTGATTCCATGACATGATATGTGACAATAAGCTCTCATTTTATTTTGAGATAAAGGCAAGAGAGAAAAATACATTGATTTTGTATACCATATTATAAGCATCTTCAAAGTAGAAGCTAGTTATGAATATGGGGTAGGCAGGTAAGCCAGGGCATAGGGACTAGGGAAACTGAGGCAGATAGGTAAACAAGCAGTTTTCAGCCATCTGGTGAATTCTATATTCCCTAAACCAAGGACATTTTCGAGTAAGTGGTTTATATCTCTCTTTCTTAACCATGGGTATATAGCTTAAATCACTCTCCTCAGGGAGATGGCAGAATTTCAATTAGTGCCATTTGCCAACCACACTCAAGGACAGATGAAGTTAAGGGAATAGATCTCATTTTGATGTGTCAGCATAAAGCTGATAAACAGTCTACTGAGACCCTCCTCTAAACTCCCAGCCTTAAACCCTTCAAAACAAAGGTCCCAGGGTGTGTTCTCCCTCCCAGAGGTATGCTTATTTTTCTCTCACTTCTAAGTGAGCTAAAGTGGCCCCACCTTGGCCCACTTTACTTACTTATTTGTTTGTTTATTTATTTATTTATTTATTTTTAAAAGACTCATTTATTCAATATCATGATCAGACTGTTGCATTTAGCAATCAACTGCATGGATGCAAAAAAAAGAAAAAAAAAAAGAAAAGAAAAGAAAAGAAAAGACTACATTAAAAACCATTTGTTGGAGGGAGAACTAAGATGGCAGAGGAGTAAGTGGAGCTACACCAACCTCCTCCCAACACCAAACAGGGATTAGAACTTAATTGGGGAGAAATCATACAAAATAACCAATAGAACACCAATTGGAGAGAAAACTTATTACCAGGGACAGAACAGAAGAGCCAATTCATCACAATGTGACTGGTGCCTAAAATAGACCACTGATCACAGGCTGATTGGATTAACAGCCAAAGGAGACAAAGACAGTGGATCTCTGGTTGTCTCCAATTGGCTGATTAGGCCCAGATTGGGACACCAACTGACATCACCAAGAACAGATCCAGGAAGTGAAAAAAAAAAGTGAACCTCTACACCACAGAAGGTCACACCACCAAGACAGTAAATCAAAGCAAACCAATTCAAGAAGCAGAAAGAAATAAGAGTCACCTAAAATGGGGAGACAAAGAAATAAACCCTCAGAAAATGGAAAGGAGGAATCCCCAGGAAGAGTGCAAAAATGAAATAGAGGCAAGCACACTATCAGACATGGAATTCAAAATAAAGGTGATAGAGAAGCTCAGTGAGCTCAGGGAGTTCAAAGAAAACTACAAACAACTCCAGGGAAACTATGAAGAATTCCAGGGGAGCTACAAAATAACTCCAGAAAAGCTACAAGGAACTTACTGATAACTACACAAGCATAAAAAGTACATAGATGGAACTGGAGAGTATTATGCTTAGTGAAATAAGCCAGTCAGTGAAGGACAAATATCATATGATCTCACCCATTATGGGACAATAATGAGCAAAACTAACAACAAGCAAAACAGAACCAAATATATGAATACAATGAATAGGCCTTCAGTAGTCAAGGGGAAAGGGATTGGGGGAAGGGGGGAGGCAGAGGCAAGAAAGGGGAGCAGTTTAGACAAGAACCTAGTATAAAGGAACCATGGACATGGACAACAGGTGGGATTGACTTTGGGGGGAATGGGTGGGTGGGGAGGGGGACAGAGGGGAGCAAAAAGGGATGGATGTAATACAACAACAATAAAATAATAATAATAAAAAAAAAAAGTACATAGACACCATCAATAAGAGCCTGGAGGAAATGAAGAATACCATTTCCAAATTGAAGAACATAGTAAAAGTAATCAAAAGCAGGCTAGAGAAAGCAGAGAATCAGTGAGCTGGAGTGCAATGTAGAAAAAAATTCCCAGGCAGTGCAACAAAATGAAAAAAGACTGAACAAGAATGAAGAGGTTTTAAGAGAGCTGTAGGACAGCATGAACCATAATAACATCTGTATCAGGGATATCAGGAGAAGGCGAGGAACAAAGGATAGAAAACCTCTTTGATAAAGTAATGATAGAAAACTACCCTAACTTGAGGAGAGAAAATGTCATTCACAGAGGTACCAAGGAAAATGAACCCAAACAGATCCACTCCAAGACACATCATCATGAAAATGGCAAATTTCAAAGACAAGGAGAGAATCCTAAAAGCAGCAAGAGAGAAACAGCTAATAACATACAAGGGGGCTCCCATAAGGTTATCAGCTGATTTCTCAACAGAAACACAGCAATCCAGAGGGAATGGCAAAAAAATATTTCAAGCAATGAAAAACAAAGGCCTGCAACCAAGAACACTCTACCCAGCAAGGCTGTCATTCAAAATGGAAGGTGAAATAAGGAGCTTCCTAGACAAAAGAAGTCTAAAAGACTACAGCTCCACCAAACCAGCATTGCAAGAGATGCTAAAGGGTCTGCTTTAAGAAGATGAAGAAACAGAGAGGCAGACAGAAATATAGGTACAGAGGTAAATGTATTAAATGCACTAATCAAAAGACATAGGGCAGCTAAATGGATAAGAACCAACTTTAACTTATGAATGCTTCAAAGTAATCTTGTTACTATACCCGAAGAACCCTGAAGCACTAATTCATAAGAATTTATATACCCCTATGTTCATAACAGCACTATTTACAATAGCCAAGTGCTGGAAACAGCCTAAGTGCCCATCAGTGGATGATTGGATCAAAAAACTCTGGTACATTTACACAATGGAATACTACACAGCAGAAAGAAAGAACTCCTACCCTTTGCAACAGCATGGATGGAACTGGAAGGTATTGTGCTTAGTGAAATAAGCCAGCCAAGCAGTCCGCGAAAGACAAATATACGAATCTCACCCATTTCAGGACAATAATGAACAAAACAAAGAAAGAAAAACAGAACCAGATACATGAATGCAATGAATAGACCTTCAATGGGCAGAAGGGAGGGAAGAGGGGGATGAAGGAGGCAAAGAAAGGAAGCAGTTTAGTCAAGAAACTAGTATGGAAGAACCATGGGCATGGACAACAAGTGGGATTGACTTTGGTGGGGGAGTGGGTGGGTGGGGAAGGGGACAGAAGGGAGTAAAAAGGGAATGGATATAATACAACAACAATGAAATTAAATTAAAACAAACAAACAAACAAACAAACAAAAACAACCCTTTGTTGGAATGCTTTACATGTCCCACAGAACAGAAACAAAAATAACCTGTTATGCAGTTAGTCACAGATACAGTCCTTTAGTGTTTTGCTCATTCACATGAGTATTGTCTAAAACATGTCTTCCTTGGGACAGCTAGGCCCTGCCACCACTGTGCTTGGCTGAGCTCACAAATCTGTTGTAACCTGCAGCTTCCCTGTCACTTTTCTGGCTCTCCTCTCCTGCTAAGCATTGTTTCCTGTCAGTAATTTAAAATGTCCTACCACTGCCATAGCTCCTGCTGCTGCTGGAACCTCCCTAGCCTCCTTGGTTTGGTGCTTTGGCAAAGTATTGACCTCCACCACCATAAGGGCCAGAGCTTCTGCCTCCAGAGTTTCCTCCCTTCATGGCTCCAAAAATTGAAGATTGATTGTCGTAATTGCCAAAATCATTGTAGCTTCTGCTACCTCCAGAATTGTTTCCATACCACCACCAAAGCCTCCTCACCTCCTCCGCTGTTACAGCTGTCATAGCCACCACTCCCGCCACGGCCACTGCCTTGGTGTCTATCACCTTGTTACCACTTCCACATCCTCTGCTTCCTCCAGTGTACACAGGGCCACCTCCTCCATAACCACCATCATTACCAAACCCATTGTAGCCATCCTCACTGCCACCACATCCACCACCACCACCATTGCCACCAAAGCACCTCGACTGCTGAAGTTTCCTCCACACCCCAAGTTGCCATTCCCACCAAAACCACCTCCACAACCACCTCCGAAGTTTCCAGAACCACTTTGACCTCCGGCTGGATGAAGCATCAGCCATTTCTTACTTAGATGGGGCTTTCCTTACTGCACAGCTGTGGCTGTTCACAGTATGGCGTTTCTGAATGACAGCCTTATCTACAGAGTTATACTCATCAAAGGTGACAAAAGCAAAGCCTCTCTTTTGCCATTGCCTCAGTCAATCATGAGTTCAATCACTTCCATTTTCCCATACTGTTCAAAATAATCTCTTGGGTGATTTTCTTAAGTGTCTTCCTTAATACCACTGACAAATCTTTTTCACAGTTAAGTGGGCACCAGGTCTTTGAGAATTTTCTCTTGAGACAGCCCTTTTGGGGTCCACAACTCTTCCGTCCACCTTGGGTGGCCTCACATTCATGGCTGCATCCACTTCCTCCACAGTGGTACATGTGACAAACCCAAAACCTCTGGAGTGCTTGGTGTTTGGATCTCTCATCACCACGTGGTCTATGAGCGTTCCCCATTGCTCAGAATGTCTCCTTGGGCTCTCATCTGTTGCTTCAAAGCTCCAACCTCTGATAACGAGCTTCTGTAGCTATTCCAGCTCTTGAGGAGACTCTGACATAACTGCAGAAGAGACTTCCACGATGCTCACTCAATGGCCTCTACCAGCAGAAAGTTGGCTCATTTCTTTCCCATAACATCTCCAGGAGCCAAAGCAGCCCTGTTTAGGCCTCCTGATGCTTCCAATATCCTAAACCCATCCTTGTTTCTCTGTCCCCAGCTTTAATAAACATCCTCTCAAAATCACCTGGACTTGTGTTGTAAAATCTTCCCTACACACAATCAAGAACCCACACGCTACAGCTGGCCCAAGGCAAACATGCCTGTGATGACATTTTCAGGAGAGTTAAAAAACTATCTTCCCACATCTTCATCCCCAAGGATACAGGGTGCCAATATTAACTATGGCACTATATAATTGCATTTATCTTTTCATATTGAAATTCCTCCCCATAAATGCATGGGGAGGAACTGCAGTTATCTAAGGCAGGACTTCTTATGGCTTTCTTCCACAGATGTGAAAACTGGCTCTGAGGTGTAAACTGACTTGCCTAAAGCTACCAGGTAGGTCGGTGACTTCCCCAGTGCCCTGATTTGTTTGGTAATGATTGCCATATAAAATCTAATCAGTTTGCTCATGAGCAGCTCTATGACAAAATAATATTCTCATTCCCTTTTCCTTTAGCTGTTCTGAAATTGGATCATTATACTTATCTTTTTGCTACCACAGGAAATACTTGTGTGTTAGTTAACTCAAAGAAAAACCTAAATTTGTAAGATTAGGGGTATAATTATAATGTGCTGCTCATCTTCCTGTAGTTCCCTGGGGCAGTGAACGTTGTAGGCAGAATAACAGCATTTCAAAGATGTCCCTGTTCAAGTCCCCAGAAACTATGAATATGTTATGTTGTTCTCTGGGGAAAATAAAGAAGGCGTAGATCAAATTAGAGCTGCTAATCACCTGGAAATGAGAAAATTATCCTGGGTTATTGCATGGACCCAAAGTAACTACAAGGGTCTTTAAATGTGGAAGAGGAAGGCAGGAAGAGTCAGGGTGATGGGATGTAAGAAGGACCCGACCTATTGACACAGGTTTTAACGATAGACCTTGGTGTTGTATTTTATTTGTGTTAGCTCATTTAAATTGAAAGCACCCTTTTGGAGGCCCTTCCTGGTGGCACAGTGGATAAGGCATGGGCCTGCAAACCCAAAAGTCACTGGTTCGATTCCCAGCCAGGGCACATAACCAGGTTGTCAAGCCAGGTCTTCAGCCAAGTCTGTAGCTGGAGGCAGGTAAAAGGCAACCATACATTTATGTCTCTCTCCCTTCCCCTCTCTCTAAAAATAATAAATAAAATATTTTTTAAAAAGAAAATGAAAAAAAAAAGCACCCTTTTGATAGAAATTATTCTTCCATTTCGAGAACAATTAAAAGCACAAAATTTACATTATAAAAACCTGAAGCAAATTGTTCAAGTAGTTTTTAAGTATCAGAGTTAGGTTCAATTACAGGTATTTATACCACCAGAGATGGAAAAAATTATGCTCTTTTTTACTATCATGTATACCAAAAGGTTATGCTCAACATCTTCTTGCTACCTCAGTTTATTGATGGAGCACTATTACTTGGCTTGATGGAGAAGTGAGAATTTGGTTTATAAATGGGTAGGTTAGAAAAATGAAAATGTGAAATACATTATAATCATTCAGAAATGATATATTTTATACATTTTACATAATACAAACATATAATTATGTATGTATCATATATATTTTATATTTATTATTTTAAACTCATATTTGTAAGAGAACATTTAAATCAGGAACTATGGTTACTTTTTATTTAAGTGCATGGGGGGATGTTGGTTAATCAGATGTGTAAGTTTTAAGTGTACATTTCTGTGATACATGTTCTGTATACTGCATTGTGTGTCCACTACCCAAAGTCAAATCATTGTCTTTCTGAGGTATTTGGCATCCTTTGCCCTTTACAGCTTATTTCCTCACTCCCTGCCTCTCAGGTAACTCCCACACTGTTGTCTGTGTCTCTGAGTATCATTTTTATGATTATTTTTTTTAATGTCAACAATCTTGTAACATTAAATAAATAGGTGGAATGTGCTTTTAAGCAAAAGCTAAATGTGGCATTTTTCCACAACACTCAGACATTTATCCCTGAAGGTGAAGCCAAAGTATCACTTCATAATCTCATGTCTGTTAAGGGCAATTGTGTTTTTGACTTTCACAGGTTGAGTTAAGCTGTCATTCCTTTGCATTACTTCTGATCTCATAGTCTCCTGATTATATAGTACCTATCAAAATGAATTACTTTTGGTTCCCTGCTTAATGTAAAACAATTCAGGGGGAAAAAATGACCTGTATTAGTCCCTGTATTCCATGTGCTAAAGTAAGGTATTTAACAATGTATACAAAAGTATATTTAAATATACTGTATATACATAGGAATATTTCACTCCTATTATAAGATCATGCCTTTACCTAAATTCTACCACATTTCTTCTGATATCCTGATGCATTCATTTTATACCTATCTTTTAACTTCAGCATTATTTTGCCACTTGAGGTTTTTCTTCTAAGCATCTGTCTGTTCAGACTTTTATAGGCTATTGAGGGTATTTGAAAATTGTTGGAGGTATGAAATTTAAGAAAGAGGGGATCCTGGTGGCTAACTGATATAAAACATTTTTTTAAAGAGCCTAGCAGCCATTTCTACACAGGTGTCTCTCGTGCAAACTGCAATTCAGGGAGAATCCTATGCTGAACTGCCTGTGTCTGCACTGGACTGCCTACTTGCATCATGTTTCTGCCATCAAGCCAGCCCTTTAAAGGAGTTCCTGGAATCCTATGTCAACCAATAGGACCGAAGTTTTCCCCCATCCAATCAGAGTGGTTCCATTCTGACCAGTAAGAACAATGACTTTTGGACCAAAGGGACCAATTTGTAGTCCTTATGTAAATGAGGTCCCACAAATCGGGAACCTGTGGTGGGGATTTCTATCCTGATAAACCAGCTCCCCTCAGTCTTGGAGAGCACACTTTCCCTTTTCACCTAAGGCTGTAGACTATTTCACTGGTTGAGCTAAACCACCAAAGATGAAAGATGTACCCACTGCAAGAGCAGATAAGCACAGTCAAAAGCTATTTGGCAGAGACGGGAGCAGACCAAACAGAGCAGAGCAGACCAGCACAATGCAGACCAGCAAGGAGCAAAGAGAACTATGCTGTAGCTGAAGAGGGGCCTGGATCTAAGGCAGCCTCACAGTCATGCTCATCACGGTTGAGCTATTGTGACTAAATAAAGTTTCCTTTTTCACTGAACCCCAAATTGGAAATTCTTGTTGGAGTTGATTTGACACTATGGACTATTGGTTGACAGAAGTAATTATAGAGTTGTCAGGGACATAGTTGGGAAAAATTCTCTGAAGTTACAGACTGTGGCCTAAAGGTAAAAATAAAGTGAGTATGCTATAGGAGGAAGGATGAAACTGAAAACAAGGACACTTGGCACTATTTTTATAGCTCAAGTAAGATAATGAATCAGAAATAGAAAGTGGTTTCACAGGAGTGACACATCACAAGAGCAGTGTGCATGACAGGATAAGAAAAGGAAAAGTCTAGAATGACTTCTATGTTGTCAGCCAAGTTAAAATAGTCTCTTTATTGTAAAATATTTTATTATTAAAAATATCCAACAATTATTCATGCTCTGCTACTCTTAATGAAAATTTGATGTTGCTAAACACTTTTTCTTTCACTCCTTAAGTTCCTAGATATATTTTTCTTGTTACTATACATCATCAAGTGAGCACTGCAGTGTTCACTTGCATCATATTTCTGCCATCAAGCCAGCCCTTTAAAGGAGTTCAACTTTTTAAATCTGTATCTAACACTATGTAAACAGCATTTAAAAATTTTAAATATTGGTATGGTAATGACTTCATAGGAAAAAGCTCTTTCATACATTGAGTCCATTTGAGCCAGCACTAAAACTTGTGTTTCTGTCTTTTCTGTGAAAATAGCTTATTTGAGTTTTATAAAATAGTTGTATATAATAAGTCATAGAGTTATCTACAATGATTTTGATTTTGAAAAACTTGAGATAACATAATATACTTAAGTTAAAGGATGGAATTAATTCAACTGGGCACTGTCTTTCCAGCATAATGATGTCTGATGAGGTCAGATGGAGTTAGCATGACTGAAATAAAAATCTCTTTCATAAAAATCATTTTTATATTCCATTTGAGAAGTGGAATTCTCTTTTAAATATAGAGTTTAATAAGGTCATATATTACAATTCAGATATTTTTTTTAGTTTTATTTTTATACTTCACAAGGTAGATAAATTAACATCAGTTCATTCTGCTATTTTAGGATGTCCTGGCTTAAGAATTCTAACTCCAGACACTAGTTCTAAAATGTCAACCCCAGGTGGTTTAATTTTCACCATTATTCTCTTTTTAGTAGGAATATAGCACACATAAATATGGAAGTATGGACATTTAATATAAAAGTTTATATTAAACCATTTATCTTCTCACTTTGAATATTTTCACAATTTTAAAAATGATGGTCTCATGTTTCCCAAACATTGACCAGGGAGTAGAAACATCCATTTTGCAGAATGATAAATATAAAATTTCACTTACCATTTTTTAAAACACAGACACAGGCCCCTATAAAGAAATAATAAATGATTATTAGGGGAAAAATGAGCGCTTTTGAACTGGATATTTAATATTTAATTAAATATTTGGAATAATTAGGCTTTATTATTTTTTCCATTATAATGAGTCTTTTATCACTTTAACAAGTATATAATCCTGTCATAACAAGTCAAAGCACCATTACAAAAATCTTTGTAGAACAGGATCCTCTTTTTTTGTTTTTATTAGACAGGCCACGGGCTACGGTAATGGTAAAGATTACCAAAACTGTGTCATGCCTGTGGATTTCTGTAAGAACCAGCTACTTTTCCTTTGCAAGCAAAAAATTTCCCTGTATCTCAAATAGACTACCCTGAAAGAGTTGGGGGTGTGGTAAGAGTCATTTATGAACGTACACTTTCTGCATCAGCTATGTTAACATTGATTCAGTTCTGAGCAAGCATTCTTGGTTGGTACCATTATTTTTAGAAACATATGGTCATATAACTCTCTATATTAGCATCTGGGGTTCCTTTGATGACCTAATCCACAGCAGAATTTCCTTTGTTAGTATGCCTTACTACATGACTAATGGCTTTGGGTATGTAAGTATGTAGTATGTATGTATGTATGTGTGTATGTATGTATTTCACCCCCATAAGAGCCTTTACTGTATTAAGATATTATCTCCCCACCCACTTCCTGATAACAAGTTTCTTTTCCAGATTTTATAATTCTGTATTTCTTTACACTAATTGTGGTTTTATCCCTTGGTATTTAAAACTGAACCCTATTAATTTTAATACTTTCATTTCAAAGTCAGTGTAAAGATTATCTTCATCCCCATCCCCACCCCCAGCACCACCTAGACATGCATAAATTGTTCTGAGCCCAGGTTAGCATTCTTAACTCCTATCTCTCTGAGGATTAATTATATTTTTATATTTGGTAATAATTTTCAGTTATTCAGCTTGTAATTTCTTGTATTGTTGAATTGAATAGTTATTCATATACAAATTATTATTTATCCCACCATTGTTTTACTTTATTTTTTCCTGAGTTGATTAGATATTTACTCCTGGAGGTTTGTTACACTATTTTTTAATCTCTCACTATAAATATAAATGTTTAATGCCTTCTTATATACTAATAAATTATAAAATAAGCCTTGTACTTATTTTTACTTTATGCTCAACATTTTCCTTTTAATCATAAACATCCAAAGGAAAGGTTGGCAATTAAAATTTAAATCTTAGAATAAAAGCCAAGTAGTAAAATGAGAAAAATACCATTTATTACACTAAATTCTATAGACATAGAGAATAACATTTACCTAAATGCTAAATTAAATTAAATTTCTGTAAACAGAGAGATATTCTAGAACACACAAGAAATAATTAACATGTTGCTTCTAAAGGAAGTTATATTATTCTTCCAATTGTTCCAAGGCCACATGGATCTTGAAATTTTTTTTTTCTTTGGAGAGGCTGCTTTATTGTTTGAATTTTAAGTGTGCTTTGCTTCAGTTACCTCTGATTTACTCAGTCTCCCAGATCATAAGTTCAGAAGACTATGCTTTTTTAATTGTAATTCAAATCTTCAAGAAAAACAGCCCTGTTGGCCCAGTTTGTATAACATCTTATCTCCCTTGCTAAAAAACTGTACCTGGGAAATGAAACCATTCATTTTAATTCTTACCTAAGTATAGGCTATTGGAAAGGTATCTCTTACAAGATGATAAATGAATACAAATTATCCAAAAATAGTTATGTCTAGGGAGGGAATGGGTGGCTAGGACAAATTATTGATACCCATAAAACAACTGCCAGTAATCAAAAGTTGCAAGGAACAATACCCTTTTTAAAAATTGAGTCTCTTTGCATGAGTTTTTTGCTGTGTTCCCAATATTTTGATCTCTTAATTGTGATTTTCCCTTGTCCCTTGAACCAATTAGATATTTTTAGTTACCCCACATTGACACTTAGTATGCCCTTATGTATTCATTTCATTCTCTGTTATTTAGAGTTCTCCTGTTTTGACTCCATTTTGCATGTTCAGGTCTTATTACCAGCTAATTCTGTCCACTAGCAAGTATATATCTTGGTGTCTGCCTGGAGTGACAGTGGGGTATGGAGTCCTGTATGGGCAAGGCTAAGTTTGTAAGACCAAACTGGAAAACTGGGAAGTCTGGGTACATATAAACCCCTACGTTGTGATCAGAGGACCCCCTAGTGGAAATCTGGCCATAAGAACATTCAATATAACTTTTGAAGCTTGCCCTACCCTTTAACCTCCCTTGAATGGTTTATTGTACCAGCAGCAGATTATTTTTTAAAGATTTTATGTATTATTTCCACAGAAAGAGGAAGGGAGAGAGGCAGAGAGAGAGAGAGACATCAATGTATGGTTGCCTTTCATCTGCCTCCAGCTGCAGACCTGGCGGGAGACCTAGCTTGCAACCTGGTCATGTGCCCTGACTGGGGAATATGACCGGCAACCTTTGGGTTCACAGGCCAGTGCCTTATTCACTGTGCTACCAGCCAGGGCCAGCAGCATATACTAAACCTTAAACCAGAAGGGAGCTCACCCTCCCTATTTTTATGACCATCTAAACTCTGTGCCCAACACACCCTGACCTGAGGGGATCTCAGTGTTTCTTCAAATGTTATTCTATTCCTTCAAATGTTATCCCTGAACAATATTTGTAATCAACACTATTTAACATTGATTGATGAGCTTTATGTGCCTGTTACATGTCCTTAAGCCTACCACACTCAATAAAAGATCTTGGAGGAAGGCTGTCAGAGGCTTTTGCCTCCCAGGACACTGGCCAGCCTTCCCTCACTTGCACAAGCTGCCTAGGAAGTCTTCATTTCATCCAAGGCACTGAAGGATCTCTGCAGGTGTGGGGTTCCCTCACATATATCATTTATATTATTGTGGCAAAATATTTTACTTCTCAATAAAAGGTTATATACAGTTCTCAAGAGCAAAAATGTTTGCACAGAAAAATATTCTTCCAAGTCCTGATTACCAAGAAATGAAGTAGGTATAATTTTACCTATTAATCTGATAAAATAGAACTGAAAACCCTGTGCATTACATATGAAACAAACATAGAATACTCTTAAAAATGGAGAGAAGATGAAAACCTTGTTAGGAAATGTGGGTCTGGAGAATGGCATGATGCTTAGTGCCCTGGGTTTTGTTTTTGCTATAAAAACCCCAGTCAGGATATTGGGAAAGATGACAAACCAGCACACTACACAAGTTTGGTAGAGACACTAGACAACCATTCACTAGGTGGTATAAGATCCCCAGCAAATAGGTGGTATCAGAGAAGGTTGAGTGTGGGGAAGGGACTTTCATTTCCATTCAGCAGTAACATGTCCCCTGCCCTGTAGTGCCAGTAGACAGACACCATGTGGGGAACCTGAAATTCAGCCCCTACTTGTTGGTTACCCAGTGTCGCCTCTCTTTTCCCACTGAGGTGACTTTAGGCCAAGGGCTTGTGAAATAATAGGACTTTCACAACTGTTTGGTGGTAATCAGCATACTGTCTCCTTGCAATGCCACTGGAAGCCAAGCGAGGGGCAGTAACAAGGTGGCTCTCCCTCTCCCAGGCAGGGAGACATTAGTGGAGGATCAGTGGAGGGCATGAACTCACATCCTACCCTGCAGAATAAAGAGGGACTTTTCACTCCAAGGTGCCAACAAACATGGAGGCAACCTGAAATCTCTCTCCTACATGACAGAAACCTTGTATCTCTACCACAGCAGCATCTGAAAGTGTAGCTAAAACATAAAATTAAATGTTACTGAAGAAGTTTTTGATGTGTAATGCACATAGAAGCCAATACTGGCTTTTGAAGGATGCAAACGCTTTACTTTGCCAGTTGACAAGCAAGGAGACAGAAGTCAAGGCTCAGCTCTGTCTCCATGAAGCAGGGTTAATGGTGGGGTTTTGAAGGGTAGCAGTTAAGGGTTCACACATGTTACTCCTAAGTGGTATAACCAAGGTCTAAACTTTGGTTCATGATTTTGTTAGGAACAGAAAAGGACCAACTTGTGCTTGTTCTGTGGTTGTAGTAAGAATAAGAGTGTTTATATATATATATATATATATATATATATATATATATATATATATGTATGTGTGTGTATAAAATTATATAGTTACATAGTATATGAACATAATCCTTGAAAAGTTTATATTTTAATAAAAAAATTATTCATCATAAAAAGAGCAATAAAGACATCAACTTGAATGAGAAAAGACTGTAAACAGAAAACATAAAAAAGACACAGGTGTTAGTTATCTGACAAGGAGTTAAAGCATCATTATAAAAATGCTTCAGTAAGCAATTATAGACATATTTAGAACCAAAGGGAAAAAATAATAAAAGTTTCAGGAGACAAATGGTGGATGTAAAGAAGAAACAGTTTAGAATTAAGAAAAATGATGGAAAAAATGAATGCCTCAATAGTGGAATGAAGAAGAGAGAAGAAAATTATCAGTTAAATTTAAGATAGCACAATAGAAATAAATCAATTGTAATAATAGGGATAAATAGACTCAGAAAAATTGAGAGTTTTAAGGATAAGTTGAATCATACTATAGTGAGGATTTAACATTCACATCATTGGAGTGTCAGAAGAAGGGGTATAACAAAAATACTCAAAATAATAATAGTTAAAATTTCTCAAATTTGGCAAAGACCTAAAACTGCAGAAACAAGAAGATGAGTAAACTTCAAATGGAACACACTCAAAGGAACTTGTAAAAATTAGAGACAATGAAGAAAATCCAGAAAGTATCCTGAAATGCCTTGATATAGCAATTATACGTGAAAAACAGTTCAAATAGCATGTATTTCAACATACTCCAACAGATACTATGGAATCTGGGATAAAATGGCCTATTTTTCAAGTGTTGGAAGAACTACTATTCCAGAATTTTTTAAAGGTTTTATTTATTTATTTTAGAGAGAGGAAGAGAAGGAAAAAAAGAGAGAGAATCACCAATGTGTGGTTGCCTCTTGCACATCCCCAACTGGGGACCTGGCATGTGCCCTGACTAGGAATCAAACCAGCCACATTTAGATTCACAGGTTAGCACTCAATTCACTGAGCCACACAAGCCAGGGCTATCCCAGAATTTTATGTTGAGAAAAAGTTATACTGAATAATGAAGGGAAATTAAGATTTTTTTAGGTTAAAGAAAATTGAGAGAATTTGTGGTTGGCAGGCCTACTCTGAAAGAGCAGCTAAAGAACATTCTCTGATAAGAAAACAAATTACAAAATAAAGAAAGAAATAATAATTAAAGAGAAAAATATACATAAATAAAATAAACTTTTTGTTTTGATTTTTCTAAATTATGCTTAATAATTAAAGCAAAATTTATAATTAATATGGTTCTTCATATATATACAGGAAATATTTATAAAAAACATATGATAAAAAGGAGATAAAGGACATAGAGGGAGGTATGTTTTCTTCTCTTAGATTGGTAAAATCTTGACATCAATGGAGTCTTATAGGTTTTAAATGTATAATAACCAACTAGAGCGACCACTAAAAAAAAGAAAGAAAGAAAAATGATGACACATGGATAAGACCCAAACATTATAGGTAAAACAATATGGAATTATAAAAATGTTCAAGTTATTAACAGCAAGTTTGGAAAAGAAATATTTTCAAAAGAATTCATCAATGTATGGAAATAATTATGTGCCATGGCCAAGTAAGATTTATCCCAGGGATACAGGCATCATTCAATATTTGAAAATTAGTCAGTGTAATCCACCATATTAATGTTAATACAGTAAAATCATGTCACTTGATGCAGACAATCATTTGATGAAATTCAACACCTATTCATGATAAAAAGAAAAATACAAAGGAAATATGACTAGAGAGCAACTTCCTCAACTTCAAAAATAACATTTGCATCCTGGCTGGTGGTACAGTGGATAAAGAACTGGCCTGTGAACCTAAAGGTCGCTGGTTCAATTCCCAGACAGGGCACATAACCAGGTTGCAAGCCAGGTTTCCAGCCAGGTCTATAGCTGGAGTCAGGTGAAAGGCAACCATACATTGATGTTTCCCTCTCTGCCTCTCTCCCTTCTCCTCTCTCTGAAAATAATAAATAAAATATTTTTTAAAACTTTGCAAAAACCTACAGATAGTACCATAATTAATAGGGTACAAGTAAAATTTTTGCTCAGATCGTTAAATTAACAAGGCAAAGATGTTTGCTTTAATCATTGATATTTAACAGAGAACTGGTAATTCCATTACTGCAAGCAGCAAAAAAGAAAGGAATACATATAAATTAGAAAGGAAGGAATAAATTAATTCCTATTTACAGATGATATGGTAGTTTTTATAGAAAACCAAATGACTATATAAGAAAAAATTCCTGGAATTAATAAATGATTTCAGTAAGATCAAAAGACACAAAATCAATGCACAAAAGTGAATTTTATTTCTATATACAATAACTATACAAAAATCAAACAACAATCTACAGTAGCATTTACAAATACTTAAAAATAATAGCAAACACTTAGTTGGAAATCCAACAAAACAATAGGAATTGTATCTATAATGTGCTGATGAAACAAATAAAAACACATAAATAAATGTATTGGACAACACTATACATACAATAAAGATGTCAATTATATCCAAATTGATTGACATATTTAATGCAATTCCTATAAAAATCATAGTGAGGTTTTCTTGTAGAAATAAACAAGTAGACAACATAATTTACATGAAAAGGCAAAATATTAAAATATCTAAAATAATTATTTAAATAGAAGAATAAAGTTCAAGGAATGATCTATCAAAATATCAAGACTTGGTATACAGCTATGGTGCAGTGCATTATTGTTCAGCACAGTGGTGAAGACTGTATGGTTTTTGCCAAAGAATAGAAATGCTTAAGATGTAAGTCTCATGTTATATAAAAATAACTCAAAATTGATCATGAATTTAATGTAAAATATAAAATTATAAAACTTTTAGAACAAAACAGTAGATTTTGTTCTAAAAGAATTTTAGAATCTGGGATAAGTTAGAGTTCTTATAATTGACACCAAAATCATGGTCTATAAACAAAATGATAAATGGCTAGGAAGATCATTGCTAATCAAAAGCAACTCTGGAGGACAGAGACTAACATACTTCACAATCAAGCTTTTAGTGTCTGATTAAAAATAATAACTTGTAAAAAAAAACATACATAATTTTTTTCTCAAAAACAAGATGATGTGTATTAGCAGCCTAAAAAATGTAGTTATTTTTCTTCCCAGGAAAATGAACAACTAACAATTGAATGGAAATACATCCTTTCTAATGAAATGAATCAGTAATTAATTATAGGAAAAGATTTAAAGGAAATAAAATCAAAATAGTTTTTGATATGTCATCTACATAATTAATTGATAATAAACAGTATCTTTCACAAATCCAAAACCCAAGAGGTATCTTACCAAACAGTTGTCTTTCATAAATATAAGTTATACATTATCAGCTTTGCAAGAAATTATGAAATTATATCTCCTAGTACTGCTATGGAGAGTACAAAAAGAAATGAAATTAGAAATTGGCAAAATATATTCAAAGTCATAAAAAGCAGGATAGCGAAGATTGCTCTACCCAGCAAAGCTATCATTTAGAATCAAAGGGCAGAGAAAGAACTTCCCAGACAAGAAAAAAGCAAAAGGAATTAGGCCCTGACTAGTGTGGCTCAGTGGATTGGTGCCAGCCTGTAAACCCAAAGGTCGCTGGTTCAATTCCCTAGCCGAGGCACATAACCAAATTACAAGCCAGGTCTCCAGCCAGGTCCTTAGCTGGAGGCAGGTGGAAGGCAAACATGCATTGATGCTACTCTCCCTTTCTTCCTCCCTCCCTGCTCTTCTCTCTGAAAATAATGAATAAAATCTTAAAAAGTAATAATAATCAATTCAAAGATTCGGTCTTGTAAAGATGTAATTTCTCCCCAAATGCATGTAAAGATTCAAAACAATCCCAATAAAAACTGTAGAAACCTTTAAAAAAAGGTAAAAACCTGAAGAAGTTAATCATCACCAAACCATTATTATATGAAATATTAAACGGACTTGTTTAAGAAAAAGAACATCAAAACTATAAATAATAAAATGGCAATAAACAAAAATCTATCAATTGAATCTAAAAAACAAACTACATAAACAAGAAGAACAGAGGAAGAATCATAGATATGGAGAGTGTTTTAATGATTACCAGGTGGAGGGTTGGGTGAATGGAGGAACAGTTGAGGGGATCAAGAAGTCAAAATAGATAGTTACAGAATAGCTATGGGGATGCAAGGTACAGTATAAGAAATGAAGTAGTCAAACAATTTATATGCATGACCCATGGACATAAACAAGGGTGTGTGGGGAATGTCTGAGGAAGTGGGGGTGGTAGATGGAGGGAGGCAAGGGGTGAAAATTGGGACAGGTATAAGAGCATAACCAATAAAATATAA
Organism: Noctilio leporinus; assembly: GCA_004026585.1. Classification (NCBI taxonomy): domain Eukaryota; kingdom Metazoa; phylum Chordata; class Mammalia; order Chiroptera; family Noctilionidae; genus Noctilio; species Noctilio leporinus. The sequence goes on along the minus strand of PVIW01001493.1, from coordinate 171,486 downwards.
TTAAAAAGTAAAAAAAGAAAAAGAAAAAGAAAAATGAAACAAACTAAATCATTGACTAATTATGAAGCTTTGATATAAAATCATTATCAGCACTTAACTATAGACTTTAAATAATATTGATTTGTGAGGTTATTGTAAAAGAATAACTGGTGTAGTTATCACAAAAATACAATAAAACATCTAATTATAGAAATCCCAGAGTGAATGCATTAATAAAATTAATGCTGACATAAAATATAGATGTAAAGGTACTCAATAATTTTTCTTTCACATATAATAACCAAATATAGAATCACATTATTGAAGCTAAGTTTAGAAAGATATATTTCAAATATATCAAAGTTATAAAATATAACAGCAAACTCATAAATTAGGTATATAAAGATAAATATATAGATTTAATTATATTATGTAAAGCTGTAAATGCTAGTGCCAGGGCACAAATATAATATACCTTTGAAATTAGTGGACATGGAAAGTATCTAAATAAACACCGACTATATTACAAAGATACAAAATGTAGAAAGTATGTAGGATTGAAAGAAAATGGGAAAATGAAAGAAACATTTTTGGATTTAAATGGAATATGTAATTGTTCAAAAATAAAATCTCAGCATTAATTTAAAAATGTAAACAAACTAAGATTTTCCTGGACAAACTGACAATGACGCTTAAAGGACAAGAAATATCATAGTCCCTTGATTGAACATGGGTGGAGGATGCATCTTTTCCTTACTTCTTCAGATATTTTTACCTGAGTATTTATTATCATAGCCTGAATGCTCAGAATGGGTTTTGGCTTTTCTAAAAACCAAGAATCATAAGATGCTTATTTGGGATATAGATCCCAATGACATTCAATAGACTATACAAAGTATCTAATGTGCCATGTAAGATATTCATAATCAAAGCTGATAGAAAGCCAGGACATTGCCTAAGTCAAAACTCACACCAAGAGGGGAGCAAAAAGGGGATGGATGTAATACAACAACAATAAAAAAAATAATAATAATAATAAAAATATTAAAAAAAAAAAAAAAAAAACTCACACCAGGAAAGTCATGCTACCTGTGACCTAAGAGGCCAAGTTTCCTGATACCGATAAGGTTATAGCTAATTTAATGACATTCAGAGTCTGTGACATTGGTCTGGCAGGTCCCATATCAGTAGGGATAAATAACTCATAATAATAACAGCACCAATAATTCAGAAACAAAACCCACAATTATAAAGCACTTCATATGTTTCAGGTGTCCCTCTAAGAGAATTACATATAGTTATATAATGTTTTGAACCATCCTACAGAGTAAGTGCTACTATTATTCCACTTTACAAAAGAAACTGAAGCAGAGTGCTAATCAGGTTGTAGTTCCAACAGAATTACAATTGCTCATTTTTTCTCTTTATACAAAGAACTGAGAATCACTTATGCAGGGACTTCATTTTGAATATTAAAGTACAGATCCTTCCAAATGTCTTGGAAATATACATCACCTGATAGAAAAATAGGTGTCGAGAAGTGAGTCTCTCATTTTAATATAAGTGAAACTTCACCTTGTAGCCACAGAGGTGGCAACTATGACTTGTTCTCAAGTGGAAATTGGTAAGCATGATGTTAGACTATCAATGTAATGGAAGTAGCTGGTCCTTTAGTAGTTTGCTAAGTGATGAAAAATACGTGTTGAGCTTCATATACATAAGCCTATGAACTTGGATGGCACGAAGGCCATGAAAAATCTCAATTTGGATTTTAAAAAAATAGAAAGGTATAGTTAAGTAAATGGCTCTATCGATTCATCTCAAAGAATGTTTCTGAGCATTTTCCCAAACTGGCAGTGCAAATAGCAGCGTTTTATTTCAGCTCTTTCATAAGGGTCCAGTATCTCATTGTAAGCAGGCCACTGGGCCCAGCCTTAGCAGAGCCTGCAGATTGTAAAGGTGGACTCCTGATGGCATGTGAGGTCAACCAATAGGAGGTCTAAAGCACCTTTGAGACCTCGGCAACTTTAAAACTGTGGGCTATGTGGCCATAGAAAATTTACCACTTTCTTTCTCTTCACTTTCAAATATTTACTTTTAAACATGATGATCCCTTTTAAAATTCAATGCTTTGTGTATCCTAATACAAGCCTACCTGCATAAAGAATGATGTTATCCCTAGTATTATTCATTTTGCAGTCAGGGATAATGTCTGGAACATTGATAATTATTATTTTTTTAATCTCACAATTCCATTAGCTGAGCTGACATACCTGCAAATAGAGGGTGTTGTTAGGCTTTTGGAAACTTTGATGGTGTGGCACCATGGAACTTATCTTCCTTAATGACCATCCAGGGCCACTGGAGAAAATGAAAAAATGGTTCAGTCGCATATGTAGTGAGGAGATGAATTCTAAAAATAGAGAGGTTCATTACTGCCAATCCTAAAAGAAAACAGATAGTACATTTATAGCATCACATGTAAACATATTGTCTTGATTGGGCCAAGAGAAAAAAAGTAAATCCAATGCAACATGTGAATGACTTTTATCTCCAAGGATGTGCACAGTAAGCCATTGCATAAGCTTACTTCTAAAGAGAAATTCCCTGGCAGTGTTCTCAACCATATTTTGTTTGAATGACTCTCTAGCTGTTGGGTAAAACCTGTGACACCTTATCAGAAAAGCAGTTTAAAATGCTTCAAAACGAAACCATAAAATTTATAAAGAAAGACAATTATATAAAAATATTTTTTAATTGTCAAGTTAAGAGCCATAGCTTGCATAATCAACTAAGAAATGGGTAGAGAGGCTAGGATCCTATTCAGAGCCCCAAAAGATTTCACACATTGTGCCTGATTTAGAATGTCAAACTATAATATTTGACATTCATCCTGTGGGTATAAATGCTGTGGCTTAGGACACAAAAATGACTTTGCCAAATCACAACTTTAGTTTTTTGTTTTTTTAAATAGACTTACAGTACTTAGTTTTAATACGAGAAATGAAACTTTAATGACCATTGGGTTATTAAAGGGTATTGTGGCTGTTTTGAGAGCTTCAAACTTAGAAAAAAACTTCTTGAAGAATAAATTAAAGTGCTCAGATAATATGGAGAAAGATACATATATTCTGTATATCAAAACTAACAATTCACTTTTAATATACAAAAATCTCAATTTCTACTTACCAATCATATTCTTTTTTTATATGACCTGGAATCACCATAAGATCATAGTAAAATGACTAACTTTTTTTTTTTTTTTTTTCAGAAGTGCATGGAAGCTATGAAACTCAATTTTTAAGCAATAAACTAGATAGAGAATTTTGTCACTAGGATAGATTAAAGTTTTTGACTAAATGAATTTTCTTGCCAAAAGGGCTTACAGTGCTTCATAAAATCTATTTTCCTGACAGAATAAATCATTTCATGTGACAAAATACAGTTCTTCAGAAAGGATTTAGTTTTTTCACCAAATCCATTGGCTGTGTAGAAATATATTTTGCAAGACAGCAGCAGTTCCAAATCTTAGACTTCTTGGGGAGAGCTGTATTTATACCCAGCAGTGTAAGTGTTTACAAATGGTGAAAAGCTAGCACACAGGTTGGGAATGGTGGCAAGGGTGGCAAGGGTATAGATTTTAGGCACATGCCAATTTTTACTTTGCATTAGCATTTGGTGATTCAGAACTTAGAACAACATTCTATAATAGGATTTTTACCTCTCTTACTAGTTCTGTATTAGGCACAATTTAGTAGTTGTGTTCATTTGAATGAAGAATTAAAGTGAATAAGGCAGAGGACAGAACATAATGAAAAGGAATAATGAGTGGTTCTGCTTAGAAACTTTATAAATGTAAATTTGCATTTTGGGATCCAACAAGTGCTATATTTGAGTGTATATACTAGTTATATACATGTATACACATATTTAGAAGAGGCTTTATAATTTAAATTCTCTTTTCATGTCACAAAATGTTAAAATTAAAGTGCAGAAATACAAATTCAAATATTTAGGGTTGGGGTAGGGGTGGAGCATGATGTATGAGAAGCAGAAAATGGGAAATCTTTAAATATTGGTCAAGTTTATCTATTGTTTTTCTTTAAATGACAGATATTAACCAGTCTTTATATACTATCGTTACATTGGAGAAATGTGCTTGATGATAATGGTGTTCATTACATACCTGCAACAAAACTAAAAGATGTAAAACATTATAGTATACAAAAAAAAGTTCTTGGTTAAATAATTTAAGGCAAATAGTATGGATTTTAAAACTTTATACAAGGAAAGAAGCTTGTAATAGAAAAATAAACAAACAAACAAATGAAAAAACCACTTAGTGATAACTACTAGCTATAATTTGTGAGGCCTAGTGCAAAATGAAAATGCAGAGCCCCTTGTTTAAAAATAAAATTTTTTAAGAATTTCACAATTGTAGCCGTGGGGTATTAAATTAAGTTCTGGTGGTCCTGAGCATACAAAATCCTGGGTATCTACATAGGCCAGATGTCTGTGATGCTGGCTCTTCCTCTGCCTTTCATGGCATTTGAAAAACTATATAAAGTTAGGGAAAAAAATACCATGGAAGAAAAAACAAAACAAAAAAAAAATTCAATGTTGTCAACAAAACTGTTAAAGTTTGGATAGTCAGATTTCATTTTTATATTTCCTTTAGGAGTCCTTTATATTTTTATATATTCATTCAACAACCATTTATTGATCACACATATTCAAGGCATGATGTAACAAATACTCTACAAGTACAACAAAGAAACAAAGAATAGAAAGGCCACAGTGTCCGCCTCCATAGTGTTTTTCATACTCTGTCTCCTCTCTGGGTGTTTATAATCACATGTTCCTCCCTTATTCTCAAAAGATGGCTTTAATAATATGTTTCAGAAATAATAGGAAATACCAGCCTGATTCTTATACAACAAGTTGCCATTCCACTTACAACCTGATTTATATCATGTCTCTGTTCCTTTCATTTTGCCAAGTGAGGAGTGTTCACTCATCCTGCTATTGCTCAATCAGCCACTATAACCATGCTGTACCTTCTAATCTCCTCAGGTATGTGGCTGCAACAGGTAGTTCTCTCATTCTTCATTATGTTCCACTAGCCATTAAACAGATTGATAGTTGATACCACTTCACTCAACGTACTTTTCAAATCATGAATTTAGCTGAAGCCATCTTATTTTTTATAGAAACATTTTTTTTTTCCAAAATTACATGCAACTCTCATTTTTAGTAAAATTTAAGTAAAACTTACTATTTAAAAAATACAAGAGCCCTGGCTGGTTTGGCTCAGTGGATTGAGTTCTGGCCTATGAACCCAAAAGTCACTGGTTCCATTCCCAGTCAGGGCACATGCCTGGGTGAGCGCCAGGTCCCCAGGTGAGGGTGTGTGAGAGGCAACCGCACACTGATGTTTCTCTCCCTCTCTTTCTCACTCTCTTTCTCTCTCTCTAAAAGTAAATAAATAAAATCTTTTAAAAAAATACAAGATGTTCTTTACATTCATTGTTTGTTCTGCAGTTTTTTCACTTTATCACACACTGATTCTATATTTTAATTTTAATTAAGTTTATTGGAGTGACAATGGTATTTATGATTATATAAGTTTCAAGCATATACATCATCAGTACATTGTATTATTTGTTCACCAACCAAAGTCAAATATGTTACCCAAAACAATATAAACAATATAAAGATGTAACAAAATCCTCATCAAAATCTTGATTACATTATTTAAAGAAATGGAACAGAAGTCAACAGATTTGTATGGGACCAAAAATGACCCCAAAGTAGCCAAAGCAATCCTGGGAAAAAAGAGCAAAGCTGGAGGTATCTCAGTAACTGACTTCAAAATTATACTACAAACTGTCAATAATCAAAACAGCATGACATTTGTAGAAAGACAGATGAATGGAACAGAATTGAGAGCCTAGAAATAATCACAATGTATATGGGCAAATAATTTTTGATAAAGGAGCCAAAAATGTGGGATGAAGAAAAAAAGTTTCTTAATAAATGGTGCTGGGAAAATTGGAAAGCCACAAACAAACAAACAAACTAGACTACTGTTTTCTCCCACATACAAAAAATAAGCTTAAAATGAATCAAATACCCCAATATAAGACCTGAAACAATAAATTGCATAAAAGAAAACATAGGTACTATACTTATATACCTTGGTCTTAGAGAAGATTTTATGAATTTAACACCAAAGACAAGGGAAGTAAAGACAAAAATAAATGAATGGGATTATATGGCTATATAAAACTAAAAAGCTTCCTCACCAGAGAAAAAAGCACCAACAAACCAAACAGGTAATCAAGCAAAGCAAATGAAAAAGATATATTTGCAAATATTAAATTCTTTTTAAAAATTAATGTCTTTGGCCTTCACTTTTAAAAATATTTCATAGAATATTTTTATATTGTTTTGAAATGAAGAGTAAGAAACACATATTCAAAATAGGAATTCCTTGTGTCACAGATAAGAGCATATATTTATATTCTATGTTTCAATGATGGGAGAAAGAAAATTGATGGTAGGAGAAGTGGAGGCAACAATATTGGCAGTCAAATCCTCATTTCCAGATATATATATATATATATATATATATATATATATATAATTTTAGTTATTATTTTTAGAGAGAGGGGAAGGGAAAGAGGCAGACAGGGAGCGAGACATCAATGTATGCTTGCCTTTCACCTGCCTCCAGCTACAGACCTGGCAGGAGACCTGGCTTGCAACCTGGTTATGTGTCCTGGCTGGGAATCAAACCAGTTTTGGGTTCACAAGCCAGTGCCTTATCTGCTGTGCCACCAGCTAGGATGACACCATTTTTTAATAAAGATTTTATTTATTATTTTTAGAGAGAAGGGAAGGGAGAGGGGGAGAAAGACATCAATGTATGGTTGTCTTTTACCTGCCTCCAGCTAAAAAGCTGGCTGGGGACCTGGCCTGCCACCTGGTTATGTGCCCTGGCTGGGAATTGAACCAGGAGCCTTTGGGCTCACAGGCTGGTGCCTATCCACTGTGACACCAGCCAACTTCTAATATTTTTGGGCCCAACTTCTAATATTTTTGACAGTTTGTAGTGTATACTCCAATATTTCCAAATAATGTACTGTTATTTTATGTTTTATCAATTGAAAGAAAACACTTAGCTACTGTAACTGGTTGTCTTCCCCCAAAATACAAGCAGTCTTTCTTTCAAAATCCTTATGGAGATAATATCTGAACAATGTAATAATCAATTTTCATGATTATGACTATGTGTCATTCACTTGAATCTAATAATATGTTTTCTTATACAAATTTTTATAATTAAAATCAATGCCTTGTTTACATTTAATTTACCACTTTTTTAGATGCTTCTACTTTATTACTATAGCTACTCAGGAAAAAGAAATTACACTGACACATCCCTAAACCTTCTTATATCACATACTGTAACCTTAGCTTTAATATGCTGTTTTATTCTTCTCTTTCTAGCAGCACATTATATATTTTCCCTAATTTTCTATTTCTTTCAGAGTCATATATAATATGAAAATATCTGGTGGAAGTGGAAAACTAGATCACTAGTAGAATCATTTGATTACATAAATACAAAAATATAAACATGCTTTGCCATACGGATATGTGCAATTGTATCTAGATTTTTTTTTTTTTTTTTTTGCATTTTGAATGCTTGCTTTAATATTTGGTGTATTATCATCTTCGTCTTCATCTTCATCAACATCAGTACCAGGGCTATGGTAATATTTGCACACAAAAATTACTTCTTGGGGTTTTAAAATGGCAAAACTGTAAATGAAAGCTACACTAACCTCCTCCCAGGGCCAATCTGGAATTGCAACTAAATGGTAGAGAAATCATCCAGAATAGCCAACTAAACACTAATTAGAGAGAAGTCTTATTACCACAGATGACAGAAGAGACCACTTCACTACAACATAACTGGTAGGGAGTGTGGAGAAGGCTCTAGAGGGTTGGCTGGGCTTTTAGGGGCCTCAGCTGACGTATCAGAGGGAAATTTCACCAATCGGGAGGTTTCCCCTCAGAAGTGTGGGGTCTAAGCCCCAAGCTGGGCTCTCTAGCCTATAGCACCAGAGCCAGAAAGGAACCCAGGTACCATCCAGCTGTGAACAGCAACACGGTTTCTGTCTGCCAAGAAGAGATAGCTGGAAATACAGAGACCCTCTCAAAGGGCCAATAAACAAAATGCTGTTTGTAGTCACTTACCCTGGGCTCTGACAAAGAGAGGACAGAGTGGGCTACAGTTGGTTAAAGAGAGTCTAGGGTTGGTGGCTCTGGAGAGAGAACTAAGGGAATAGCCACCAGGATCCCTGTGTTGAGTCATTCCCCAGACTGCAGGAGCCATCTCTTTTAGGCAGAGCATTCTTCTCTGAATGGCATCAGCTTGAGGGGAAGCAACACCCCTGAGCACAGGAATTACTCTGCCTCTCTGCAGTGCTTAAACCTAGCTGCTGATTATAGTTTATATAGATTAACAATTGCTCAGTTGAACAGCTGATTAGTTTAACAACTAAAGCAAACACACATACACAGCCAAAATGGGAAAACAAAGAAACAGACCCCAAATGGAAGAACAAGTGAATTCTCCAGAAGAACTAGATGAAATGGAGGAAAACAATTTATCAGAAAGTTTAGAGTAATGATTATAAGGATATTCAATAGCATTACAAAAGATTTAGAAACCATAAGAAAGAAGAGTCAGAAATAAAGAATGCAATGTCTGAAATAAAAAACACACTGTGGGGAATAAACAGTAGGTTTAGGCCAATATTCCTGGTGAAAAAAAGGATTGAATCAGTGTTTGGGAAGACAAAGTAGAAAAAATACACCCAGACAGAGCAGCAAAAAGGAAAGAAAATTTTAATGAGGAGAGCTTAAGAAACATTTTGGACAATGTGAAGCCTAAGAACACCTGCATCACAGAAATGCCAGAAGAAGAGAGTAAGCAAGGGATCAAGAACCTATTTGCAGCTCTGGCTGGTAGCACAGTGGATAAGGCACCGGCCTGCGAACCCAAAGGTTGCAGGTTCGATTCCCCAGCCAGGGCACATAACCAGGTTGCAAGCCAGGTCTCCAGTCAGATCTGTGGCTGGAGGCAGGTGAAACGTAACCATACATTGATGTCTCTCTCCCTCTCTGCCTTTCTCCCTTCCCCTCTTTCTAAAAATAATGAAATAAAATCTTAAAAAAAAAAAAAGAACCTATTTGGCCCTGGCTGGTGGCACAATGGATAAGGTACCAGCCTGCAAACCCAAAGATCGCTGGTTTGATTCCCCAGCCAGGGCATATAACCAGGTTGCAAACCAGGTTTCCAGCCAGGTCCCTGCCTGGAGGCAGGTGAAAGGCAACCATATGTTAATGTTTCTCTCCCTCTCTGCCTCTCTCCCTGCCCTTCTCTCTAAAAAATAATAAATAAAATCTTTAAAAAAAAAGAACCTATTTGAAGAGGGAAACTCATACCATTCAGGCTGTTAGGTCTTGCAGTGAGACAGATAAGAGCTATAGGTTCTGAATCCCTGGAGACTGTCTCTGGGTTGGTGGTGAAGAAAAACCTACATGGAGCCTTCAGGAGATTTGGCATGCTTTATTAGAAGCAGCAGCAGATTAACAATTGAAAGGCCAGTTGACTCGTGGGGGTGTCTGTGGGCCTATGCACAGTTTTTCTAACCCCAGACAGCAGCAGCAAACCTAGCTTGCAGCAGAGGCATTTTATATATAGTTTGGAACAAAGAAGCAGCTTTTCCCAGAGGCAACATCTGCCTATTCAGAGTTGCTGTACTGCTTGCTCTTGAGTCCCCATGGAAACAAGATTAGTTCCTGGGCTACTCCATGGGAATGAGATTAACTCCAAAACCACAAGTTGGCAGACTCCAGCGGAAGGCTGGAGAAAGAAAAATAGGGGACCAGTCCCTCCATCCTGACACAGCCTATCTCAAAAAAATAAGAATCTCAAATAGGCAATCTAACTTCACACTTAAAGGAACTTGAAGAAAAACAACAAGCATAGCCCCAAAATGAATAGAATGAAGGAAATAATAAAGAATAGAATTAGAATCTAAAAAATGATGCAAAAAAGTCAAAAATTAAAGAACTGATTCTTTGAAAATATATACAAGGCTGACAAACCTTTAACTGGACTCATCAGGAAAAAAAAAAAAGAAAAAAAAGAGAGAGAGAGAGAGAAAGGACCCAAATAAACAAAATTAGAAACTAAAGAGGATAAATACAGACACCAAAGAAACACAGAGCATTGTAAGAAAATATTATAAACAATTATATGCCAACAAATTAAACAACCTGGATGAAATGGATAAATTCCTAGAACCATACAATCTTCCAAAACTAAACCAGGAAGAATCAAGAATCTGAATAGACAGATTACACCTAATGAAATTTAACCAGTAGCCAAAACACTCCCAATTAAAAAAATAAAAACAAAAACAAAAACATTGGACCAGAGAGCTTCAAACATTCAGAGAAGAACTAAGACCTCTCCCACTCAAATTATTCATAAAATTCAAGAGGATGGAAGTTTCCCAAACTCATTTTATCAAGCCAGCATTATCCTAATTCCAAAATCAGATAAAGATGCTACAAAGAAAGAAAATTATCCCTGATGAGCATAGACGCTAAAACCCTCACCAAAATATAAGCAAACTGAACACAACAATGCATCAAAAAGATCATACACCAAAATCAAGTGGGATTTATTCCAGGAATATAAAGTTGGTACATTCATAAATCAATAAATGTAATTCACCACATAAATAAATTGAATGATAAAAACCACATGGTCATATAAATGCAGAGAAAGTTTTTGATAAATTCCAAGGCCCATTTATACTCAAAACTTGCAGCAAAGCAGGAATAGAGAAAACTTACCTAAACATTATAAAGCTCATATATGACAAACCCACTTCCAGAATCATACTCATTGGGCAGAAACAACATTCTCCTTATGATAGGGAACAAGAAAGGGATGTCCACTTTCATCTCTTATTCAACATAGTACTGGACGTCCTAGACACAGCAATCAGACAGGATGACATATAAGGCATCCAAATTGCAAAAGAAGAACTAAAAACTTTTATTTTCAGATGACATCACACTGTACATAGAGAACACCAAAGATGCCACCAAAAAACTACTAGAACTGATCAATGAATTCAGCAGGATACAAAATCAATATCCAGAAATCAGTTGCATTTTTTTTTTAATTTTATTGTTGTTGTATTACATCCATCCCCTTTTTGCTCCCCTCTGTCCTCAGTTGCATTTTTATGTCAATAATTAACTAACAGAAAGGGTACTTAAAAAAGCAATCAACCCCATTCACAATTCTTCAAAAAGAATTAAATAAACCTAACCAAGAATGTAAAAGACCTCTGCTCAGACAGTTATAAAACACTGAAGAAAGAAATTGAAGAAGATACAAATAAGTAGTACATACTGCATTCATGAATAGGAAGAATTAACATCATTAAAATATCCATATGAACCAAAGCAATCTATGGGTTCAATGCAAATCCCACTAAGATTCCTACGATGTATTTCACAGAACTAGAACAAATATTTCAAGAATGTATATGGAACCACAAAAGGCCCCATGTAGCAACAGCAATCCTGAGGAAGAAGAACAAAGTTGGAGAAATCATGCTACCTAATATCAAACTATACTACAAAGTCATAGTAATCAAAACAGCCTGATACTGGCATAAAAACAGGCACACAGATTAATGAAACAGAATAGAGAGCCCAGAAATAAGCATACACCTTTATAGTCAATTAATATTCAACAGAGGAAGAAAGCACATACAATGGACTAAAGATGGTTTATTCAATAAATGGTCTTGGGAACATTGAACATATAGGTAAAGAAAAATTAAACTAGACCACCTTTTTACACCACACACAAGAATAAATTCAAAATGAATCAAATACTTAAATGTTAGATTCAAAACCATAAAAGTCCCAGAAGGAAATATAGGTAGCAGAATCTCAGATATTACTTGCATAATTTTTTTTTTTTTAATCAGATATAGCTCAGGGAAGGGAAACAAAAGAAAAAGTAAACAAATGAGACTACATCAAATTAAAAAGCTTTTTCATAGCAAAAGTAATCATCAACCAAAATAAAAAGACAACCTACAGAATGGGAAAACACATTCATTGCTGATACACCTGATAAGAGGTTAATATCCAAAATGCATAAAGTACTTACAAAACTCAACACCAAAACAAACAAACAAACAGACAATTAAAATGGGTAAAGGGCCTGACTAGACACTTTCCCGAAAAGAATATACAGATAGTCAATAGACATATGAAAACATGCTCAATATCACTACTTATCAAAGAAATGCAAATTAAAACCACAATAAGATATCATCTCACACCTACCTGTCAGAATAGCTGCCATCAATAAATTAACAAACAAGTTCTGGAAAAGATGTGGAGAAAGGGGATCCCTTTTGCACTATTGGTGGGAATGCAGATTGGTGCAGCTACTGTGGAAAGCGATACAGAGATACATCAAAACATTGAAAATGAATCTGCCTTTTGACTCAGAGATCTCACTTCTGAAAATATACCTGAAGGACCCCAAAAGACTAATTTGAAAGAACATAAGCACTCTTATATTCATTTAAGCATTATTTACAATTACCAAGCTATGGAAGCAGCCCAAGTATCCACCAACAACAGATGAGTGGAAAAAACAATTGTGGGACATTTACATAGTGGAATACTATTCAGCCATAAAAAATAAAATGAAAATTTTACCCTTTGCAACAGTATGGTTAGATGTAAAGGATATATATTATGCTAAGGGCAATAAGCCAGTCAGAGAAAGACAAATACTATGTAATTTCACTCATATGTGAAATCTAATAAACAAACTGAGGTAATAAGCAAAACAGAGACAGACTCTTAGGTTGACAGCAGATGATAACTAATGGGGTGGGGAGGTTAGGGAGTAAAGGGATTGAGCAAAAAGGAAAAAGGACCATGGGCACCAACAACTGTGTGGTGAATGCTGGGGGGGAGGGAGGTATAAGGGAATGGTAATAGAAAAATATACGATAAAGATTCAATTAAAAAACTTACTCCTTAATCAGTCTGGTTCCCAAAGGAAGCTAACTTGTGGACTCCTATTTTAATATTGAATTAAATGTAATTTTGTTGAGAATTAATTACCATTAGAAAAGCAATTAATAAAATCTTTGTTAGACCTTTGAGATAATTTAATGGTTCCAATATTTCAATACCCATACCATTATCTTATTTTCTAGAAATCATTACAGATGGATATCAGTCAACTTTTAGCCATTAGACATGTTAACATATTTTAATGGCAAAGTTGTTTATTTTAGTGTCTAGACTATTTTATTAAAATGTAACAGAGATGTGCCACTATTAGCCACAATTCATTGTGTAGAAAAGTAATAAGGCTAATCAAAATCAACATCTTTCTTATCTACAAAAAGTACTGACGGGGACACCAAAAAACAAACAAACAAACAAACAAAAAAACAGAATCATCTTTGGAGGGACAGACTCCTTGCAGTACAGGCTTCCCTCATTAGGTGAGTGTTCTAAGTAAGCCACTACCCATTTATATCAGTGTACCAGCTGGCACGATTGTGGGAGGCTATGTTTGGCTTCAGTAAAATTTTTTTGAAACTTGTGTTTGCTGATCTCATGATGGGTGATTTACAAGTTCACATGCCCACACTGCACTGAGTGTTCAGCAGTATTTGACCGAAAATGGTATGAACCCTATGCCCCACCCTTCCCATGCACCTGATCTCACCCTGAGCAACTTTTTATTTTCTCCCCTAGATGAAAAAAGTTCTCAAAGGAGGAAATGTTTTGCCAATGTGGAAGAGGTGAAAGAAAAAATAGCAGAAACTCTAAAAGACATCAAAATTGATGAGTTTGAAAATTGTTTAGAGCATTGGAAAAAGGTCTTGATAGCTGTATTGCATCAAATAAAGAGAGAGTACTTTGAAGGTGACTGAAGTTTGAATATGTAAGAATAAGTACCCAATTTTTTATAAATAATTCCAAGTGTTTTGGGGTCTCTCCTCATAAATTTTTTTTTGTTTAATTGTATTTTGTTTTGTTCTGAAGTATGTGTGTGTTGAATTATTCCTGATAACTGTTTAACATTTCTTTTGTTTTAATGTAAACAACCATAGTTGGAAATGAGGCAGTTCAGAATATCCAGAAGTTGCACGCATTTCACATTTCTCTGCAATACCTGTCATCTTTCTTCAGTAGCTTCTTTTTTTTTAATTTAATGTTATTTTTGTTTTATTACATCCATCCCCTTTTTCCTTCCCTCTGTCCTTCTGAGTGATAAAATTTAGTAATTCTATTCTAAAACCCATTTAGCTGGGAATGCTTGAAGTATAAAATGTTAGTATTAGACCAGGATAAAACACACAATTTTAAATAATTGACTTCTACATACTATGGAAACATTGCAAAATATATTTGAAAGAAATATATAACATAAACATATTTTAGCATGTTTACAATTTATGATTGTGCTTTGGAAATCAAATATGTGAAAAGCAAAAGTGGTTATCACAACACCTGCGCATTTATGTCTTTGTATTTGGAGGAAAGAGATGATAAATAAGATGTTTCCTCAAGCCACCTCCCTTTTCTCTTGAAGGGATTTGGCCTTTATTTAGTATTCCTCATTGTTGTTTTATTATACTATTAGCTACTTATTTTCTTTTATCCTCTACGTACAATAGAAAAAAATAAGAACATTCTACATGAAGACATTTGCTTCATACAAGAATTTTAGATTTAATAGCAGTACTTATTTTTTCTATATATAATAACCAGCAAAAATAATTCTGGCATATATATATATATATGTATATGCAATGAAGTATCTATAAAAGATTATACAATCTGATAACATATAAGCTATATAACAGAACATATTTATAACATTTAGGATTCTAACGTGTCTGATTTTGAATCTAAAACCCCCTTGAATGATTCTTACTTGTTTAAGAAACACATTTGAAATAAAAATATTTACATTCATATTTAGTAAGTGAATGAGATAATAACTTTAATGTTTTAACAATAGACATATAAATAATTTATTTCAAAAGATGGATTGTCTTTTCAAGTTTATGCTAATTTGGGAAACTTTGTAAGGATTGAATAAAGTTCTCAAAATGTCTTTGTTTATACTCTTCCCATGGGAAATACTGTAAAACTACACACTAAATCTCCCTTCTTCTTCAATTAAATGTCCTCAGAGTACTTAGTCATCTGCTAATGTGAAAAGCATGGTGAGCTTGCTTCATTAGGGATGCTGTTCACAGCAGCTTGCTCTTATTTACTCATTGTACGAAGGTTGTTTGAACAAAGCTGGAGGGAAGTTAATGCCCCTTTTAGTACCATCAAAGTTCCATTAATACAGTTTTAAATTTTCACAAAGGACTTTTCCTTGTTGCTTTTAAAGACAGAGGAAGAGACAGAGGATGAAAGAGAGAGAGGAGGAAACATCAACTGGTTCCCTTCTTTTACGTGTCCTGACCAAGGATCAAACCACCCAGTCTGGGAATTGAACCCAGACTCCTCTGTCTATGGGATGATACTCCAGCTGAGCCATGTGGCCATTCCTCCTTCTTCAGATACCAAGATAGTTTCAGTTTTCAGGGTTTTGAACATAATGATTTGTCTAATCCTCACATAAACTTATGATATAGGTACTATTATTATTCCAATTTTACAAATAAGGAAACCAAGACACAGACAAGTAATTTCCAAAGTTTATTTAACTAATAGTTAGCCCAGCACTATGCCATCTCTCTAAAGCTTCTTAAAAAAAAAAAAAAAAAAAAAAGGTCACTTTGGAAGTTATTTTCTTTCAGTAGTCAGTACTCAATTTTTATATTAATGGTATATTTTCTTTTAGGAATCTAATATATTTTATACTTATACCACTGTATTAGAATAAAGTTGCTTCAGCTCTTGAGTGAGCATTTTTTCTTATTATTGTCAAGAACAGTGCTGTCTAATTAAATGTTCTATAATGATGGAATTATTCTATATCTTCACTAGTTAATAAGTAGCCACTGATTAATTACATGTAGCCATTGACTGCTTGAAATATGGGTAGTGAAACTTAGAAAATTAATTTTTAGTTTAACTTTCTTTAATTATAAAGAACTGAAATCAAGATAGCCACATTTCTATGTAATTTTGTATTGGAAAACAGTAGCTTTGAACTTTACTTTTACCTTTACAGTAAAACACATATCTAGATTCCCTAATATATTATATATATTCCCCTACATGCCAATATTTATTTAATAGCTCATGCAGCCTTTCAGTTTAATTGTCTTCTTGCTTTGTGAGGGAGAATGGGAAACAAATAAGCACACTTTAATAAGAAAAAAAGCTTCACATGTTAATAAAGCTGTCAAATGCTAAAGAGAAAAGAAAAACAGAATAGGAGGATAGGCACGCTTAGGTTGTAAAAGTATATCTGGTAGTCCAGATAAATCAAATTATGCTTCAGATGACCTCCAAATCTTAGTCCCATAATACTACAGAATTTATTTCTCACTCAAACTAAAGTTGAACAACAGCATCTTGCTCTGTTCATTGTAATCCATCAGGAATCCAGCCTCATAGTTTCCTCTTGACTTGTAGTTCTATATTTACTAAAGAAGTTGAAAATGATAGAGAAGTTATGAAAAATAGTGAGACTGAGACAAATAGCACATTAACTCTTGAAGCTCTTGTAAAGAAGTAACACAATGCATCTGTATATATTTCATGAACCCAAGAAAGTAACATAGGTATACATGAACTCAAATGGTCAGGGAAGTTTAGACATCACACAAGTCCATTCTTCATATTAACAAATGTTCTTATTATTTCTTTGAAGAAGTAAATGAATATCCTATCCAGTGTAGAAAATATATAGTCTTCATAACAACTTTAAATATGGCTACTTTTGATCCAGAAATATAAATTATTAAAAGATAATCTGTTATCTTAATACATAATATATAGTAAGTAGTAAAATAGACACAAACACTCTCATAAAAAAAGGGAGAAAATAGAAGACATGAATGGGTAATGTCTCAGGAATTCTTGAATTCCAATGGGCAGTTTATGAGCCTATCCTTTCTTGAGGGTAAAAATATTAGGTAAGTTAAATTTCTTTTCTTTGAAAGAGACTTCTCAATACTTTATTTATTACCCTGCCTTTATCTTCTGGCAGGTTTTTTGCTTTCTGTTATTCTCCTTGAAGATAAAGAACATCTGAAATTAATGGAATTCTGAAAAATTATCATTCTTGGGGGATGAGTAGGTTCCTAAGGCTAATTTCTACACAGAAAGAATTGGGATTCTATAGGAAAATTAAAGTATTGAGTAGATATAGGTTCATTATAGTGATACAAATGATAGATAAATGATCGATAAATGATGGATAGATAGAAAGATTGATGATGGACATACAGATAAACAAGGTTATCTAGTGAGGTAAATAGATGATAGATAATAGATAGAAAGAAAATCCAAGGATGGTTTCTGAATTAAATGTGTATTGAGACCAATTTTTAAAATCTGATCTTTTATTTTTCTTTAGACCACACTGCCTCCTATGAGACTTGAGTGACGGCTCTGACTGGTAGCTCAGTGGATAGGCATTGGCCTGTGAACCCAAAGGTTGCTGGGTTCACAGCCAGGGTACATAACCAAGTTGTAAGCCAGTTCTCCATGCAGGTCTGTAGCTGGAGGCAAGTGAAAGGCAACCACAGATTGATGTTTCTCTCCCTCTCTGCCTCCCTCCCTTCCCCTCCATCTAAAAATAATAAAGATAGAAAATCTTTTTAAAAAAAGACTTGAGTGACTAAGGCAAAGTTCATATAGTGAACAGGGCTTTAGGAGGTAGACACAAACAGTAGATGAAACAACTAATGCTATAGACGACAAACATGAAAGTGGCAGAAAATATAGATAAAATTATTTATCACCTATTTATTTATCCTTTTCAATATAGCAAACAAAACAAATATACAAGAGAGGAAATTCTAATGATGTTCACAGGAAAGACTTTATCGCTATTGGTGACTCATGGTTTGAAGGGTTGTAGTGTTTTATCAAGTACAAAACAAAGGAATGGAGAAGGGATATTTTAGGAATATCTATAGAATATGTGGTGTTTGTGGTAAGTGTATGAAATTGATTTTAGATAGGAGTAATAAAAAACAGATATAAAACCCCACAATTTCCCCAGAAATTAAACAGTAAAGGGCTCCTGAATTGAAGGAGATAACTCTTATAGGCCAGTTGCCAGTGTCAACATCATGATAGGAAGTCTTATTTCATCATCAATATAAAGTATTTTGCAAACCCTACTCTCTTTTATGGAATTTAATATTCATTTAAACTCATCTTTTCCACTGCAATGAATAATTCATTGACCACACAGAGAGTCATTGAGTTACATATACCCACTGCTCTCCATTTAATAACCATGTGTTCAATCAAAAATAAAATAAAACACCTTATGTTAAACTCCTAGTGATTTTAACAGAAAGCATATTAATTAAATGACCAGCATATTATGTGACTTCATTAAATGGCGACTAATTGTGCAGCTTTTAATATAAAGAACAGGCATCTTTGATTAATCTAATGGAATATACATGACTAAACACTGATTTTTGCATTTTTGTAACTAGAGATAAAAGTTATTTTCAATTTTAGAACTCATTTTTATGAGTACTACATGATTGTAAAGGAGAAAAACATAATGCTTTAAACATTTCCTTATATTTTAAAATGAGAATGTTGATTGTTTCAGTTCTATTTTTTCTCTTTTTATTCCCTTATGTGTACTTTAAAAAATAATTAGGATTTTAGTTTAAAAAATAGCATGTAGCCCTGGCTGGTGGCACAGTGGATAAGGTACTGGCCTGTGAACCCAAAGAGCACAGCCAGGGCACATAACCAGGTTGCAAGCCAGGTCTCCAGTTTGATTCGTAGCTGGAGGCATGTGATAGGCAACCATAGATAGATGTCTCTCTCCCTCTCCCTCTCACATCTCTCCCTACCCCTCTCTCTAAAATAAATAAATAAATAATCTTTTTAAAAAAATAGCATGTATTCTACTTAGCCATAAGAAAAGATAAAATACTGCCATTTGGGACAAGAAGGATGAATTGAGATTATCATGCTAGGCAGAATAAGCCAGGCAGAAAAGTCGAGAATCACATAATTTCATTCATATGAAACAAATGAACAAACAATAAAAAAAAACTCATAGACAATGACAACAGTATGGTGGTTACCAGTGGAAGGAGGGTGGAGTAGGGAGAGTAGTACAGAATAAAGAGGCTTAACTATATAGTGACAGAAGGAGATTTGACTTTGGGTGTTGGGCATAGAATTGTACATTTGAAATCTAACAGGAACAACAGCTCTACCTAAGACAGAAGCAAACACTAGAGTCTGTCAACTTGAAGAGACAGAAGTATGGCCCAAAAAAGGGAACAGATCAAGGTTCCAGTGGGAAAACTAAGCAATAAGGAGATAGCCAACTTAACAGATGGAGAGTTCAAAACACTGGTAATAAAGATGCTCACAGACTTGACAGATATGCTTAAGTATGACAAATGCAAAAGGGAAGAAATGAAGGCTATGCTAAGTAAAATTAAAGAAAATCCACACAAAACCAATGGTGAAGGGAAGGAAATGGGTTCAAATCAATGATTTGGAACATTAAAAAGAAATAATACAGAAGGAGAAAATAAGAATTGAAAAGCAAAAAAATTTAAAAACTTGAAGATTCTGAGGAACCTCTGGGACAACTTTAAATGTGCCAATATCCAAAGCATAAGGGTGCCAGAAGGAGAAGAGGAAGAGCAAGAAATTTAAAATATTGAAGGAAAACTTCTCTATTGGAAGCAGGAAATAGACATACAAGTCCAAGAAACACACAGAGTCCCAAACAAGCTAGACCCAAAAAGGACCACACTAAGACACATCATAATTAAAATGCCAAAGGTTAATGATAAAAAGAGAATCTTCAAATCAGCAAGGGAAGAGAAAAGAGTTACCTACAAAGGAGTTCCTATAAGGCTATCAACTGATTTTTCAAAAAAACTTGCAGGCAAGAAGGGACTGACAAGAAGTATTCAAAGTGATGAAAAACAAGGACCTGCAACTAAGATTACTCTATCCAGCAAAGCTATTATTTAGAATGGAAGAGCAAATAAAATGCTTCCCAGACAAAAGTTAAAGTTCATCATCATCAGGCTATTATTATATAAAGGGACTTATTTAAGAAAAAGAAGATCAAAACCATGAACATTAAAATAACACACTCACAACTATCAATAGAACCTTAAAATAGAAAAACAAACAAACAAATAAAAAAGGTAAGCAAACAACCAGAATAGGTTCAGAAGCATAGGTTTAGGGATCATTTAGAGGGTTATCATCTGGGTGGGAAAGGGTAGAAATGGGGAAATAGGGTGTGTTTTAGGAAGCATAATTAGTGCATACAAGATAAGCAGGAGGAAGTTAAGAATAGTGCAGGAAATGGTGAAAACAGGGAACTTATATGCATGACCCATGGACATGGAATAAAGAGGGTGGGACTGGGAGGTAGAACTAAAGGGATTGTTGTGCAGAGGGAAGCAAAGGGAAAAAAAGTTGGAACAACTATAACAGCATAATCAATAAAATATACCTTATAAGAAAGAAAACTAGAGCCTAATAACCCTCATTAACACAAATATAAAGTCTTCAAATTATTAGTAAATTGAATTTGACAATCTATGAAAAAAATTATATACCCCAACCAAGGAATTAATTATGGATAGGCAAGGCCAATTCAGCATTTACATTAACGCATGTAACAAAATCCTGTATTTATTCATGACAGAAATGTATACAAACTAGAAATAGATGAGAACTCTTTTTACTTCATAAAGAGTATCTACAATATCATCTATAGCTAACATCATTCTTAATGATGACAGATTAGACATTTTCCATCTAAGATAGGTAAAAAGGTACAGGTATCCTCTATTACCACTCTTATTCAACATTGTACCAGGGGTCCTAACTAGTGTGATAATAAAAGTAAAACAAGTAAAAGGTAAACATATTGAAAAAGAAAAAAAATGTTTTTTGTTTTTTATTTTATTTTATTTTATTTATTATTTCCAGAGAGAGGGGAAGGGAAAGAGGCAGAGAGGGAGAGAAACATCAATGTATGGTTGCCTTTCACCTGCCTCTAGCTACAGACCTGGCTGGAGACGTGGCTTGCAACCTGGTTATGTGCCCTGACTGGGAATTGAACCAGTGACCTTTGGGTTTCCAGGCTGGCACCTATCTACTGAGCCACCAGCCAGGGCTAATTTTTTTTTTTTTTTTTTTTTAATTAACTGGTGTCATCATTGTCTATTAAGGAAATCCCAAAGATTCTATAGTAAAACTCCGGGAATCAGTGACTTATCAAGATCACATAATAGAAGACCAATATATTAAGTCAGTTGCTGTCTTATTTCCCCCCACAATAAACAAGCTGATAATAGCAGCAATTAAATTAAATTAAAAAGAAAAGAAAAATAAATAAAATAGTTGTAAGTCTAACATAGTGTGTACAGAACCTGTGTGTAAAAAAAAACAGTGAAACACAGATGAAACAAATCAGAGAGATGCAAAATAAATAGAGACATATTCTATGTTCAGATATTGGGAGACTCAATACTGTTAAGGCATTAATTTTTCCAAATCAAAGAATAGAATCAGTGACGTTTCAATAAAAGCCTCAGTGACATTTGCAGACATTAATATATTCTAAAATATATGTGAAGAGGGAAAAGATCTAGGCCTAGACAACAGAATACAGTACAATATCAAGTCTAATTATAAAACTACTGAACTCGAGATACCATTTTAAGGTGAAAGAATATTGCATGAAAAAACAGAATAGAGAACTTTGAAATAAACCCACACATATATTGTTAACTGATCTTTGACAAAGATTCACAGACAATGCAATAGAAATAGGACACTCTACAAATTTTGGTGCTAAAATAATTAGAAATCATATACAAAAAATAACCTAGACCCAGATATTATACCTCTCACAAAACTTAACTAAAACTGAATCATAGATCTAAATGTAAAATTAAAAAAAAACCTATAAAATTGTAAAACTAAATAAAGAACAGGTGAAAATTTATATGACCTTGATTTTAGGCATGAGTTTTTAAATATTACACACACGCAACAAGATGCCTGAAAAATGATAAATTGAACTTCATTTTAATTAAAACAAATATTTATTGATTGATTTTTAGGAAGAGAAAGAAATGGTGATTTATTGTTTTACTTACTTAAGCATTTATTGGTTGTGTCTTGTATGTGCTCTGCCCAGAGATTGAACCTGCAACTGTGGCGTACCTGGACAATGCTCTAATTATGTGATGTGGCCTGGGTCTGAAATACATTGAAATTGAAAAACTTCTGCTCTAAAAAAGACAAGAGAATAAAAAGAAGGCATAGGCTTGGAAAAATATTTGTAAAACTGATAGTTCAGTGAAAGCTCTGGCCCGTGGCATAGTGGATAAGGCACCTGTTTGCAAACAAAAAGGTTGCTGGTTCAATTCCCAGCCAGGGCACATAACCAGGTTGCAAACCAGGTCTCCAGCCAGGTCCATAGCTGGGGGCTGATGAAAGGCAACCATACCTTGATGTCTCTCTCCTTCTCTGCCTTTCTCCCTTCCCCTCTCTTTACAAAATAATAAATAAAATATCTTTTAATTAAAAATAAATTAAAAAACAGATAGCTCTGTGATTTTCAATCTTCTTCATCTTATGGCACACATAAACTAATTACTAAATTTCTACAGCATACCAGAAATATATTTTTTGCCAAGCTAACTAAAATACATATAATTTTAATTCAGTTACACTGGACAGTTATTGTTGTACTCACTGTTGTCATTTTTAATTGACAATCTAAAAAAAAGAGACCAGTGCCCCTGACTAAAAGGTCAGGCCTGTTTTTAAAACAATCTTGTAGCACATTAATGTGCTGTGGCGCACTGATTGATAATTGCTGACATACCTTTATGAAGGCCTTCTGCATAAACTATATAGACTGTTATTAAAACTCAAAAATAAGAAAACAAACACAAAATTAAAAATGGGCAAACATCTGAACATCCACTTCACTAAAACACAAACTCGTACATCCACACATTAGGATACTATTCAAATAAAAAGAAATGAGCTATGAAGCTATACAAAGACATTTACACATCTTAAATGCATACTACTAATTAAAAGAAGTCAGTCTAAATGATTCCATTAGTGATTGTGCAATTTATAAAAGATATAATGTATGATTGTATTTATATGATGTCTTGGAAGATGAAGAAATACAGAACAATAAAAGAAACTTCAGTAGTAGTCAGGGCTTTGTGTTGGGGTGGGTACAGAATAATTAAAAAACTGGGGATGGGGTTAGTGAAACTGTAATAAAAAGTTCTATTATACGTAGAGTTTTATTGGCTTCCTGAAATTTCTCGCATTGAGTGTTAACACATTTTCACATCAAATTAAAATGAAGTCTTTTATATTCATCATCATGTAACCTGCTCAAAAACAATCTCTTCTATTATTAAAATGACAGCCAAACTTGATTGTATTAAACTTTTCTCCAGGATCCAATTAAAAAAAAAATATATATATATATATATATATATATACACACACATATGTATATGTTTATATATTTATAGATATATTTTAAAAGCATAATCAGATTCTAATTTCCCCATTGTCAATCTTTGTCAGAATACATTAGTATTTCAGAAAATTTAGCCAGATTCATTTTTTTCAAGTTCCCATTTTCAAATGGGTAATAATTCATTGACAATTAATTGAATGAATGAATAATCTCATTACCATATCTGTTTCTCTTTAAAAGGTCTCTTCATGCAACTTCACTTTCATTATCTAATAAATGAAAAATGAGGACTTTGGCCCTGGCCAGATGGTTCAGTTGGTTAAGAATTGTCCTGTGCACTAAAAAAAAGGTCTCAAGTTTAATTCTTGGTCAGAGCATATACCTAGTTGCAGGTTCAATCCATGGTTGGGGTGCCTATGGGAGGCAAATTAAACAATGTTTCTTTCTCACATAGATGTGTCTGTCTGTCTGTCTCTCTCAACCTCTCTCCTCCTTCCTCTCTCTCTAAAATCAATGAACATATACTTAGGTCAGGATTAAAAAAAAATGAGGGCTTTGAACTATATTAATTATATGGGCATTTCTATAAGGGGTATAAGGGGCATTTTAATTCTATTTATATACCCTTTTGCAGTATAATATTGCTTATTAAAATATATGAAAATAGTCTAATAGTTTTATTCTAATTACTTTTTCAGTGAAATTATAGATTCTTTAACAGCATGTAATGTTATTTTTAAGTTTAATACATTAGCAGATATTAAAAAGTGTATTTAATGCCTTTCCTATATCAGGTCTGCATTTGGGTTAGGACACTGAATATAGTATTGTAGTAAATGTTGTCCATGCATATTTTATGTGTTTATTTTAATTTTTAAAAAATCTAGAGCTGATCTACCAACACAACACATGAGCTTTGTGTATCTATTTAAAGTTTATAAATAAATACATTTAATATACAGGTCAGATTCTTGGTCTCTTTTATACATTTCAAGTATTCAATGACTATGTGTTGCTATTGTCTATCTTATTATACAGAATAAATACAAAACTTTACCATCATTACAGAAAGCTCTATTAGACAGTGCCCATTTAGAAATTATTACCTAACAGAGAATAGAGTTATGTAGCGAAATCCTCTGACTTTTCTGATTTTATATTGTTTATACCAAAGTTTGAGCAACATTACTCTTTTTTTATGTATTTAAAGTTGTGCAATGAAAATATTTTAATTACATTCATAAGGCACATCCTCATTTGCCTCCCATGAATTTCTTATAGCGTAATGAAAAAAAAAAAAAAACCTCTATGACGACATATTTAGGCATTCTTTTATTCAATCAATCAACATACATTTATTTATAGTTTATTATGCTCTGTATGTAAATGGGGTAAGAAGTGTATGTGAATGGGGTAAGAAGTGCTAAAAACAAACCAACCCAAAGCCTGCCTTTACTATTTAAAATGACAATATCAACCATTTGATATTATTACACACATTTGACTGTGTGTAATAATCACCTTGACTAGCCTACGGTGCATACATGTTTGGTCAACCAGTGCATACATGTTTGGTCAACCAGTAGGCTAGATGTTGTGAAAGTATTTTTGTAGATGCAATTCTCACTTAGATAGGTAGACTTCTGAGTAAAGATTACTATTTATAATGTACATAGGCCTTATTCAATGAGTTGAATGTTGATGAGAAAAGAGTCCCGGGTCCCCCCGGAAATGTAATTCAATCTCCAGATTGCCTAAAGAAGGACTCAAGATAGTAACATTGAGTGCCAGCAGAATTTCTGGCACTTAATTAGTGCAAATTTTAGACTAGCCAGCCCCCAAATCATGTGTCATTATTTAAAATAAATTTGTCTCTCTATATAAATATATATAGTCTATTGGATTTTTTTGAAGAACCCGAATACTGACTGTAACAACATGTTAAGCAATATCTGACAAAAAAAAAAGGAAAATTCTGCAGATTGTTTCCAAAAATTGTGGATGCTAATGCTAGAAAACTCATTTGCTTTGATGTCACATAGGGACAACAGAGAACAGTGCCCTTTAGAAGGGATGATGTCAAATACACTAAACACTTTAGCTTGGATATTAAAGGCACATGATTGAATAATAGAGTAAAAAAAAAAATACTGCAGAAGAATTATTCAAAAAATTATATAAAAAAGTAGAATCTTTTTTGTAGCTTATTTCTTAATCAGCTTTAGTGAAGAAAACCATATGATTTAGTGTAAAAAATGCTTGATTATGATTTCAATCACTAATTGTATGACATTGAGAAAAGTCCTTTACATCCCATTAGCCTTAATTGTCTTGTTCATAAAACAATAACATAGTGGAGAGGAGGAGAAAGATTTCCTATCCTAGTTATCACACAGACAAATTAGACTGAGACAAGATAGTAAGAAAGTAGGAAACATTCCTGGGCAAGTGAAATGGGGAAACTGAGACAAGAAAGTAGAACAAAGGCAGACAGTTGGAGCAACTTCCAGACAGCTGGTGAATCGTAAGAACTTATCTCCCATAATCAAGGACACTCAGAAGTGAATGGTTTATACCTCTTCTCCATAACCAAAGAAAACATATCTCCCTGGTCTGGGATATAGAGGATAAAGACCCAATTAATGCCTTTTGTGCCTGCTAAACCCAAGGACAGGTGATGTTAGGACAAATCACAAAAGCCCCATTACAAGCCAGACAGATTCAAGGTAAAAGTAAAACATGGTAGCAGACAAAAGAGTATTCCCAAAACCCCCTAATATACTCAGTTTAATGCATTAGCATATTAAAATACAAATGAAAAACTAATAAATTTTTAGCTGAAGCCCTCCCCTAAGATTCTACCCCACAGGGGAAAAAAATAAAAAGGTAAAAGGACCTCAAAACAAAGATTCAGTGCTGGCTTTCTCTAGAGCAACGGTCCCCAACCCCTATTAGGAACCAGGCCACACAGCAAATGAGTGGCAGGTGAGTGAGTGAAGCTTCATCTGCATTTACAGCCATTCTCCATTGCTCACATTACCATCTGAGCTCCATCTCCTGTCAGATAGTGGTGGCATTAGATTCTCAAAGGGGCATGACCCCACTGTGAACTGCACATGGGAGGAATCTGGGTTGCATGCTTCTTAAGAATCTAGTGCTTGATGATGCGAGGTGGAGCTGAAGTGGTATTGCTAGCACTGGGGAGGAGCTGAAAATACAGATTGTCATTAACACAGAGTGTGCACAGAGACTGTAATAAATCAATGACTTGAGAACTCATATCAAAACCCTATTAGTGAGGAGATTCCAAGATGGTGGAGGAGTAAATGGAGCTACACCAATCTCCTCCCAGGGCTGATAAGGAATTACAACTTAATTGGGGAAAAATTTATCCAGAATAACCAACAGAACACCAGCTGGAAAGAAGTTCTATAACCACAGACAGAACAGAAGAGGCCGCTGCATCACAACGTGACTGATAGGAATCTCGGAAACACAAGAGGGCTGGCTGAGCCCCCACGGGAGGCAGCAGCCCAAGGGATGGACCCCAGGGCCCCACCTGAGAAGGGTTGTCCCACCTACAGCAACACAGCAGAGTGTAGAGCAGCACCCAGCTGAGAAGGGCGGAAAGCCGTGGAGTTTACTACCTTGAGAGAGTACTGGAGACAGAGAACTACTAGGGTGACCACAGTGAAAATACATTGGCGCCCACCTACCCTGGGCTCCAATGGAGGGAGGGCAGAGAGGACTGGAGACACGTGGGGAGAGTTTGCGGTAGTGGCTTGGAGGAGAGAAGTGGGGAAGCGGCTATGGGGACGCCCAGTGCTGCCTCATTGCCCACACCTCAGTCGGACTGCGCTGCACCAAGCAGCTTCTGTATGAGGGTCCTCATAGCCCCGCCCACTGGAAGCAATCTGCCCTGCCCAGCAGTGCCTGAGCCTAGTGTCTGATCACAAATTCATTGGTTTACAACTGAAGCAACCTATTCCATACTGCTGTGTCTGAACTTGGTGGCTGATTACAAATTCATTGATTTATAACTGAGTTGGTCTTGCCCAGAAATGCTGGAGCCTGATGGCTGAACACAGATTCACTAATTTACAACTGAATCAATCAGCCCCTCCCGGTGGTGCCAGAACCTGGTGGTTGATTGCAAATTCAGTAGTAAGCAATTGGGTTAACCTGCCCTGCCCAGTAGTGACTGAGTCTAACAGCTGATCACAGATTCAGCAGGTTACAAATGAATTAATTGGCCCAGCCCAGCAGTTCCTAAGGTGATCACAAGTTACAAATTGATTAGTTTAAAACTGAACTAATTGGTTCCACCCAGCAGTACCTATACAAGATAGCTCAGCAGTGATTAACTAGATTAAAGGCTGAAGGTCACAAAGACAGAGGATCCTGGGTGGCTCCAATAGGCTTACTAAACCTAGACTATGGAATGATCCAATGTTACCTGATGTACATACAGAAAGTAAAGAAACTACACCTCTACACAACAGGTCACACTACGAAGACAGGAACATTGAAAAGTCCAACCTAAAAAGCAAAAGCAAATGAGAAGGGACACCTAATATTGAGGAGATAAAGAAAAAGTCCATCACTGAAAGGAAAGGAGGAATCCCTAGAAAGGTTGCTAAATTAAATAGAGGCAAGCAAACTATCAGATATGAAATTTAAAATGATGATGATAGAGAAGCTCAATGAACTCAGCAAGCTCAAAGAAAACTCCAAACTCCAGGGGAACTACAAACAACTCCAGGGGAGCTAGGAAGGACTCCAGGGAACC
The DNA here is from genome assembly GCA_004026585.1 of Noctilio leporinus. Classification (NCBI taxonomy): domain Eukaryota; kingdom Metazoa; phylum Chordata; class Mammalia; order Chiroptera; family Noctilionidae; genus Noctilio; species Noctilio leporinus. The sequence goes on along the minus strand of PVIW01001493.1, from coordinate 142,897 downwards.
TACAAGGAACTTACTGAGAACTGCATGAATGTTAGAAGAACATAGAAACTATCAATAAGAGCCAGGGAAAAATGAAGAGTACAATTACCAAATTGAAGAATACATTAGAAGGAATCAAAAGCAGACTAGAGGAAGCAGAGGATCAGATCAGCAAGCTGAAGGACAACATAGAAAAATATTCAAGGACAGTGAAACAAAATGAAAAAAAGACTGAAAAAGAATGGAGAGGTTTTAAGAGAGCTGCAGGACAACCTGAAATGTAATAATATCCCCATCATAGGGATACCAGAAGGAGAATAGAAACAAGGGATAGAAAATATTTTTGAAAAAGTAACTAACAGAAAACTGCTAAGTTGATGAGAGAAAATGTCACTCAAATTCGGTAAGCAAAAAGGGTTCCAATGAAGCTGAACCCAAGAAACATCATAATTAAAATGGCAAATTTCAGAGATGAGGAGAGAATCCTAAAATCAAAGCAGCAAGAGAGAAAGACCTAATAACATACAAGGGGGCTCCAATAAGGTTATTAGCTCATTTCTTAACAGAAACACAACGAGCCAGAAGGGAATGGCAAAAAAAATATTTCAAGCAATGGAAACCAAGAATACTATATTCAGCAAGGTTCTTGTTCAAAATGGAAGGTGAAATAATGAGTTTTCCAGACAAAAGAATACATCTCCACCAAACCAGCATTGTAAGAGATGCTAAAGGGTCTGCTTTAAAAAGATGGAGAAAGAGAGAGACAGACAGGAACACACTTACAAAGGGAAAAATAGATAATGAATAAGTACCTATCAATAATAACCTTAAAGGTAAATGGATTAAATGTACCAATCAAAAGACATAGGGTAGCTAATTGGATAAGAACCAACTTTAACTTATGAATGCTTTAAAGTGACCCTGTTATAAATAGATTTAACTAAATAAGGTACAATTTTGTATATTACATGCATCTTTATTGCTGTAGGTTAAGTTTTCTTAGACTGGAATTATTTCACAATATGGGAAAATCAGGTTACTTGGCAATAACTCAGAGAAATTGAATGCAGTTAAGGAAGAAGAAAAAAGTAAGAAAATGTGGATGTCTATTACATAGAAGACATGCTATCTTTCTTATTCACTGTTACAAAATATGTGCTTATTTGTGGGTGTGTAATATGTAGATTTTGTTAGCAATTTATGCTTTAAATAGAAACCGACTGGCCATGGGTGTGTTGTGAAATCAGTCAATCTTTAGGTTAGAAAAGAAGCTGAGAATGAAGACCAATTTGGATGGAAGTTGCAAGCTACTAAACTATATGATTTGTGTACATAGATAATATATATTCTCATATTAGCATGTAAATTAGATAAGATTCCTTTCAACTAAATTGTGGAAATATACATTTCCAGTTACGAAGGCCCCCAAACTGGGGATGCTTGGGAAAAGGAATTAATGCTATAGTAAACTTTATTATTGAAATGTGAACATACCTAATCTCTACCTCTACAGACTCTTACATAGTTTAGGGGTTAGTTTAGGACTACATAGGAAGTCACCCACAAGTTTAAAAAACAGCTAGAATACTATTCTACAAAATTATTTAAATCCTAGGGCTTTTTGATTTTTACCTCAACTTAATAATAATTTCTACTCTGGGGACCAGCTGAGCACTGCAAGTGCTATTGTTTCTGAAGGCTTCAACTTGTAAAACACGTGTAGAAGAAAAACAGAGGGTATTGAAAGAAGTTAAGACCTGTGCAAAGCCATAAATAAATAAATAAATCTACCATCTAAGATGGAAAACTTAAAAAAGGATAAGTTGTAGTTCCAGTAGCGTGAAATAAAACAGTTGTATGGTTGGGGGTGGGGGGGATCTGAAAAAACAAATTATTTTATTTTTAAGATTTTATTTATTATTTTTAGAAAGAGAGAAAAGAATGGAGACAGAGAGGGAGAGAGACATCAATGTGTGGTTGCCTTTCACCTGCCTCCAGCTATGGACCTGGCTGGAGACCTGGTTTGCAACATGGTTATGTGCCCTGGCTGGGAATCGACCTTTGAGTTTGCAGGCTGGCACCTTATCAACTGTGCCACCAGCCGGGGCCCCCAAATTCATTTTTTACTATGGGTTTGGCACTGTCTCTAGAACAACTTTCACAAAAGTGAGTTTTGCAATACACTGTTTCTGTGATATATTTCACAAAAATAACATTCCAGAGTAAAATAAGTATTAAAGAAGAAAAAACCTGCTTAATTGTTACAATATTTCTAAAATACTATCATTTAACGTGTAATAATTATATAAGCTATTGGCATATTTTATATTTTTTGTATTAACTCTTCAAAATCCAGTATGTACTTTAAATATGTGTAAAAGTATGTGTGTGTAAATGCATTTTTGCATGTGTTTGGTAATGTTGCAATTTATATTACTTAAAAGATAATTCTTTAAACAAATGAATTAACCTAAGCATTTTGAAATAATGAAAACTTTGTATTAATGTGGTTTGAGAAGCTGACAGAAGGCAGTAATTAAATGGTGAGTTGTCTGAATGTGAAAGGGGAAAAAAAGTACACATTGGTGGTTACAGAATAGATAGGGGGATGTTAAGAAGAATAAAGGAAATGGAAATAAGCCAAAGAATTTATATGCATGACACATGGACATGAACTAAGTGGAGTGTTGCTGGAGGAAATGGGGTACTGGGCAGAGGGGGACAAAGGGGGAAAATTGGGACAACTGTAATAACAAAATAAATAAAATATATTTTTAAAAAAGAAAAGAAGTAGATATGCAATTTATTTAGGTAAGAATGTGTTAATACCAAAAACATTATGCAGTCATATAAAGAAAGCAGTAAGAAAAGATATGAGACTAATTTAAAAATTAGCATAAAATTGTAATAAGTAATTCAGAAAGAATATGTAATGAATTATATACTCATAAAAAGATACAGTATTATTAGCCATCAGGAAAATGCAAATAACAGACATGATGTGCTTTATATGAACACACCAGAAAAACTAATATTATTATTGATAATGTTAAGCATCAACAAGCATTTGGAGTAACTGAAATCTTTATATTTTTCTGATGGAAGTACAAATTGGTAGAATCATTTCATAAAATCATTTAGCAATGTCTATTAAAGCAACACCTAACTGCCACCCAACCCAACAATATCACAATTTGTTAATGACTCAAAATATTAATTTTATGTATAGGAGTGTTTGGTACAGCAGCTATATTTCTAATAGCTCAAAGGTTAAACAACTCGTGCCCATCAAAAATAGAAGATATGAATATATAATTTTAACTATATAATAAAAAACATGCATCTTAAAAAAATATATCCCATGAAACTCAGACATATGGTGAACAAAATTAGAATATATAGACACAGAACAGAACACATAGAATAACTCCACAAATATGGAATTTTAAGAAAACTAATATATGTTGTTAGAAATAGTGGTTACATTTGGTGGGAGATTATTGAATGGGAAGTGAAAGAGCAATTCATCTGTGATGATGAAAAGTCCCTGTGTGTTGTTGTTGCATACATATAATACATATTTGAATGTACCTGTATGAAAAAAATGAATATATAAAAATAATTTAAGTTTACATTTATATTTGTGTAGTTTATTGGTATGTGTGGTTTCATGGTATGTTTTAATTTTTAAAAATTAAAAAGAATATTTTGATGCCAATACAACTCCATAATCTCTATACATCTTTATTTTTTTAAAAGATTTTATTTATTATTTTCAGAGAGAAGGGCAGGAAGGGAGGAAGAAAAGGAGAGAAGCATCAGTGTCTGGTTGCCTTTCACCTGCCTCCAGCTAAGAACTTGGCTGGAGACCTGGTTTACAACCTGGTTATGTGCCCTGACTAGGGAATCAAACTTTTAGGTTCCCAGGCCTGGTGCCTCACATCTCCATTTTATATCTATAAAACATACTTGTATATATTTGATAATACCTAACTTTAAAAATTATTGATAATGCATAAATTTCAAATTGACTAAATATAGAAAAATAACCTGTAATACCACTAGAAAACAACTGCCAACTTTTTATACACTTTTCCTTCCAGTATTTTTGCTATAACTTTTTTAAATTTATTATTTTTTTATTTTTTTAAATTTAATTTTATTGTTGTTTTATTATATCCATCCCTTTTCCTTCCCTCTGTCCCCCTTCCCCACCCACTCACTCTCCCCAAAGTCAATCCCACTTGTTGTCCATGTCCATGGTTCTTCCGTTCTTCCATACTAGTTCCTTGACTAAAATGCTCCCCTTCTTTGCCTCCTCCTCTCCCCTCCCACCTCCCTCCTCCACTCCACCCATTGGAGATCTATTCATTGTATTCATGTATCTGGTTCTGTTTTGCTTATTTATTTGTTTTGTTCATTATTGTCCTGTAACGGGTGAGATAATATGGTATTTGTCTTTCACTGACTGGCTTATTTCACTAAGCATAATACTTTCTAGTTCCATCCATGTTGTTGCAAAGGTTAGGAGTTCCTTCTTTCTTTCTGCTGTGTAGTATTCCATTGTGTAAATGTACCAAAGTTTTTTGATCTAATCATCCACTGATGGGCACTTAGGCTGTTTCCAGGACTTGGCTATTGTAAATAGAGTTGCTATAACTTTAAGTGCAATTATGCTTATATGAGGTCTATCCCAAAAATATTGGCTGTGCAAACTGTTTTAATTATAGTGACACTGGCTTGATACTTTTGGGACATAAAAATGTGTGCTACAGTTTTAAGAGTATCTGTTTCTTAATAAGAAATGTAATCCTTGCCCATTTTATAAGCATTTTAATATATGTAAACAATATAATCCAATACAGATAATCTCTTATCCCATCACTCCTATTAACAAGCATATATTTACATACATGACCAAAAGTATATCTTGAATTTTAAGTGTAATAAACATAAAAGTGATTGCATGTCCTAGAATAAGATATTCTAGGATTAGGCTTTCAGCTTTGAATGAAATGCTACTTGGAATAAATTGCACTATTATTATGAGATTTTCATTACTTTATTTTTAGAGAGAGGGGTAGGGAGAAATAAAGAGAGGGAGATAAACATCAATGTGTGGTTTCCTCTTGCACACGCCCAACTGGGGACCTGGCCTGCAACCCCAGCATATGCCCTGACTGGGAATCGAACCAGTGACCCTTGTGTTGGAAGGCTCACAATCCACTGAACCACACCAGCCAGGCTTTGTGCCATTATCATAAAGGGTTATCGATAAGCTAAAAGTGATTATACACTTTCCCTTGGTCTACACATGAAGAATGGTTAGAGCAAAGTACCCTGAAGGGCTACTCTCCAACAGCAAATGTATAGTACAGGGCCAGATCTATTCTTGAGTTCATAGCTCAATATTAATTTTAAATTTTCATAATACCTTTATTCTTTTTGAAAATTATTCCATATTGTTTTAATAGATATGTGTGTGCATGAATATATACAAGGTGTGTACATGATCAAAATTTTAGTAAAATAAACAACATAACACAGAAGTGTTATATTTTTAAGTAAATTTATTCTTATATGTAAATACAGAAGCATAGTTATTCTTTTTAATTGTTAAAAAAAAGTCTCCATTTGCTGCAATAATAGACTCGATTCAACTTGGGAATCTTGAGCAACTTTAATTTATTTTTCTTTATTATCCATGGATATCATTATGTTTTCAATCTTAGCTTTAACAGCCTCTTTATTAGAATGAGGTTTTTATGAACTTCTCTCTCACAAATGCTGCATACATAATAGTCTAAAGAATTTGCATCTGGTGAGCTAGGCAGCCAGATTTCCTTTGACCAAAATTGAGGAACATTGACACTGAGACATTCTTGCACCTTTTTTGGCATTATGTGCAGGTGCACCATTTTGTTGGAAGATAAAATGACATCCATTTAAAACTTGCTTCATCCATGGTACAACGATTTCTCTCAAAACATCAAGGTAAACATCCTGGATCTTCATTGATGATCTTCTGGATTCTGTGTACAATATCTGGACATGTACAATATCTGGACTTGTGCAATGCTTGCATACCTTGTGCATTTTCCTTGTTGGTGTGGCGACATCAGGATCGGCATCATACACCTACTTTATGTTGTCAACTGCATGTAAAGGGATGTTATTGAAATCCACAATTTCCTTAGCAGTTCTTCCTGCATGTAGTCCAGAAATGATGGTTGCTCTAACATTATTATACTTTGATATGACAGTTGCTCTCAGGATTTAACACTTTATATCTGAAACAATAATGTTAAATCATAACCTTAGCAACATAAACATAGTTTTTCAAAATTAATAAGAAGCAAGTGAAATAAGGAGATTCAAAGTTATTGTCACTATTGTGTGCACCCCATGTACTGTATATATACGTAGATGTATAGTTAATTCACTTTTTTGTCTATGAATACTTCATGAAGGACACATTTTTGCCTGTCTGGAAAATTCACTTCTGTTGATTTCATACTTGAAAGAGAACATTGCCAGGTAAAAAAATATTGGCACAAACAATATGTCTTCATGAATCTGTTGCAAATACTTTCTGCTTTATGACCTGGAGTGTTAATCAGAAGTATGATGCCAGCTGCCAGCTGAGGATTAGTTTTGTTTGTGTGGGCAACTTTCTCTCTTTCTCTTTTGTTTTTAGATTCTTAGATATCTAAAAGCATTTGTCCTCGTGATAATGACTTTTAAAAACATAATCCAAAGTATATCAAGTATAATTCTCTTAATGTTTTTCTTGTATAGGAGTAACTTTTTATTTGTTATAACCATGAATTTTAGAAAAGTTTTTTTTTTTAGTATTACTGAAAATGATGCTTGATAATGATGACTTGACTTAGGTTAATTTCCATTTCAACTTATCAAGCACACTATCATTATTTAATGTGAATGTCTGGGGGTTTTCTGGAGAAAATCTTAAGATAATAACTGGAGTCTTGCCGCTTGCTCTAAGTCCAGATCCAGTTACTTAAATGTCACTTCTACTCTTTACCTGTATAAAAAATAACTTTAAATATTTTATTGTTGGTGTTCGTAATTTTCTTGCTATATAATTCCTTATCTTACCTACTTACTTTTTATTTCATCTATGTGACTTTTCATTGTGTTTTTAACTTGCAAATTTTCTATAAAGGCCATGTCTTTATATATTTTACTATTATATAAAAAATTTTGTGTCTTTAAGTGTTTATAGTAACTTTTTATAGTTACCTGTTCATACTTGGTTTATGATAAATTAAATTTTTTCTCAATCTATATTGACTTTTATAAGTCATATATGTTTTAGTTTTTGTGTGTGTGTGTGTTTTCTTATCATTCAGTTAGATAAACCTTCTCCATTAATTTTATCTAATATATAGCATTTAAGTACCCCCTCTGGCACAATTTTCTGATTAGTAAGTAGTAAGCAACAGACTTCTGTTGCTTAATTCTAAATACATAAATGAATCAATAATTAATGTCACCATAATGCTCTGCCAAAATTATCATTATGCTACCTCTCTGGCTTGTGGCAGTTGTAAAATTTATACTATCCAGATTATGACACATCTGCTATCCTAAATGGAACTATATATATCCCTTATTACAGGTGTTTAGATATTGATCTGACCGACTGGGATATACTTGTACAAGTGTGAGGATGAAAGAAGGATGGCCTTCTGGTTGGCCATAGGTCATTTGATCTAGGAATAGATTTCAGGGCTATGAGCTTATATTAAAACTTTGTGTTTCTGATCCAGGTGGTAGATAGAGGGGAGAGTGAAATGGACTACTTCTCAGTTTCTGGCAGATCATCTCATTGAGGTACTTAATAAATGAGGCAGGGGATGGATGTAATACAACAACAATAAAATTTAATAAATAAATAAATAGATAGATAGATAGATAGATAGATAAATAAATAAATGAGGCTAACCGCTATACCTTGCCAAACTTTGATAATAGGTTTATTAACAGTATTCATTTAGCCTGGTGATGTTAGTTTTTTGTTTTTGTTTTTTCCCCATCTTTATTATTGGCTCTATATAAAATCTGATAAAAGGTTAGGAAAAGAGCCCTGACTGGTGGCTCAGTGGAATGGCACCGGCCTTCAAACCCAAAGGTCACTGGTTCAATTCCCCACTTAGGGCACGTAACCAGGTTGTAAGCCAAGTCTCCAACCAGGTTCTTAGCGGGAGGCAGGTGAAAGGCAACCATACATTGATGTTTCTCTCCCTCTCTTTCTCCCTCCCTGCCCTTCTCCCTGAAAATAATAAATAAAATATTTTTTAAAAAGTTAGGAAAAGATATGCTGGGGGGGGGTCCTGGTGTGTAACCTTATGATATTTTAAAATATAAGCCACTTTTTTCATTTATAATCTTAAAATAATTTCTTTAAAAAATACTCTTATTATTCTTAAGTAAATTATTCAATATATTAGAATAGAAATGCTATTAGGTATTAAAAGCTTGGGAAAATACAATAGGACCCTAAAATAATTTTCCTGATAAACATCTTATTAAACATGCTTTTTATATTAATATGATTTTATTTTAACATAATTAATACTTTTTAAATTTAATTTTATTTTATTCTCTTAGTTCATGTCCATATATCATGCATATAAGTTCTTTGGCTTCTCCCTTTCCTTTATTTTTCTTAACATCCCCCTATCTATTCGGTAACCACCAATGTGTACTTTTTTTTTCATATCCAGACACTTCACCATTTAATTACTACCTTCTAATTGCCAGCGTCTCAAATAATATTAATATGTTTTTTTTAATTTCAAAACGCTTATGTTAGTTAATTGTTTAAAGATTACTTTTGAAAGTAATATTAATTCCAACATTACCAAACTCATGCACAAATACATTTATACACATAAACATTGTTACACGTATTTAAAGTAGATACTGGATTTTGAAGAGTTAATAAAAAAATTAAAATATGTCAATAGCTCATATAATTATTACACATTAAATGATGATATTTTAGACACGGTATAGTAAATTAAGTATTTTTCTTTAAAACTTATTTTATCCTGGAATGCTATTTTTATGGAATTTATCACAGAAATGATGTCTTGCAGAACTCACTTTCATGGAAGCTGTCTTAGAGACAGTGTCAAATCCTTAGAAGAAGTGAATTTGGTTTCTGACTCAGATCCCAACCCCTCCATTAATAACTCAACTTTATTTTAAGCTACTGGAACTACAACTTATTCTTTTTGGAGTTTTCCATCTTAGATTTTTTTTTTTTTTGCCATGCACAGGTCTTCTTTTCGTACATTCTGATTTTCCTCTACATGTGTTTTACAAGTTGAAGCCTTCCAAAATAATGGCACTTACAGTGCTTAGTTGGTCCCCAGAGTAGAAATTATGACATCTACTAATTTGAAATTAAAAACAACAAAGAAAAACATAGAATTTAAATAATTTTGTAGAATAGTATTTTAGTTATTTTTTTAACTTGGGGTTGACTTCCTATGTGGTCTTAAACTAACCACTGAAATATTTAAGAGTCTTTTGAGGTAGAGATTAGGTACATTCACAATTGAATAATGAAGTTTATTATAGCATTAATATATTTCCCCAAGCATCTCCAGTTCGGGGGCTTCATTTCCACTATCTATTTGAAGGGAATCTCATCTAATTTAAATGCTAATATGAGAATATATATTTTCTATGTACAGGAATCATATAGTTTAGTAGTTGGTAACTTCCATCCCAAATTAGTCTTCACTCTCAGCACCTTTTCCAACCTAAAGATTGACTGATTTCTCAACATACCAACTACCAGTTGGTTGACATTTAAAACATAAATTGCTAATAAAATTTATATATTATACACCCACAAACAAGCACATATTTTGTAACAGTAAGAAAGATAGCATGTAATACACATACACATTTTCTTACTTTTTTTCTTTTTCCTTAACTACATTCAATTTTTATAAGAGTTTATATATGTGTATGTGTGTGTGTGTGTGTGTGTGTGTGTGTGTGTAATTCTCTTTACATAAAATAATGACAAATAAGCTAAATGTTTGTGTTATGTGTGTATATGTGAATGTGCACACACATGCATGCCCATGTTTAGGCAGGTCTGTATAAAACTATACAAATGGATGTGTTTCAGCACAAGACAGCTATCATGCTTTCTATTTTTATACTTGTCTTCCACCTATTTGCCAACTTGCATCCTCCAGGTAACTGCTAATTTTGTGAGTCTCTGATAATCTATGAAGCTTGTTTATTTATTATTTTGTTTAATATAACAAAAATAGTTTTTAATGCTTGCAATTGCTTAATGCTTGATAATTCTGACAAACCCACATAGTTTTTGAATTGTCATAACCATCAAATTAACCCTGTGAATTTCAGGTCCTCAGCACCAGATCCCCACCAGCTGTCAAGCTCCACCTTTTGGTGACTGTCCCCCTCCATGGTGGCTATCACTCTCCATGCATGGCTGTCTGTGTTGCTAATTGTTAAGCCTGTTATATTAGTCACAGAAGAGCCATTTTCCTTTCTGAGATCCAACTAAATATTACCTCACATGTCATTATACCCTATAGCCATAATGAGAAAACTCTGAAGAAAAAAGAATGAATGTTTTATCTTTAGAAGTGTTTTGTCTACAATCTGAACATGCTAAACAAATGTTTGAAATTTAGGAAGAAGCCATTTAAAAAGCACAATTCTTCATGATACTCCTTCTCTACTCTGGTTAAGTAGGGAAAACATACTTTTAAATGTTTGGATGCTCCTTTTTAAGATTTTATTTATTATTTTTTTGAGAGAGGTAGAGAGGGAGAGAGACATCAATGATGGTTGCCTTTCACCTGCTTCCAGCTACAGACCTGGCTGAAGACCAGGCTTGCAACCTGGTTCTGTACCCTGGCTGGGAATTGAACCAGTGACCTTTGGGTTTGCAGGCCAGTGCCTATCCACTCTGCCACTGGCCAGGGTGCAAATAACAGTGCACTCATTTGCTGCAGAGATCTAGTTGAACAGTTTTCTAGTCTGAGCAACTAAATTTTAAGCTACAATCAAATCCCAGATGGTGCCATTGTAACACTACACATTTCAAAAATTATATATTAGTAGGAATGCTCTTGACACATGTAATGTAAAGAAAAACATTAAATATCACAGTATCCATTTCTAATTCCTCTACATACCATTCACTATCTTGGCTTACTTTGTGAAGAATAAATATTTTTTCTTATTTTAAATAATTAACAAACTAGATTTAGTATTAGGGATCACCACAATCAGCTTTTTTCCCTTCATTTAACAGTTAAGAATAAGCTGTTATAAAATTTCATGAGCTATGCTGGGCTGCACTGCTGTAATACGTAATTTAAAATAAGTGCCTTTTGCTGTTTCCTAATAGTACTGTCTACTTTTTTCTTTTAACTAGAAATGATAATTTCCTAAAATACTGATTTTAGCAAATATTAAACAACATGACCTATTGTGTATAAATGATAGTCAAGTTTGATTGAGCTTAATATTACATTGAGATGTTAAGAGGAATCTAACAATAAAAAACAGAATTTCCTCAATTAAGAAATTAAATTGACAAAATATATGAATTTTTTAGTCTTATTTTAAATATTTAATGGAGGCATGAAGTCATCTGATGAAATTTCAGATTCTTGATTACAGCCCATGTCAGAAATGACATGATGCTCTTGGCTCAGACCTTTTAGTCTAAAACTAAGGATTCTTAACTTTTCTCTTGTGTAACATGAGTCTATCTTTTTGATGATTACATTTTTACAGACAAAAGTAATTTTGTGGGTGGCTAATCCCACAGATGGAAAACCATGCCTATCACCTGTTCAAGGTAGACACAACTAACACAGTTGTCCAAACACCTGGGTTTAAGTCCTTGTTTTAATTTTTGTTTATTTCTTTGTTTACTTGCCCCATGGCCTTGGAAAAAAGTATTGATTGCTTATGACAGCCTTTTGGGTTATAATATGAAGATAATATTATGATAACGTATTATCCCCCTGTTATGATTTCTGATTTGAAGCTCAACATATAAATTAAACTATGATAAAGAAATATGTCAACTAGCAGACCGGGACTGCACACTAGAGTATTAGGAGGGCATCACATACAGATCATTTTGATAATCTCTCTTAGAATGGTGCAGACTAAAATAGCTTTGTTCATCTTCATATATGTGTTGTACATATAGTAATTTCTAGTATGAGCAAACTTTTTTTAAATATATTTTATTTATTTTGCTATTACAGTTGTCCCAATTTTCCCCTCTTTGCCCGGCTCCATCCAGTAACCCATTTCCTCCAGCAATGACCCCCTTAGTTCATGTCCATGTGTCATGCATATAAATTATTTGGCTTCTCTATTTCATTTGTTCTTCTTAACCTCTCCATCTATTCTATAACCACCAATGTGTACTTTTTTTTTTCCTTTCACGTCCAGACAGTTCACCATTTAATTATTGCCTTCTGTCAGCTTCTCAAATCATATTAATATAAAGCTTTCTTTTCATTATTCCAAAATGCCTATGTTAATTCATTTGTTTAAAGAATTACTCTTTTAAGTAATATGAATTGCAACATTACCAAACACATGCAAAAATACATTTACACCCATACATATTTTTACACATATTTAAAGTACATACTGGATTTTGAAGAGTTAACACAAAAAATTAAAAATACGCCAATAGCTCACATAATTATTACCTGTTAAATGATAGTATTTTAGATATATTGTAGCAAAATTAAGCAGATTTTTTTCTTCTTTAATAATTATTTTACTCTGAAATGCTATTTTTGTGAAATATATCACAGAAATGGTGTATTGCAGAGCTCACTTTTATGAAAGTTGTCCTAGAGACAGTGCCAAACCCATAGTAATAAATGAATTTGGTTTTTGAGTCAGATCCTCCCCATTCCCATAATGCAACTCAACTTTATTTTAAGCTACTAGAACTACAACTTATTATTTTCGGTGTTTTCCATCTTAATTAGTAGATTTATTTATTTATTTTTATTTATTTAGGCTGTGCACAGGTCTTACTTCTTTCAATACCCTCTGTTTTTCCTCTACATGTGTTTTACAAGTTGAAGCCTTCAGAAATAATGGCACTTGCCATGCTCAGCTGGTCCCCAGAGTAGAAATTATTATTAAGTTGAGGTAAAAATCAAAAAGCCCTAGGATTTAAATAATTTTTATAAAATAGTATTCTAGCTGTTTTTTGAACTTGTGGTTGACTTCCTATGTGGTCCTAAACTAACCCCTGAACTATGTAAGAGTCTGTAGAGGTAGAGATTAGGTATGTTCACATTTCAATAATAAAGTTTACTATAGCATTCATTCCTTTTCCCAAGCATCCCCAGTTTGGGGGCCTTCATAACTGGAAATGCATATCTCCACAGCTTAGCTGAAAGGAATCTCAACTAATTTACATGCTAATATGAGAATATATATTATCTATGTACATAAATCATATAGTTTAGTAGTTTGAAACTTCCATTCAAATTGGTCTTCATTCTCAGCTTCTTTTCTAACCTAAAGATTGACTGATTTTACAACACACCCATGGCCAGTTGGTTGCTATTTAAAGCATAAATTGCTAACAAAATCTACATATTACACACCCACAAATAAGCACATATTTTGTAACAGTGAATAAGAAAGATAGCATGTCTTCTATGTAATAGACATCCATATTTTCTTAGGTTTTTCCTCTTCCTTAACTGCATTCGATTTTTCTGAGTTATTGCAAGTAACCTGATTTTCCCATATTGTGAAATGATTCCAATCTAAGAAAACTTAACCTGCAGTAATGCAGATACAACTAATATACCAAATTGTACCTTATTTAGTAAAATCTATTTATAATAAGAGCACTTTAAATCATTCATAAGTTAAAGTTGGTTCTCATCCATTCAGCTGCCCTATGTCTTTTGATTGGTTCATTTAATCCATTTACCTTTATACCTGTGTTCCTGTCTGTCTCTATTTCTTCATCTTCTTAAAGCATACCCTTTAGCATCTCTTGAAATGCTGGGTTGGTGGAGATGTATTCTTTTAGACTTCTTTTGTCTGGGAAATTCCTAGTTTCACCTTCCATTTTGAATGACAGCCTTGCTGGTTAGAGTATTCTTGGTTGTAGGCCTTTGTTTTTCATCGCTTGAAATAGTTTTTGCCATTCCCTTCTGGCTTGTTGTGTTTCTGGGGAGAAATCAGCTGATAACGTTATGGGAGCCCCCTTGTATATTATTAGCTGTTTCTCTCTTGCTGCTTTTAGGATTCTCTCCTTGTCTTTGAAATTTGCCATTTTCATGATGATGTGTCTTGGAGTAGGCCTGTTTGTGTTCATCTTCATTGGCACCCTCTGTGCTTCCTGAGTTTGCATAATGTTTTCTCTCAAGTTAGGAAAGTTTTCTGTCATTACTTTTTCAAAGAGGTTTTCTATCCCTTGTTCCTCCTCTTCTTCTTCTGATATCCCTTTGATAGATACAGATATTATTGTTTCATGTTGTCCTGCAGCTCTCTTAAAACCTCTTCATTCTTGTTTAGTCTTTTTTCATTTTGTTGCACTGCCTAGAAATTTTTTACTACATTAACCTCCAGCTCACTGATCTGACCCTCTGCTTCCTCTACCTGCTTTTGATTCCTTCTACTGTGTTCTTCAATTTGGAAATGATATTCTTCATTTCCTCCTGGCTCTTATTGATGATGTCTATGTCCTTTTTGATGCTGGTATAGTTCTCAGTAAGTTCTTTCTAGCTTTTCTGGAGTTCTTTGTAGTTCCCCTTGAGTTGTTTGTAGTTTTCTTTGAACTGGCTGAGCTCACTGAGCTTCTCTATCATCATTATTTTGAATTCCTTGTCTGCTAGGTCGCTTGCCTCTATTTCATTTTGAACTCTTCCTGGGGATCCCTCCTTTCCACATGCTAAGGGTTTATTTCTTTGTCTCCTCATTTTAGGTGACTCCTGTTTGTTTCTGCTTCTTAGATTGCTCTGCTTTGACTTACTGTCTTAGTGGTGTGACTTTCTGTGGTGTAGAGGTGCACCTTTTTTTACTTCTTGGATCTGTGCTTTGTGATGTCAGTGCGTGTCCCAGTCTGGGCCTAGTCAGCCAGTTGGAGACTACCAGAGATCCACTGTCTTTGTCTCCTTTAGTTGTTAATCCACTCAGCCTGTGATCTGAAGTCTGGTTTAGGCACTGCTAGGTAGGGCGGATTAATTCCTATGGGTGGGGCTGTGACTTTCCCTCAGGCTCCTACTCTTTGGAGAAGAGTGGTCTGCTGGCTGTATGAGGGATG
The DNA here is from genome assembly GCA_004026585.1 of Noctilio leporinus. Taxonomy (NCBI): domain Eukaryota; kingdom Metazoa; phylum Chordata; class Mammalia; order Chiroptera; family Noctilionidae; genus Noctilio; species Noctilio leporinus. The sequence continues at coordinate 127,563 of PVIW01001493.1, read as the reverse complement.
GGTCAACACTGGACTCACAGGCTGCACTCTCAGTTCTCCCCCTGAAGCCACTGACCCAAACTTTCCTCAAGCTTCTCTAGTCCACTCTGCCCTTTCTCTGCTGGAGCCCAGGGTAGGTGAGTGCCTCTGTATTTTTGTGTGTGGTCCCTTTAAGAATTCAGTCTTTCTGTCACACTGGCTAAACCTGGAGGCTTTTTGCTTTTCACAGCTGGGTGCTATTACTCTCAGCTTTGTTGCTGTAGGCTGGGAAGCCAAGTTGGGGGTTTAAATCCCACCCTTCTCAGGTGGAGCCCCTAGCTGCTGAGATGTTTCTCTGTCCCTTCAGCTGCTGCCCCACCAGCTCTCTGGTGTCTCCACACTTCCTACAGGTCACTTTGTGATGAATCGGCTCTACTGTTCTGTGATAAGACTTCTCTCCAATTGGTGTTCTGTTGGTTATTCGGGATGATTTCTCCCCAATTAAGTTGTAATTCCAGTTTGTGTTGAGAGGAGATTGGTGTAGCTCCACTTACTCCTCCATCATCTTGGTTCTCTCTGGGCAAACTTGTATTAAGTGTTTGCTTCTTGGAAATATGTTGTTAATTCAAAGCTGGATTCATTGCCTACCACAGTAAATGAGAGTCTAACTTGACAGAGCTTTAGTATTAGTTTATTTATAAACTTTGGGGGTTTGTTTACAGTAGATGTTTTAATGCAGGAGTTTTATGATGATTAAGGAACATGACATAGTATTTCAGAATCAGTAGATACACCACAACACAAATTTCATAGTTTGATGTTACATACTGAAAAGTTGAACAATCTTATTCATATTTAAGTGGGTTATTTAGTAAGTCTCTGAAAAAAATAGTAACATTACTTACAACTTTTATCTTCCTGAACAAGAATTTCCTAGAATAGCTCAGTCATTTTGGTGAAGACAGTAAAATCATTATTGAAGAGAGTTATAGAATAAAGCAATGTTAATATAGGCCATAAGCTAAGTATAGATGGTTTAGTTAATGCTATACAGCCTAAAAGGTGGTCCATGTCACTAATTATCAGAGAAATGCAAATTAAATCCACAGTGAGATAAATCTCACACCTGTCAGAATGGCCATCATCAAAGAGTCAACAAACAAGTGATGGTTAGGATGTGGAGAAAGGGGATCACTTTTGCACTATTGGTGGGAATGCAGACTGGTGCAACCATAGTGGAAAGCAATATGGAGTTACCTCAAAACATTAAAAATGAATCTGCTTCTTGATCTAGTAATCCCACATCTGGAAATATATCTGAAGGAACCCAAAATACTAATGGAAAAGAACATAAACACCCCTAGGTTCATTGCAGTGTTATTTATAATCACCAAGATACAGAAGCAGCCCAAATGTCCATCAGTAGATGAGTTGGATAAGACAACTATGGGATATTTACACAGTGGAATACTATTTGGCTATAAAAAAGGAAGAGAGTTGTACCCTTTGTGATGTGGAGAACACTATGCTCAGTGAATAAGCCAGTCAGAGAAAGACAAATGCCATATGGTTTCACTCATCTGTGGACTCTACTGAACAAACTGAACTAACAAGCAAAAATAGAGGCAGACTCAGATAGCAGGATGATAGCTAAGGTGGTAAGTAGGTAGGGGTAAAGGGATTGAGAAAAAAAAGGAAGAAAGACTCACAGAAATGATGACAGTGTGGTGATTATTGGGGGAAAATACAATAAAATTAATTAATTAATTTGTTAAGTCAAGTAGCATGATACATCCCCCCAAAAAAACCAAAATGTGTTTATTTATACATTTTTAGCTTTCTAATTAAATAAATCATACACTAATCAGGATCTTTTAATATAAATTCCCTATAGTATTTATTCCTGAAAATGATTTGAGGTCAACCTAATTTATAAAGAAAATGCTAGATATTTTAGAAAGAGCGATTGGTAACTTTGTCATCTATGTTGCAACCTATAGAGCTGAATAGAAACTATGTCCCCACACTCCCATGTCGTCCAGCAGTGAAGGGATTGAGGAAAAAAAGGAAGAAAGAAGGAAGAAACTATGCCCCCACTCCCATGTAGGTAAGGGTGAAGAGATTGAGGAAAAAAGGAAGAAAGACTCTCAGAAACGGATGACAGTGTGATGACTGTAGGTGGAAAAATACAATAAAAATAATAAAGAAAAAAAGAAAGAAAGAAAGTCAAGTAGCATGATATACACACACACACCCAAAAATAAAATGTGTTTATTTATACATTTTTATCTCTCTCATAAAAGAAATCATACATACATCAGGATCTTTTAATATAAATTCCTTATAGTATTTATTCCTGAAAATGATTTGAGGTCAACCCAATTTATAAAGAAAATGCTAGATTTGTAGAAAGAGAGAGAGATTGGTAACTTTGTCATCTATATTGCTTCCTATAGAGCTGAGAAACTATGCCCCCCACTCCCATGTCATCTGAGTATCAGAGGATGGCAGGAGCAAGTTCCAGGGAAATCATTTCTATTTACATTACTTGTATTTTTGTACTGTGCAGTATGTGATGTTTTATGATACCTTCTTAGGTAGGGAGAAAATAGATTTCTTTTAAATTGTTCAGATATGAATATTACAATGAGATTTCTCTATTGCTAATACTAATAGTAAAAACAAAACAAATAAAAAACAAAGAGTTCCAGTAGAACATCATTAAACTCTCTAATGCTTTAAAAACCATCATTCTCTGTTATTTGTCTTTGGTAAATATAAATATCATGACATGAAGTTGTGACCCATCTAAAACAAATTAACATAATTATTTACAGTACACAAACAACCTAATAGGGATTTTAACTACATTTCTAAATCACTCTAACAAATTACATCTAAAAGATTAATTCTAATATTTATAGTTCAGAGAAAAGCAGAGATGAGGAACTGGTGAACCAGTGATTTATTTCTTGTGAACATTACTGGGTCTTATTACTTCTCCAGCCTTCTTTCCAATAATCTGATATAGATCAAGAAGCTGCAGGCTTATAAATTTGAAAATGTAAAATATTTTCAAGGATAAAACAGAATATGCATAAGTATTTCATTTTGTTTTACTACCACTTTAATGAAAATACATGTACTGTATAATTTGTATAATGTTCATATAAAAATTAAATAGCTGCTTATGTAGAAAGTATAATACTTTCTATAAAATAAATTGAGGTATAATTAATTTTTTGAATAACCTGTGTCTGAAAAAAACCTTATCTTAAATTAATAATAATAATGTAATGTAGAAAGCACATATAAAAAGTAATTTTAATACAAGCAAATATGGATTCTGCTATAGTTTTACTTTAATGTCAAATTGTTTTTGAAATTCTGTATTTAATTTTCAAATGTTGAGATGTTTGATTGCTGGGTTCAAATCAGCTGTAGCAAAACTTCATATGCCAATGATTATTTCAATTTTCTCTGCTGTAATTGGAGTATAACTGGTCAACTTAACTAAAAAAAAATCTGTTTTTGAAAGTAAATATTTAGGGAAACTTTCTATACCATGGGTATATAAATTTCCTGATAATGAATGTGTAAAAATTGTTAAAATTAAATACACATGGCCCTACATTTTGACCCAAGTATAACACTACATAAGGTGATAAACATGGTATGATTTTAAATTGTTGTTTTAAAATTGTAAATATGAACCAAAGCCAAGCCTAAGAATTTGGGCAACAAGTTAAATAGGCTTTATAGATACGAGACCTGCTCACTAACGTATAGCCAAGGTAAAGCAGATTGAAGGTCCTGCCCTTTCCAACATTAAAGGTTGACAAAAGCACTAGTTTCATTCCCGGGCATGCTGAGTTTTCACAGAGTCTTCTAACTGTGATTTGTTAAGCATTTTGGCTAATTTTTCCACTTAGACTCAATGTACTTATATGCAAAAAGAGCCAACAATTCTGGCTTCCAGGAGTCATTGTAAAGAAAAAATAATACAAACTTCATAGCAATGGTTAAAAAGTAAATATTAATTTCTTAATCTCTCAAACTGTGCTTCTCATAGTGACTTTTTTTTTTTTTTTTTTTTTTTTTTTTTTTTAAGAGATGGGTAGGGAGAGAGGAAGAGAGGGAGCAAAACATCTATATATGGTTGCCTTTCACCTGCCTCCAGCTATGGACCTGGCTGGAGACCTGGCTTGCAACCTGGTTATATGCCCTGGCTGGGAATCAAACCAGCGACCTTTGGGTTTGCAAGCCAGTGCTTAATCCACTCTGCCACCAGCCAAGGCTCTCATACTGACTTTTTATTAAAGCTATTTTTATTAAAATTTTATGACTTGCATTTGCAGAATATGATTTAGCCTGGACTTTATATCCCCATTTAAGTGTCTACTTTATGTAAATCCTTTGTATTTAATACTTTTGCACCAGGAAGCATCAACCAATTTCAGTCTCCAATTGTCTTACCACAATCACTGTTAAAATAATAGAAATATCAACAATGTTAATAATAATAGTGACATTAATTTTCTAAGTTATTAACATACATGAACTTTTTCTGTTGTTCATGAAATGATTAGTGTTTTTTATACTTAAAAATGAAGGAACCAAAATTTAAAGTTTAAAAAACGTATCCCAGCTCACTCTGCTAATAGATGGCTAGGCTAATATTTGAACTGCATGCATCATGCTGGTGATCATCACACAAAGAAGTCCTTCTAAGCTTGCAGTTACATAACTCCATCCATGCCCATTGCAGGTGCCATTTTTCTGAGCAGGCCCCCACAATCAGCTCTCTTGTCACTGCATTGGTGAAACCTCATGAAGGCAGACCAACATTTCTGGTTTAGTCGTGAGATTGCAAGTATTGATGAGGTCACATTTACAGTTTCAACAACACTGATCATCTTTTCCAGCCAACTACACCTAAGTAAAATGCAAAGCTACCCTCCTCCAGTATAAGGATAACGTTGCCAAAATTTTATGTCAGATTGGGCACTATCTATGTTAACCAGTCCTGACAGAGCCAGGCGCAATGAATACCACAGAAAGGGGGGAACGAAGAGCCATTTATTCTGAATCACATTTATGTAAGACCTCTACATCTATTTCCCCAAATCATTTTATAGTCAGAGGGAAACATTAAGTTTCTAAAGAATATTCATGGTTTACCTTTAAAACTGTCCATTAAAGATGATATTAGTTGTACTGAACTGTATTTCATTTTATCTGTAAAATTCTTGTAATTATTTTATGGATTGAACAAATATATTTTATTTAAATGTTTATGTTAAAAATTAATTTTGTTAAAATATTCAACACAGATACTGTATTTTGTTAAACACTTTTTCTTTTATTTATACCATTATTTCAGGGAAAAAGGAAAGAGGAGGAGGAAGTGGAGGAAGTGGAGGAAGAAGAGAAATGGAGAAGGTGTGGAGGAGGAGAGAAAGAGGAGGAGGAGAAGGACGAGAGGCAACAGCATGAAAGGAGCCTGCACGGTTCTCTCAGGATCTGTAGTGTCCAGTCTGGGAAACTTCTAGCACTTCTGATCCTTCTCAACAATTAAATGAGCAAATAAAAAATGTAAAAAAGGAGGGAAAGGAATAAAGGAAAGGAGGAATAAGGATGTTCATAATGTGCATCCGTCACTGTGGGTGAAAGTCCAATAGAGGCAAGCGTATTTAGAAACAAATTAGTTCATTATTCCAATTAGCCTGCCTCCAAAATCATTATCTTCAAGGCCAAAGAAGTCTTTGTAATGGTCTACGCAAAACAATTAATTTTTACAAAGTCCAATGCTGCCTTGCTATGTACCTTCAGAATAATATAACATTTAATTTTTACTTCAAAAAATTTAAGCATTTTAGAGCTAGTCCCAAGAAGCATGTTAAAATAGATGGGCATGTAAACAAAATAGAAGAAGAAAATTTAATGGAAATGCATTCAACTTGAAAATACAATATTAAAAAAATAGATATTTTCTAGTAGTAGCAGTGAATAAAATTATCTATGGCTTTAACCATAGATATTCAGTATTTCTATGTACAAAAATTACAAAACTTTAGCATGTAAAAATTAACAACTTAGATAATTTAAAAGATGGAAAAATATTTATTAATGAGAGAAGTTAATCAAGTTGTTATTTAATTTCAAATTGTTAGAAATTCAAAGTAATTTTAACAATTTCCTCAGTAGATTTTTCATGGAACTCAATTAGATGATTCTAAACTATATATGTTAAAGAAAAGTCCAAATACTGAAAAATCTGAAGAAGAAAAAACAGACTGTATCTACCAAATATATGATGGAGTACTGGTTTTTGAGATATCTGATATGTAGTATTTGTGTATCTATCAACAAGTTGATAAGTGCAATAGGAAAAATGCAACAAACCATGTCCATACAGCCCTTACTACCTGTGTGTGTGTTAGGGTGGGGGAAATGGCAGGAGGGGAGAGTGGCCTTCCTGGGCAGGAGCAATTCGTTAGTTATTGGAAGTCTGGCAGGTCTGTCAAATGTGTATCTCAGGTCATGGCTGTCAGGGTAAAAAGTGAAGGCTGGGCACCAAGCTCCCCTACCCACTTGTAATCCTGGGCAATTGAGATGTCATTTTGTTCCCTTCAGGGCTCGAAGTTTATGGAGATGTTTCTTTGTGCCTGAAGGGGAAAAAAGACTATATTTAATGTTTTCACTTTATTTGTTAGACATTAATTGACCATAAATGCATGGACTTATTTCTGGTTCTCTGATCTATAGGTCTGCCCTATACCAGTACCAGACTGTTTTGAATTCAATGTCCTTATAGTATAGTTTGATACCTAGTATTGTGATTTTCTCTAACACGAAATAGACACAGAGTGACAGATCAGAGGGAAAGGGAGCAGAGGTGCTGGATGAAAGAAGTTGAAGGAATTACCCAAAGACTATACATGTATAATTAATAGACATAAAATGTATGATAGCCACAGGAAAGGAGGCAAGGGCTGGGTGGAGGTGAGCAGAGTGGGAGAAAATGGGGACATCTGTTATAGCATCAACAGTAAAGAAAAAAAAAAAATGAGAGAGATAGAAGGAGAGAGAGAGAAGAGAAAAAACAGGGAAGAAACTTAATAATAATATTAATGAAATGTTTCTTAACAGATGATATTGGTTAGCTTATACTGCCAAAACATAGTGCCATGTTGGTTGATGTTTTTTAAAAAAGACATTTAGCATGGCTGGTGACATAGTGGATAAGGTGGTGGCCTATGAACCCAAAGGTCGCTGATTTGATTACCAGCCACGGTACATGGCCAGGTTGTAGGCCAGGTCTCCAGCCAGGTCTGTAGCTGGAGGCAGGTAAAAGGCAAGCATACATTGATATTTTTCTCCTCCCTCTCTGCCTCTCTTCCTTCCCCTTTCTCTAAAAATAATAAATAAAGTCTTTTTTTTTTTAAAGACATTTATTCTTTTATAATTCTGGAAGCTAGAAACTTGAGACTAGGGTGTGAGCAAATTTTTTTTTTTCCCTAGGCCCCTCTCCTTGTCTTAAAATTGAGTATCTTTTATCTTTGTTTTCACATGTCTTCCCTCTGTGCTCTCTGTGACCTGACTTCTTCTTATAAGGATACCATTTATATTGGATTAGGTGCCACCCCAAAGAACTCACTTAACCTTAGTTTTGAAAGACTATCAATCCAAATATAGGCTCATTCTGAGGCAACATGCCTTTAGACTTAAAATTGTGGATTTGGTAGACATAATTCATTACTTAACATATACTAATCCTTGGCTGAAGAGATTCACCCAGCAGCAATGGAGCTGCTTGCTGGTAGAATGATAGGCATGTATAATATATCTATAGCTACCTCTAGATTCCAAGCTGAAGTGACAGACATTGACACCAGCATCTCTGATGGTGGCTGCTTTCTTGCATCCAGCCTGACTTGGAATTGATAAATTTTTAAAATTTAAACCCGCCGGGCATCAGTTTATCCAATGTTATTACAGTGGTCTTTGATGTGTGCTTGTTTCAGAGGCACCAGTCAGCTCTGTTCACCAGCCAAATGGATCTTCTCCTTGGGTTACCTGCTGAGATTCTTTCTCTGTGGTGGTCAATATCGCTTCCTGAAATCTCCTCATATTTGTCCCTTTGCTAAGTCTGGAATCTCTACAAGGAAGGAATGAAAACTCGGTCTAATGTAAAAGGAAGAATAGTCAGTGCCTTTATTTCAAAGCAAGAGGGTTCTCATAGTGTGTCTCCCTTGTACACTATCTCCAAACTGGAGAACAATGGCATTCTCCAGAACTTCTCTCTCCACAGCATGTGCTGAGACAGAATGAGGCACAGCCTGGATTTAGAGGGCCCTCAGTTCTGACATGAAAGGGCTTGAGCAGCCATTTGACATCCCTAAGTTATAGTTTAATATAACTTAGGGAAAATGTATTTTATTGTTAGTTTTAAAATTACAATCACAAAAATGATAAAAACAAAAATTCTTCCATGAATTCAGAGTTTAAAATATGCTAAACTACCTGGGATTTTTACTAGGGAAAAATTATTTTTAAAAATACTAACTAGCCTTAAATATATCTAAATCCCAGAGAAGTTGAGTTTTTATCCTAGGAAGGAGGCTATTTTTAATGTTTTTAGATATTTCTTTTCTGCAACTAAGATGTATATTTAAAGTGAGAATAAAAAAGGAAACTGTGTCTTTGTTCCTGATAAAACTGGGCCTTTTGAAAATATATTTGTCATATCTACCAAGTGTCAAGGCAGCCTTGCTTGGAGAAATCACACCCAGAGACCACTGTGGAGTCAAGTCAAGAGTTTACTGGGAGAAAGAAAATGAGGAACTGGAAAGATGGGGAGGGGCAAGGGAAGAAACTTTTAGATAAATTGCCTTTGACTTGACATCACTGGGTCAGGTTTTTGTCCTAGTTGCTACGTGCAGTTACACAGATACCTACTTCAAAGGAAAATTAGTTCATCAACCAAAATCCATTAACCAGAAAGGGCTAAGTGTAATTATCTATTGGGCCATCTGACTTATTATTTCTTCACCAAGGACCACCGGACAAACTTACCTCATTAACTCATTCCCAAGAGTTTCCCAGCCCATTCCATTATATCACTCGGGCCAGGCTAGATATGTAAACATTGACTGTTAATGGTTTTAACTAAAGTCCAGATACAATCAAAGTCCAAAGGTATGTGCTACCTCTGTGTTAGCAATCCCCATATCCTGACACCAAGTTTTAGGAGTTATACTAGACAATGTTGACAACTAGGAAATAAAATAATTGTGTACTCTGGGGAACTTACTTGCATTTCTTTTTGTCTTTTGCAAAAGCCATTGTAAGAAATTACTTCTAATCTTGCCTTTTAGGAACAAATTATTATAATTTCACAACGCATAAGTGGAAAATAAATTAGAGATCCAGATAATCTCACAAAATTCTCAATGTACTGTGGTATAAGAGAATTGGCTATAAAAAAATATAATGACCTTGAGAATTGACATTGTGTATCTTTTTTTGGGACACATGATAAAGGTATGATGGATAATGACCTCCTGAAGTGGTGGTAAAGAACTGACAAAACAACATAAAAATACCAAAATAAATGTTCATTAACTTAAGCTAGTTGTTATTGTCTCTGACATAGTCAAAAATACAGCAAAAACTTGCAAAACAATAAAAACTGAAAACATCCCAAAAATATAATTTTAGAAGAAAATAGTTTTCTTTAATTACAAAGAAACAAAGTTCAACAGTTCTTCTTAATATCAAGTACATTCCCTCTTTAGAAACATTTTTCTTATTTTTTTTCTATTCCCATTTCAATTACTATTTAGTCACTCAACTTTGTGATTTGGATCTGATATACTGCTTTTTTACATACCTTATGACCCAGTAATTGCCCTTCTTGCTATAATTCCCCTAAATTTCTTATACATGTATAACAAAGTGAGACAGGCACGTGCATATTTACGTCATTGCTGTTTACAATAGCAAAAATCACAAGTCAACAGCATCTATTGTGTTACAAATTTCCCCCAAAAGATAGTCACTTGAAACAAGCCACATTTATTATACCACAATTTCAGTCAGAGTTGTTGTGAATCAGGGGCTCTCAAAAAGTAGCAAGCAAGGTGATGGTCAGAGCTGCAGTGATTTTAGTCAAATAATGTGTAATCAACTTTAAGTCTCACTTATCTGACTGTTGCAGAGTTCTTAGTTTCTAACCAGTTGTTGATTGGAAATATGAGTTTCTTATTACGTCTCTCCAAAAGGCAACTCACAATGTGGCAGCTTGCCTTCCCCAGAATCAGGGCTCTGAAAAAGAAGCAAGACAAAGTCACATTCTTTTTATAACCTATTCTTATAAATGATATTCTATCCCTTTCACCATATATATATATATATATATATATATATATATATATATATATTTAGAAGCAACTCCATATGCATATTCACAGTCATGTGAATGTCATGGCATGGGGGTCTTTGGGGGTCACCTTAAAGGTAGTCTACTATACAATTGAAATGCCTGTCAAGGAAAGTAAATAAATTTACCACAATATATTCATACAATGCAATATTGTACAACTTCAAAATGAATGAACTAAAGAGACCCAGATAATATTTCTAAATCTTAGCAATACAATAATAACTGAAATAAATTTTAAAAGTCATATAAAGCATAATACTCAGATTTTAAAAACATTTTAAAATATATTGCACTTTTAAAGATATATGGGATCTGTCCCAAAATTGTCGAGCCAATGTCAATGTAATTTTAAAAGTTTGCATGACTGATACTTTCGGGACAGACCTTGTAAACATATACCCTAATATATATGTTTTGGAAGATATTCAAATAGATTTTATTTTAAAAAATAGTTATCTATATATTATTTATATTTTATATATAGCAAAGTATTTCAGGTAACAATTAATTTAGGGTGTGGAAAAGCAAAATGGATTAATACAGGGGTCTATAAGTTTAGATGTAGATTATTATCAAGGTTGCAGCTTTTTTGTTTATGGACATGCAGATGCTAATCCTTTGTTAAAATATTTATCCTAAAATGATGAAGAAAGTGCATAATAACCTAAGAGTTATGTTTGTCAGTTCTACATATCATAGTCTAACTAAACAAACCTGTAACAATACCAATATGAAAATCAGTGATTAGATATGATCTAATGTACAAAGTGGGAAAATAAATGTTGTCAAAGAAGGGGAAAAAAAATAAGTGTTTAGTGTTCAGTCACATCACTGAGAGAAGCATTGAATGTCCCTGGTTTCTCTCTAAATAAAAAGGTGTCGTAGTAGCCAGACAAGTCCAGTGTGTACTAGTTATTAGCAATACTGACCAGTGGAAAAGGACAAAAAGACTCAAAAGAGTTAATCAGGTTGATTGGAATTCATTCAACTAATTGGCCTGGGTCTTACCCTAAAATTTCAAGGGATCTGCATTAAGTCAGCATGAAAACAAAACCAATTTAATCTAGTATATGAGACACAGAAACCAGATGAAATTATTGAGCCAAGCAGCCAAGTTACTCAGAGGGGATTACTGTCTTTCTGGACTGCCAGTCTATTCAACAAAAAATTATGGCCACAGACCAGAAAAATAAGGAAGTGTTTTCTCTCCTTGGAAATGGGTTTGATGATGACTTTCTTGGAGCTCCTGATTCACTAGCCATTGCCAAGGAAACTATTACAGCCCACTGGCCATTACGGCCAAGACTATTGATATTCTCCCAGTCTTGGCCAGAAAACATCTGCACCTGAGTCTTCAGTTGGACAATATCAACCATTCTAGCTGCTGTGCTTTGCCCATGCTTTTTCATGTGTTATCCAAGTTCGTAAGACTTTAGGTACCTGTGGCCTGTTATCAGAGAAAATGACATTAAACAGGTGAAAGTCACCAGTCCATTCCCTTCTTTTATTTACCGCAAAGAGCTAGAGAAGACCAATGTTAACACTAGGACAATTAAACAGTTTCTATCCACATCAAGGATATGACACAATGCTTATGTTTCCCTCTAACCTAATAGAAGTATTCATATTTCATATATAATATATAATATAAATTATTATATATAGTAATATGAGATCCGTCCAGAAAAAGCCCAGCCATTGTTAATATAACAAGAATGGTTTGCACAACATCGATGTAACCTGGCAGCCAAGGAGAGTAGACTGGATGGAATGTGCATGTATGAATATCAGTAGCTTCACAGTACTAGTCTGTGGGGGTGGTAGGCCCCCTTGTGTGCACTGTGTACTGTGTGTCTGTGGCATTCAAAATGACTGAGCTCGTAGAGCAATGAATCTGCATCAAATTTTGCATTAAGCTTAAACATTCCTCTGTGGAAACTATTTGGATAATTCAGAAAGCTTCTGGGGATGATGCAATGAGTGCAGCACAGATAAAAGTGCAAGCACAAATACTTCAAAGATGGCCAAGAATCCTTTAAAGGTGATTTGCAGTCTGTAAGGCCTATAATAAGCAGAACACCTGAGAATTATGAACATGTATGGGCTGCAATCAACAAAGATTACTGAGTGACAGTGTAAGAACTTGAAGCAGATATGGGGAATCCAAAAACTGCTATGCCCAGAAAATTCTGATGCAGGATCTTGGCATGAAATATCTTGGCAAAATTTGTTTGGTGGCTTTTGCTACCAGAGCAGAAGGAATATTGTGCCGCAGTTGCTAATGACTTGATTTAAATTGCTACCAATGAGCCAAATTTCCTCAATAAGTTCATAACTGAAAATGAATTGTGAGTCTAAGGCTATGATCCAGATATGAAAAACCAGTCTTCCCAATAGGAAGACTCCAGATTCTCTATGTCCCCAAAAAGCACAACAAAGTCACAATAAGATCAAGACCATGTGCTTTTTGATTGGGAAGGTGTTGCCCATCATGAGTATGTTCCTCCAGGCCAAACAATTAATGAGCAGCACTACCTCAATGTTCTTCATTGGTTGAGAGATGCAATACAATGAAAATGGCCACAGCTATGGGCAACTGGTGATTGGCAGCTTCGTCAGGACAATTTTCCCACCCATGTATCACCTCTTGTGCAGTTTTTTGGTAAAACATCAAATCACACAGGTGAATTAGCTATGCCTGCATAGCCCAGATTTGGCACCCTGCAACTTCTGGCTTTTCTGAAAACTAAAATTACCTCTGAAAGGGAAGACATTTCAGATTGTCAATGAGATTCAGGAAAATATGATTAGGCAACTGATGGCCGTAAGAAGTGTGTGAGGTCCCAAGTTGCCTACTTGGAAGAACACTGAAACATCATTGATCTGTGTACAAAATCTCATGTATCCTGTATCTACTTCAATAAATGTTTCAGGTTTTCATAGTCATGGCTGGATACTTTCTGAACATGCTTTCATGTAATACTTACATAATAATAAATATTACATATTACTATATTATATTATCATATAATAATTATTGACTCAACATATTTTTGTGTTATCTGCCTTTTGTAATGTTAGTAAAATCATAATATTAGCTTTTAGATATTTTTCTTTTTTTCATTGCTTTTATTTATTATTTATTAGTTAATCTTTACTGTATTTTTCAATTACCAATTATTCTCCTTAAATCCCCTATCCTCAGCAATCACCACACTGTTGTCCATATCCATAAATCAATTTTCCATTTTGCTCTATTCCACCACCCTCTAGCACCACTCTCTACCCATTAGCTGTTGTCTGCACTCCATCTATGAGTCTGTCTCTGTTTTGCTTGCTAGTTAAATTTCACATATGAGTGAGATCATATGGTATTTGTCTATCTCTGTCTGGCTTACTTCACTTAGCATAATGTTTTCCAGGTCCATCCATGCTATTGCAAAGGGTAATTTTTTTTTCTTTTTTACAGCTGAGTCAAATTCCTTTGTCCCATATTTTTAACATCAATAGCAAAGTCGCCAGATAAAAGAAATGAACATTGGCAAACATAACTTATTATAAATACTCTGATAGATATGTTTAGTGTTCAGACAGCCAATGAGATGAACATGCTCAATTATTCCTGCATAGCTGGTAAAGAACTTCATCAGTGACACTAAAGGATATACCCTTGCATTACCAAGGAAATACAACTAATTGGGTCACATAATGATTAAATATGTAACTTTGACTCCAACTTACTTGACCCTGCTCCATACCGAAGCTCCACAAGCTCCAACCTTACTGTTTATCAGGTGCTTGATCAATATGATAAACCATTCTACACTGATATTAATGGTTCATGTAGGATTCTATTGTAGGAATAGGTGGGATAACTCTTTTGTTTCAGTAGAGTTTAATTTAATCTTTTTCCTCTGTGGCAAATATATTTAACCTGTTTAACTCAGTTAGGTTTAGTTTTTAATTTTTTTGGCAACTTCATTCATACTTTTCAATGACCAAAGTTACATTTTTATTATATTATTTTTCTCAAGAAAACTATTATGAAATTTATATTTTTGTTTAGTAGGGTATACCCAAATCAGATTTGTTTAACAGATTGACACTATATATGTCAGTTCATAAATATGAAATCACACAGAATTCAGGACCTCTTGTTTTGCTCATGTTATGTTATCTTATTTAATTTCCTAAAATCAAGCATTTGGCCTATACATAGTCTCTTGTGATGTGCTCATGAATCAGGAACGTCAGATGAATATCACAAACTATCTCTGGACTTAATCCTCAGAGTAAGCAGAAAGCAGGGTTTTCATAACAGTGTTTTCATCTATAGTTGCCAAGATTGAATGTTGTATCAGCTACTAGGGATGTCATGTATTTTCCCCATAATTTTCAGATTTATTGTCACAAATGTTTGTGCAAACTGGGGGAATTATAATGTTGCAATGTCATTTGGGGAAAAATATTTTATATGTAACCTAGTTAAATCTCTTCATGTTACATTTAAAGAGATCAATGATTCACCATAATTTTTATCTCCTTTGACTTGCACATAAAAGATGGTGACTGGATTATCTGTTGAATAATAAATAAATTCATAAAAATACTACTATGAAGTTGTTTAGTTCCATAAAGAAAGCTCACATGTCAGCTTCCTGAATTGATGTCACTGACTATAATTATTTATTATAAGAATTAGGTTCTAATGGTATACATTCATTTATTCATTCAATACATATAGAGAACTTGGTTTCCATCAGAGACCATTCTCATGGAAGGAGATTGATGAGCAAAAATAGATAGATTAATAAAAACCATTATCCTCATGAGATTCATATTTTAGTTGCATAGATTGATCATAAATAAATAAGAAGTAAAATATGATACATAGCTTTGTGAATAAATAAAAATAAATATTTCTTAGCACTAGAGTTTAAAGAAAAATGGATATCATCCTGCTGAATATATCTAAAAATAAGTGCTGTTTTCTTTGAAGAAGATTTTCAGGAACACTTTCCTAAGGAAAGTGGTCAGGGTGAAGGGAATAAACTTGATTGGAGTTTCTATATGATAACTTAAATATCTAAATTTTTTTAGATATTTATTGCAAATAAATATTGCAAATTTGGGGGGCATTTAACCATCCTATAAATGATAATACTAAAGTTATGTCTCTCTTTTTATTTCTTTGAAGAGTTGAGAAGGTTTAAGGTAAAGTGATAAAAATTATAAATATAAATATTAATAGACAAATAAGTGAGCAAACTATGTACATATTGAATTATATAATTTTGCAATTAATAAATATGTTCTACCTTTATGTATAGACTTAAAATTGTAAGTAATTTAAGCCTAGACAGATTTCAAATGTAGTACTCTATTTATTACAGGCTGAATTAAATGACTTCCATGTCATTTTATGACAATTTTGTGATGCAAGAGGAATAGTTTATAGGAATATATTTTTTACTGAAAAATAATTTTTCATATTATTTCTTATTTCAATTTTATTAGGGGAGATCATATTAAAATATGCTTTTTGTACAAGTCTAAAAATTAAATAACTATCATACAATGCCCACATACTTATCCTTTGAACTTTTGAGCAAGGGTGTGCTTAAAGATGATCTAGTCCAGCCTCCCCATTTCTAGAGATCAGTGTAATACCTCAAAGCAATTGCTTGTATACATATAACTGAAATGCTGATCCTCTAACATTCTCAGCTCAACATTGATTCTAGGGTACTACGTTGCCATGCTGGCTTCATGTTGCCTTTGGTATGTAACACTGATGAATTGGGAAAACTAGGTAGTGCATCACAGTACATTAAAAATTCAGAATATTGTATGGACAGAGAAAGTTTTCTCCTTGACACAGGAGAAGAATCATGTTCAATTTATTTTTCAGCCATCAAGCTTCAAATTATACACTATAGTCTTTAGGCAAATAGAACAGGATGTGGTAGAAAGAGCATAGCCAACATAAGACATAGATTGGACCATCTTGAAACAACCAACCACCCCTTTCACCTCTGAAGGTATCATTGCTTCTTCTGTAAAACTCAGAGATTGAGTTAACTAGATTTAGTGAATCTGGCATGGCATGCCATCTTTTTAATATATTTTCAAGTAGCTACATATCTCTTAAGGTTGACCATGTCCCTTTCTTGCTTTGCCAAGTATACACCAAGTCACTATCATTCATTTAGTGCTTATAAATGAAAGTGAAGGATGTTATGCAAAATCAGTGCTATCTTTATTACAAAGCAAAATAGCAGCTGTTTCTATTAGCAAGCAGTTTACCCACATGATATAACTGTTTCTAATTGTAGAGAACACATGGCTTGGGGATCATGAATCTTTAATGGGTTTTGAGTTTTAAAGGCAGTGGGATAAAAATAAATGTTGGAACTGTCAAGTAATGTTGATTATGCATTAAATTTTGCTGTGTGTCAGAAGGATAAAATGTCTCTATGAATTCCACTTCTATTTCTCATTATCTTCATCCTACATCATTAACTTTAATGAATATGGCTTTCATTTGTTGTCCCAATGTTGGAAAGGTTTTATTTTCTCCAATGCCTTGCACTTTTGGAGAAACAAAGGGTGTGTTTTTTGGTCTGAAATTCATAATTACAGCTGGGGTTTATCTATTTATTTATTTATAAAAGATTGTGTTCATTACTTTTAGAGAGAGAGGAAGGGAGGGAGGAGGAAAGGGAGAGAAACAATGTATGGCTACCTTTCACCAGCCTCCAGCTGGGGACCTGGCTGGAGACCTAGCTTGCAACCCAGGTATGTGCCATGACTGGGAACTGAACTGGTGACCCTTGGGCTTGCAGGCCAGTGTTTGGTCAACTGAGCCACATCAGCCAGGGCTACAGCTGGGTTTTATTATTTGTGTTTGTTATAGCTGAAAATAGAAGGTTCTGGAGAGCCTTGGTAAAATGCCACTTTGAGAATTCACCATCAAACCATCATATCCTAAATGCAAGAAAACTTTTTCTTTTATTTCCATGAAAGCCATGGAAATTATGTCCTGACATAAATTTCCTGACCCCCAAAGAAAGACTAGAACAATGTATATTAAAATGTTATAAACTGAAGGAGTATTCTTATATATCATGCATTCAGGCAATCTGACATGACATCAAAAAAATACATGTATGACAAGGGTGTCAAACTAATTTTCACTGGGGGATCACACAGAAAGTCAACACCAAGTTCAAAAAATAGCTAGAATACCATTCTACAAAATTATTTAAATTCTAAGTTTTTTTTTTTTTTAACCTCAAATTAGTAGATATAATTTCTACTCTGTGATGACCAGCTGAGCACTGCAGGTGTCATTATTTCTGAAGACTTCAACTGGTGAAACGTGTAGAAGAGAAAGAGAGGGTACTGAGGAAAATGGGACCTCTGCATGGGGAAAATAAATCAATATACTTTCTAAGATGGAAAATTCCAAAAAGAATAAGTTGTAGTTCCAGTAGCTTAAAATAAAGTTGAGTTGTATTATTCGAGGGGGTGGGCTCTGACTCAGAAACCAAATTCTTTTTTTTTTTTTTTTTAAGATTTTATTTATTATTTCTAGAAAGAAAGAAAGGAGAGAGGTAGAGAGGAAGAGAGACATCAATATATGGTTCCCTTTCACTTGCCTTCAGCTACGGACCTGTCTGGAGACCTGGCTTGCAACCTGGTTATGTTTGCCCTGGCTGGGAATTGAACCAACAAACTTTGGGTTCTCAGGCTAGTGCCTTATCCACTGGGCCACCAGCCAGGGCCCAAATTCATTTTTTACTGTGGGTTTGTCACTGTCTCTAGGACAGCTTTCACAAAAGTGAGTTCTGAGATACACCATTTCTCTGATACATTTCACAAAAATAGCATTCCAGAGTAAAATAAGTTTTAAAGAAAAACATGCTTAATTTATTATATCTAAAATGTTATCATTTAACATGTAATAATTATATAAGCTATTGCCATATTTTAAATTTTTTAATTAACTCTTCAAAATCCAGTATGTACTTTAAATATTTATAAAATATGTATGTATGTAAACATATTTGTGCATGTGTTTGGTAATATTGCAATAGATATTATTTTGAAAAGTAATTCTTTAAACAAGTGAATTAACAAAAGCATTTTACATAATGAAAACTTTGTATTAATATGATTTGAGAGGCTGACAGTTAGAAGGTAGTAATTAAATGGTGAATTGCCTGGATGTGAAAGAAATAAAAAGAAGTACACACTGGTGGTTACAGAATAGACAGGGGTATGTTAAGAAAAAATAAAGGGAGAAGCCAAAGTACTTACATGCATGACACATGGACATGAACTAAGGTGGACATTGCCAGAGGGAATGAGGAATACTGGGTGGAAGACGGCAAAGGGAGAAACTTGGTACAATTGTAACAGCAAAATCAATAAAATATATATTAAAAAATGAGTCGTGAGCATGTGTAATAGAGCATAGGGAATATAATCAATAAAATATTTTGAAAGGATAAAGAAAGAAAAAAAAGAAAGAAAGAAAGAAAGAAAGAAAGAAAGAAAGAAAGAAAGAAAGAAAGAAAGAAAGAAAGAAAGGAAGGAAGGAAGAAAGAAAGGAAGAAAGGAAGAGAAAAAGAAAAAGAAAGAAAGAAAGAAAGAAAGAAAGAAAGAAAGAAAGAAAGAAAGAAAGAAAGAAAGAAAGAAAGAAAGAAAGAAAAGAGAGTTTCCTTTGTCAGGTGACTCAGTTGGTTGGAACATTGTCCCATAACCAAAAGATTGTGAGTTCCATTTCTGGTCAAGACATACACTAGGTTGTGGGTTCAGTCTCTGGTTGGGCCTCATGTGGAAGGCATTGATAGATGTTTCTCTCTCCTCTCTCATATTGATCTTTCTCTCTCTCTTCCTCTCTCTCTTAAAAAGTCAATCAACATATCCTCAGAAGAGGATTTAAAATAATAATAATATTGAATGTTGATTGTGACCGAAAATGAACAAAGGTAAAAATGGTACATGTACATTAATTAATGTATCCTAGTTTAATAGACTGTTTTCCTATAGAAAATACATAAAAAATAAATTATGGTGGTGATTCCTTTTTTTCTCTCTCTCTCTCTCTTTTTTTTTTTTTTTTTTTGCTTTATGCAATTTAGGCTTATAAAAGATTTTACAGGAATGCTGTACCTGTGAGAGCAGGAAAAAAACTATTTTTCTTCTTTATTTGACAGTTAGTGATTTAACTTGGTATAGCTTTACCTAGGGATATCATCACCTTTAAAGAATAGAACTGAGGCCTTGGCTGGTGTGGCTCAGTAGATGGTACTGGCCTGTGAACCCAAAGGTTACTAGTTCGATTCTCAGTCAGGGCACATAACCAGGTGGCAAGCCAGGTCTCCAGCCAGGTCCCCAGCTGGAGGTAGGTGAAAGGCAACCATACATTGATTTTCTCTCCCTTTATTCCTCTTTCCATGCTCTTCTCTCTAAAAATTATGAATGAAATATTTTTAAAAAGGAAATGAGATAGAGAACAAGAAAGAGCAAATGCAAAATCCCGTCAGGTCTTGAACAATTTAAGCTTTGGGGATGTCAGAGGTTCTGAATACCCAGGTTGGTTAGCAGACAGATGCAGTTGTTTCTACTCATCAGTCATCTTAATATGTGAGATCCTTGTTCTGTGGTGATGGCAACAGTTGCTGCAGAAATATTGACTTGAACCATCTCCAGAGCCATTTTGGAGCAAGGCAGTAGCCAAGGTGTAGAGTTAAGAGAGTAGGTGAGGTTGGCTTATTGTGGGTAACTTAATTAGAGGGATAGCCCATATTGAGTCCTTAGTGGTCTGTACACTTATCTGCTTTGTCCTTTGTCCCTGTCTATATGGTTGGTGAAACTGATCATTTTCATATAATGTTGGGCACTAAAACACCAAGAGAAAGTTTATTAGATCCACTGCAATAAACATAGTCCTATCATCACTGTTGAGATAATCACAGTGGAATATTATTAGAGGAGCTTTTATTTTGCTTGCTAGTTCCCTAATAAGAAGAACTCAAATAGCCCAGATTGCAGTTCAGTGACACCTTACTGTATTCGATAGCAAGACCACAGCTCTACCTTTTACCCACTTTTAGGAAGCAGGAACTAATACCTGACAGATTCTGTGCTTTTAAGAATAAGACTTGGAAAGTCCTGAAGTGAATAAATGGGAGTGATTGTGTAAGATGTTGAGTCCACTTCTACTCCTTGATTGCTGGACCAATGTACTCTACTGAGGACACTGAGCTCTATACAAATCATGGATTCAGTACATAAACAACAATCTGGAAGGCAGTGCCCAATTCCACAAGGTGCTTTCAACTTGGTGAATTAATTAAGCTTTTGGCACTTCATTCCACTGCAGCAGCCCTGTTCAGTGAAAACCAGAATTATAAGCCCATTGTCACAGCTCCTTTACTAAAAAAGGCAAGGGTAATATTGAGTGAGATGCCATTCTTTAAATCTTTAGATAGTGATATGGGTAAACTGCACTCTATCAGCATCAGTTTGTTTTTTCAGGCATTAATCACTGGTCCAAGTATTGATTCTAGTATGGTTGAGTTTCTGTGTCTGCCAAAATGGATGAAGTTTGATGAGATTGATGTGCCAGTTTTGGGATAGCTAATATCCCTGAAGAATTACACAATGTTAACCTTTCAGCATTTCTTTCTGCTGCTGGAATGCTGGATATTCAACACTGATAGGAGCTAAAACATCTTGGGATAGGGGAAGTCCTGCTGAATGGTTCATGCATCCATCTCATTCATTATGCACATTGCACACACAAGGCCTGGAATGAACAAGGAAAGTGTCAGATTAATAACTACAGGATGAGTTACCCTGGACTTATGAAACATTTGAGAAATTTATGTATGATGAATAACCTTCTACAACCATAAAAATGAGACAAAAAGTTGCATTTTTGTCCTTAATTTTATAGGTTCCTCTGGATATCTACTCCTCAGATAACCTTGTTGTGTATTTTACAATCTTGTATATTTTAGGCTACTAGCTGAAAAAAAAAAAAAAATGTAGACATTCTCTACTACCAAACATCCAGGAAATACCTCTATCCCAGATCTCTTCTCCCATCCACCAGTGAGTTATACTCACTGTGTTTAAGACCACCTTTAAGATGGGTTGCTATTCAGTAGAAGATCTTCTCCAGCTAGTACATGTTGCACTGATTATTTATCTACTGGTCTTGTATTCTTTCCTGTCATGAAGGAACTATAATCAAGCAACAGTCATGAATTAAGGGAGAGCTAATAGGTCAGCTGAAGTAGATAGATGGCATGTCAGTCTGAACTTCTGATTATCATGTAATGTACTTATGTCTTCAACACCTGTTTAAATACAATTTTAGATAAATCATCACCATGATAAAATAAATTATGTCAATCCCCCTCCCCCATCCTATGATTGGATATATCTGGGTGGATCATCTCTTTCTGTGTAATGATCAGGTTCTTTTTTTTTATTTGGTCCAAACAGAGGAAGGAATATTGAAGTCAGTGAAAAATGGGTTTGACCATTGAGCTGCTGGAAATAGTTTTAATAGCATTATTTTTATGTAAAGTTTTATTGCTACTCCATGCAACTTCCTAGCTTCCCTATGTAGAAAAATAAATAAATAAAATTCAAGGAATAGAAGAGGTCAGAAAGAAACAGAATCTGAATGCTTACAACATCCCTATGTTGGTAACACAGTAAACAAATTTTACCACCTATGAGTAATAGAAGATAGAAGTTAGTTTTTAAATTATACTTAGGCCTATAATATCATTAAAAGAGAAAATGTACAGTCATAATTTTCTTTTAGTGTAAAAGGAAAAAAATCAATAAAAACATACATTTTTTAAAGTCATAATGGATGGCTTTATATTATTGAAGGTAATGCCTGTGCAAACTTAAATACAGTACCAGAGGAAAGGTTAAAATAGTGGTAACTGAGATAAGACACAAATAGAACTAACAGAATTTTCTAGAGTAAATCGTAACTTATTTGAAAATTGAGACTTGATTTACTAAAAAATAAGACTTAACAGTTTACTTTTAGGAGGAAAATATAACATGCATAATATTCTTGTACTTATAAAATGTTTTCATGAGCATTATTTTAATCTTATTCCTTGCAAGTATTTATAGCTAGTTAACAAAATGCTAATAATGTGTTTCCAAGTGGAAATAATCTTGGACCTACTTATGAGAGAATGAAGAATGTTGTAATCAGTATGTTCTCACTCAATTCTGCAGAAAATCCATTTATTTTCCAGCTTTGCCCTCATAAAATGAGTCAAATTTCTTTAAAATTTGGCTTTAAAATATTAATTTGTATATAACTCCTCATTGAGTAAAAGTTATAAAATTAATATAGGTTTTCACTAAGGTTAAACATTTTACAATTCCAGTTTGCACAAGATACTATTAAGAATATACACTTTGTATTTTAAGTATTCATTAAAGTTTTTAGGATTTGAATGTGTTTGTAATGATCAGGTTGTATTATAAAGCAGATATATATATATCTTATATATATATTATATATATATATATATATATAATCAATTATATATATATATTATATATAATATATATATTATATATATATAATATATATATTATAATATATATATTATAATAGTATATATATATAATATATATATATATATATATATATAATCAAAATTTACATATCAAGAAAATCAGATTTCTTTAAAATCAGAGAATTAATGAGAGATACCTGGATTGTGGAAATGGTTTTGAACAAGGAGCTCATTTATGGAATCCAAAGTCATGGGTCTAAGTGCATTTGTACATTGATGTGGGAAAGAGTCAATGCTTTCCATATCATTTCTACTTTTTGGAATTTATTGGCTATCTAAGGAGTTTCTTCAGATGTAGAATTTTAGTGCTAAGATCAAGATATTCCTAGCAAACTGAGACAAATAACCACTTTAACTACTGGACACATTTGCTTGGGTTAATGAGTAGAAGCAATTTTGTGTGACTTATGGGAACATTCTAATAATCTCAGACATTCTTTTTAGCATTCTTACAATATGATCACTACAAAGCACTTGCCTTTATTAAAAGACTCCAAAGCACTTGCCTTTATTTTAAAAAATAAGAAGTATAGAGCAACTCATTAAAAAGTAATAAATAATTCTCAGTTAAATAATCATTACTAAATGTCCAACAAATAAATTCAAATTTCAATCTCATCTATGCTAAAGAATATTTAAAGTGAATTATATGCAGACATCATACAATTCTACTTGCTTTATTATGCCTTAAACATTAACACACTTTTCATACATAGTCACACATGACATGCCCACACTTAACAAACAATAGAAATTTCAAAATATTATCAAATGATTTGCATATCAGAAAAAACTAAGAACCATATGATTTCACTTACATATGGGATATAAAATTGAAACTCATAGACACAGATAACAATGTGGTGATTACCAGAGGAAAGGGGGTTGGAGGGAGTAAAGGGTAAAGGGTGTGAAATAGATGGTGGTGAAGGATGATTTGATTTTGTGTGGTGGGCACACAATGAGATATACAGATTATGTATTATAGAAATATACACTTGAAACCTGCATAATCTTATTAATCAATGTCTCTCAAGTAAGTTTTTTTTGTTTTTTTTTTTTTAATTCAGGCATTGTTTGACCAAACCCAGGAGTGTACATTTCATGATGTTGTTGTAGCCATTTAGCTTATCATCTAAAACAGTTTCTGTGTTTCTATCTTTTAAAACTATGATTCCTAGACAATCAATCACTAGTGCTTATTTTGGTTTTATTTATTATTTTCCAAAGTGGGCCTTTGATCTTACTACCTTTGATTTTTGTTTGTTTTATGATAGAATATGCACTTTTAAGCCTGACTTCTGTGAATTAAAATCTTTTTGAAATTGACAATTAGATGCAAGAATCTGGATACCTATTGCATCCTAAAGTCAGTATTTCAAACATAAATCCACCCACTCCTTACTACAATGAGACCTACTCCATTTGTTCTGTTCCTTTGATCATTAA
This sequence comes from Noctilio leporinus, assembly GCA_004026585.1. NCBI lineage: Eukaryota > Metazoa > Chordata > Mammalia > Chiroptera > Noctilionidae > Noctilio > Noctilio leporinus. The sequence continues at coordinate 103,074 of PVIW01001493.1, read as the reverse complement.
GGCTATGCGAGAGTAGAAATTTTGTTTGGGTTTTATTTTTTTCATAATCAACACAATTTTGTGTATAATTCAGGGCAATTTTTCAGTGTCCCTCTGTTGTTAACAAATTCTGACTTCATTCATATCCAATCTGCAAACTATGACATGATATTCTCATGACTACACTTAAAAATTCCAATGTGGCTAATTTGTTCTTTTTATGTTAATCTGTTTTCTTTCACAAATATTTGTTGGTAATTTATATCTTATTATCTGTGTAGATACTGTCTTTCTCCCCTAATCATGTTATTAAATAGATGCCAGTACTTCAATTTTCTAAGTAAAGAAATTAAAACTATGTATTTTAATATAATAATTTAAACTTTTGCTGAGCATACATTTAGGTCCTATTTTTTAAAATGTTGACTATCATTTTGAGTGAATTTTCCACTACTTATTTGGAAATTTTCATTCTCAAGGTTTGTTCTTAAAGAGGTGAGTGGAGAGTCCTTGATGATCACACACCCCAAATTTTGGATTTATGGTTGCCTCCATGTGACTTTCTGAGGCACCAGCTGATATTGGGACTAGCTTAGTACCAGCTTGGCCTATGTGCTTTTTGTTAGTTGTGCTTATTTTCTCCAGCCAACCAAAGCAAGGTGTTGTTAAGTGAATCTTGGACAGTTGAACTCCATTAACAGGTGGAGGCCTCTAGCCTCTGGTTTCACAAAGTGAGCCAAACTTTGATCCACAATAATACCTAAGGTGTTTTTGGACATTGTTGTACAGGGGCTGGAATTCCAGAATCTCTCCTATATGATCAATCTTATATCCCAGCAGCCATATAGCTTCGGCCCTTGCTTGCTACAATGTATTTACATTCATATTCTGACCCATGGGAATATTTATCTTGTTTTTGGTCATATTATTTAATATTAATTTTACGTATTCTTAACACTGCCATTCTTGAAGGGAAGGAAACATTTAAATGCATTAATCATAGCTGTCCAGAAATCCCCTAATCTTTTTTAAAGAGTTCATCACAATTTTTCTACTCAGCATTTTCTGCTGTTTCCTCATCACTCATTCACACCCCAACAGCTTGAAATCCGTGGTCAATTCCCAACATTTCAGAGAAACTACCAGGAAAGTGGCTGATGATCCCTGCACCCCTTCATTCCAAGGTACTTTTTTGCATCTTTGATCTCTGAACATGGATATTTGCTAGTCTCCTCTTGCTTTAAATTGCTTTTCTAGTGTTATTTCCATAATTTACACAACTTTTTATTCTGACATAAGTGTATGTATGTCAAATAAAAATAAATAGATGCTAGCCTCCAAGTGTGCTCATTCATACTTTATTTGTCATGTAGGAGAACCAAGTCAAGATAAAACCTTTAGTTGTTGGCTTTCTGCTAATTATGTGAGGCAAAAATATGAATCACTTAATCACGTAGAATTTTTATTTCACTGAACTCATTCCCCTGCATATAAGTGCAGGAGAAAGGACAAGAGAATCAAAAAGTGATTTTGAATTCTAAGTTGCCAGGTTGAATTAGACACACTGGTATGGAGGGATATTTGAATACCTATGAGTATATTTTAGTTTCTATTATGTAAAGAGAAGTTGTAAATTAAAGCAGTGCAGACATTTCTCAGATGTCATTCTAGAGATACAAGTGAACTTTATGGAGCACAGAAGAGTAATATACTATTTTCAATTGAAATGTTATTGAGATACCTATAAATTCACATGCTGTTGTTAGAAATAATAGAAAGATATCAATGTACATTTTTCAACCTCTTGCCAGTGAAAATATTTGGCAAAATATGTAATATTACAAATTGGATATTGACAGTAATACAATCTACTGATCTTATTCAGGTTTCCCTTTTACTTGTACTTCTGTGTGTGAATCCTTAATTCTATACAATTATAATGACTGTATTCATATATCCATCACTGTAGTCAAGGTGTTAAACAGTTCTGTCAATCCAATTAAAAATGAGCAAAAATCAGAAGTTTCACCAACAAACCATATAAATAACAAATGAGTGCATGAAAAGATTTTCAACATTCATAAGGGAAATGAAAATGAAAATAACTAAGATTTTACTATACACTTATCAGAATAGCTAAAGTTAAAAATAGTGAAAACATTAAATGTTAGCAAGAATATAGAGAAACTAAGTGTCTTATTCATTGTGGGTAGAATGTAAACTGGTGCAGCCATTTTGGAGAACAGTTGGGCTGTTCTTTTTGTATGTTCTTTTTGTACAACCCAGCAATTTAATTTTATATCTCAAATAAATAAAAAAAAATTCATCCACACAAAACACTGTAAATAAATATTCACAATATATTTATTTTTAATAGTCAAAATTGGGAAACAACCTATTTATCCTGGTAAATGGTTAAACAAATTGCAATATATTTTTCCTTGGAATACTATTTAGCAATAAAAAGTATGAATTATTGATATATGCAATAACTTTAGTGAGTAATCAGGGAATATGCTGAGTGACAAAGCTAATGTAAAGGTTACATCATGATTAAATCTTATATAACATTTTGGAAATTATAAAGTTATAGAAATAGTGAACATGTTAGTTGTTGACAGAATAGAAAAGAAATGTGAAAGTGATATAGGTATGGTTTTTAAAAGAACAAAAATAGTGAGATATGTAGTGATACAATATTTTATACTCTCCTGGTATTCTTTTGGTAAGGAATCCAGCATGCTTTTCTAGACACCATTTTACTAGTCTTTTTCTTTCAACTCTAAAATTTTTATTTTTTTTTAATTTTTAAAATAACTTTATTGGGGTGACATTGGTTTAAAAAACTATATAGGTTTCAAGTGTATAATTTTAAAATACATGCTCTGTATATTCTATTGCATATTTATCACCCAAAATCAAATCACCTTCCATCACCATGTATTTATACACTTTACCTTTTACTATATTCCCCCACCTCCATTTCCTCTGGTAACCACCATAATGTTGTCTGTGTCAATGAGTTTTTCATTTTCTTCATTTTTATTGTTCTTACTCACCCCGTCCTTTGTCCACCTCAACCCAGCCTCTGCCCACCCAAGCACCTTTCCCTCTATCAACACACTGTTGTCTGTGTCCATAGGTTATACATATATGAGTGTGTTATTTGGCTAATCCCCTCACTGTCTTTTATTCAGTCCTCCCTTCCTTTCTCCCCTCTGATACCTGTCAGTCTGTCCACATTTCCATGCCTCTGTTTCTATTTTGTTTATTAGATTCTACATGTATGTAAAATCATAAGGTATTTGTCTTTCTCTGACTGGCTTATTTCACTTAGCACAATAATCTCCAGGTCCATTTATGCTGTTACAAAAGGTAAGAATTCCTTCTTGTTTATAGCTTTATAGTGTTCAGTTGTGTAAGTGTACCACAGCTTTTTTTATCCATTCATCTACTCATGGACATGTAGACTGTTTCCAGATCTAGTAGTGTATATAGTATATTCTTTTGAATTTTCTTTTGACTTGATGTTTCAGTATTCTTGGGATATATTCTAGAAGTGGGATCTCTTGATCAAAAGGCAATTTCATTTTAAATTTTTTGAGTAAACTCCATACTTTTTTCCTGAGTGGTTGTGCCAGTCTGCATTCCCACCAATAGCGTACTGGGATTCCCTTTTCTCCAAATCCTCACCAGCACTTGTTTGTCAATTTATTGTTGGTAGCTATTCTGGCAAGTGTGGTTTTAATTTGCATCTTTTAGATGATTAGTGACATTGAGCATTTTTTTTCATATGTCTATTGGCCATTTATATATCCTCTTTGAAGAAGTGTCTATTCAAATATTTACCCATTGTTTATTTGGACTATTTGTCTTCCTAGTGTTGTTGCATAAGTTGTGTTTTTTTTTTTTCTTAATAAGTATTTTCTTAAAAATATTTTATTTATTATCTTTAGAGAGAGGGAAGGGAGAGAGGCAGAGAGGGAGAGAGACATCAATGTATGGTTGCCTTTGACCTGCCTCCAGCTACAGACCTGGCTGGAGACCTGGCTTGCAACCTGGTTATGTGCCTTGGCTAGGAATTGAACCAACAACCTTTGGGTTTGCATGCCAGCACCACATAAGTTTTTTTTTTTTTTTTAATTTTATTGTTGTTGTATTACATCCATCCCCTCTGTCCCCCTCCCCACCCACCCATTCCCCCCAAAGTCAATCCCACCTGTTGTCCATGTCCATGGTTCCTTTATACTAGGTTCTTGTCTAAGCTGCTCCCCTTCCTTGCCTCTCACATAAGTTTTTATATATTTTGGGAACAAACCCCTTTCAGATGCATCACCAGAGAATATGTTCTATCATTCAGTGGGTTCCTTTTGCATTTTGTTGATGCTTTTGCTGTGCAGAAGCTTTTTAGTTTGATGGACACCTGTTTATTTTTCCTTTATTTCCACTGTCCCTAAGAGACATATTGGTAAAAATATTGCAGCAAAAGATATCTTAGTTTTTATTGCCTATGTTTTTTTCTAGAATGTTTATGGTTTAAAATTGGCACCTAAGTCTTTTATCTTTTACTCATCTTAACTTTATTCTTTTTGTGTATAGTGTAAGTTGGTGTTCCAGGTTCATTTTCTTTTATGTACCTGTCCAAGTAATCCAACAGCATTTATTAAAGAGACTATTTGTACTCCATCCTATTCTCTTGCTTCTTCTGTCCAATATTAATTGACTCCATAGTCATTGGTTGATTTCTGGGCATTCTGTTCTATTCTATTAATCTATGTATATATCTGTTCTGACAGTACCAGGTTCTTTTGATTACTAGTACTATATCAGGTATTGTGATATCAGGTACTGTGATCCTTCCCACTTCTCCTTTCTCAAGATTGCTCAGGATATTTGGGGTCGTTTTTGGTTTCATAAAAAATTTTGAAATATTTATCCTAGATCTCTGAAGTATGCCATTGGTATTTTAATAAAAATTGCATTGAATCTATAGATTGCTTTGTGTGATATGGATATTTTAATGATGATAATTATCCCAATCCATGAACACAGTATATGCTTTCACAGGTCTGTATCTTCCACAATTTATTTCTTCAATGCCATATTGTTTTCCAAGTATAGTATTTTACCTCCTTGGTTAAATTTATTCCTAGGTATCTTAATTTTTTGTTGTCATAGTAAATCGAATTACTTTTTTAGTTTCTTTGTCTGATAATTCATTATTGGTGTATAGAAATGGATATTGTACCAATCTTGCATCTCCAGAATTAAACCCATTTAATCATGGGGTATGATCTTTTTAATGTGTTGCTGGATCCAGTTTGCTAATGTTTTGTTGAGGATTTTAGCATCTATATTCATCAGGAATATTTGCCTATATATTTTTTCTTTGTAGTGTCTTTATATGTTTTTGGATTTAAGATAATTCTCATCTTATAAAATGAGCCTGGGAATTTTCCTTCATTAATCTTTATAAACTAGGTTTACAGAGCAAGTACATAAAATAATTTATTCTCATGTTATTTATTATTATATCATTTTTATATAAACAACATAAACCTACTTTTGCCCAACCCTGTATCTTAAGAATAAAATGAAACCTCCTACAAAATAGATATGAATATCTATATTTATCTCTATATATCCATGTCCTTTTATATCTAGATAATATATATACATATACATGTATATAAGATATACAGTATATAAATGATATATAGTATGTATAATATGCTATTGAATATATATATATAATCAAGGACATAACATTATATATATTTTGAATTTATAAATTGCATTATATATTATATATTGCATTTATGTTTTACACTTGTATATTAATATATACTTATATATGACTATTATTATATATTAGTATACAACATAATTACATATATTACATTTAATTTACATATTATATAATATATATAAAGAACACATACTAATAGTAAAAATTAGCAAATATGTATGTGCATAAGTTATTCATAAAATTTATAATTGGAAAATTTGAACATGGTAAACTTGTTAAATAGTGGCATAAAAGCCAGGAAAGTCATAATACTAGAAATATGCAATCACAAGGCACATTATGCATTTAATATATATTCTATGTGAATGAAAATTACATTCTTGAAATTTATTATAAACTATATAATTTTAATTTATGAAATACAATGCATGTATAAAATAATCAAACACTTTTTTCTGGCACTTTAGAATTAAACTTTTTTTTTCTTCTTTGTATATTGTATGCCTACTCTTAAATTATAAATAGTGAAGTTTAAATAAGTATAAAATAGTTTCAAAGATACAATATAACTTGATTGACATGTTAGGTTACATTTCTCAGCCTCCCTTTAAATCCGGTGTGTCCACATGAATAATTTCTCAACAAATATTGCATGAATAATGCAATACTTGCATTATTGCAAGTATTGTGGGTGACATCCAGGTGTGGCTCTTAAGTTCCTGGGTGAATCATTTTCTAGCCTTTCCCTCCTCCTGAGTTTGACTATGGAAGTATATGTAGATTATTTCCAAAAATAAAATGAGAAGAACCTTTGTTTTTAAAAAGCTGTCAACATGGATTTCTCAATTGAAACTGTTACCTGAATTGAAATAAACATTTTTTTGGTCAAATCTAGCTGGAGCTCTCTTTTTGAAGTAGCTTAGACTTACCCATTTATTACAAAAATTGGTATCCAAAATAGGCTATTACTCTAAGAAACTTAGACTATGTGACATCTAGTTAGCAATAGGGTGGCTAATAGAGAAGGCACTTGTGTTGCAGCTGGATAACAGGTGACTATTGTTTACTGTGGCCTAATATATCTCAAACTTTAGCAATTAAAATGGATATTGTTTAGGTATTTGTCATGTTGTTATTTGAAAAAGCCAGTTTCTTTTATATTTAAACTGTCATAAAAAAGAATCTGTTACTCAGCATGTCTATGAAAAGTCTTTATGATTATTAGATGATAAAGGGAAGTTTGTCTTAATGGTCAGACTGAGACATTGCCTTGCCATCTAAGCTTATTGATTGATCTAAGTTGATACAAGGAAGGTATCATTAAAATTAAGTTTAAGTATATAATCAGGTAAATTTGGAGAAATATATACAGCCATGCAAATAAAATATCATATCAGGGAATATCACCTCCAAAAAGTTACCCTAGACTTCCTTGTAGTTACTACACATTGGATTTTGTCAACCACCAATCTACTTTCTATCAGTATAATTTTGTATTTTATAATATTTCATATGAAAAGCACCAAAAGGCATCAGAATCTTGTGTGTTTGAATGATTTACTTAGCATGGTATGATTGAGACTCCCTATGCTACAACATATGTCAATAATTCATTACTTTTTTAAAAAGATTTTATTCATTACTTTTTAGAGAGAAGGGCAGAGAGGGAGGAAGAAAGGGAGAGAAACATCCATATATGGTTGTCTTTCACCTTCCTCCAGCTGGGTACCTGGCTGGGGACCTGGCTGAAGACCTGGCTGAAGACCTGGTTATGTGCCCTGACTGGGAACCAGACCAGCAACCTTTGGCTTTGCGGGCCAGTGCCAATCCACTGAGCCACAACAGCCAGGGCTAATTCAATACATTTTATGACTGCTCTACCAAAGTTTTGTTTCACACTCATCAGTTGATTAAAATGAAGTTATTATTGCTTATTACTATACAGTTGCACTGAACAGTTACATATAAACTTTTTTTGTGTCCATACATTTTTTATTTCTCTTCAGCAAATATTTAAGTGTGTAATTGCTTTGTCACATGGTAAATATATGTCTAATATTTTTTAAAAACACCATTTTTTTTCAATTTGGTAATATAGTTTTTTTTAATTCCCACCAGGAATGTATAAAAGTCCAAATTGCACCATATCTTTGTGGATGTTGGACATTGATGTTTATATTTTAGCCATTCTAGTGCATATATATTGATACTTCACTGAGCACGTTTTATTTTTTACTTTTTTAAATTCTTTTTAAAGATTTAAAAAATTATTTTTAGAGAGAGGGGAAGGGAGAGAGGCAGAGAGAGGGAGAGAAGCATCAATGTATGGTTGCTTCTCACCTGCCTCCAGCTACAGACCTGGCTGGGGACCTGGTTGGCAACCTGGTTATGTCCCCTGGATGGGAATCAAACCAGTAAACTTTGGGTTCACAGGCAGATTCCTTATCCACTGTGCCACCAGCCAGGGCCTACATGTTTTTAAAATATGTCTATAAATTCTTTGATGGACTTCTCTTCACAAAAAGTGTGCAGATATTTTGACTGAGTATTGAGTGAACCTTTCAATAAATTTTTGGAGAAAAACATATTAATTCTATTCAGTTTTCTGTATCATAAGCGTGGAGTATCTAGCTGCTTAATTCATATTTAATTTTCTTACAATATTTTGTAATTTAAAAAATATTTTAAAATCAAAATTTATATTTAAGTATATTCTAATATGTATGATAGTATTTTAAATAGTACTTTTATATCAAAGTTGATGTGTTAGGATATAGATAATTTTTATATTGCCTTTGTTTCCTGCAACTTACTGTTCTAATATCTACTTTTTAATTTCATAAGATTTTCTACCTAGAACTTGTGTCCAATGAAAGAGGCAATTTTACTCCTTTCTAATCTGTGTACTTTTATTTCTATTAATTCTTTTCAATGCACTGGTTAAAAACTTCAGTTAAGTGTGTAATTATTGTGGAAAGAGTAAACATTTTTGCTTTTTTCTAATGTTACAGCAAAAACATTGTCTTATCATCAGGTGTGATGTGAACTGTCAGTTTTAGTGAACACCCTTTATAAAGATAGGGGCATTTTTTGTTTTTTTTTTTTTAATTCAAGTTTGGTAAAGCTTTTATAACAAAGGATATTGGATTTCACTGAGTTTTTCTGAAGCTATAGAGGGGATATATGTAATTGTTCAACCTTACAATAAAGTAAATTATATTGATTGAGTTTCTAATGTTAAACCCATTTGAATTCCTGGCATAAATCCCACTTGAAAATAAAATATTATCCTTCATATATGTTGCCATGTTTAATTTAATACCACTTAAACATTTTTATTATGTTTATAATTACCCTTTTATGGTCACGCTTCCACATCTGAAGGTCAAAATACAGGTAAATTTCCAAAACTATTTTAAAAAGATGATTTCAATTGTGATATAGCTCTTGGTTGACAGAGTTTTATTTGCTTTAGTGTTTGTTTTACTTTTAATTACAGTATTTTAAAGGTTCATTCACAGTCTTTGGATTTACTTTGTTTCTGAAAAATGTCTGATGGCACTATCATTGTTCCTCTGAGGTTTACTGCTGTTTTAGAAAGACTTTATTTTTTAGAACAGTTTTAGGTTTACAGTAAAATTATAGGCAAGAGAGAGATTTTTCCATATAGTCCCTGCCCCTACATATCCATAGCCTTTCCCATTATCAACACCCTCCATCAGAATACTGCATTTAGTTTTGCAGTGACCAAGCTACATTGACATAACATTATGATCACAAAAATATCTATATTTTACACTACAGTTTACTCTTGATGTCAGACAAATTTTGAGTATATATGGGCAAAAAAATAATGACATGTATTTGTCATTATGGTATCATAGAATATTTTTTGATAGTTTTAAATTTTTAAAAATAATTTAAGCATAGTTGATATACAATATTATATTATAGATTAGTTTGAGGTGTACTATACAGTGGTTCAACATTTTTATACCTTACAGTGTGATTACGTTGGTAATTCTAGTAATTTTCCATCACAGTCTAAACTTATTACAATATGATTGATTATAGTCCCCTTCATTTTTGACACAATCCCCACATCATCTTTCCCTCTGACAACCATCTTTTTGATTTCTATATCTATGAATGTTTTTGTTTTATTTTTTTCCATGTAAGTAAAACTATATTTGTTTTTCTCTGTCTTACTTTACTTAACATAATGCCTTCTAAGTCCATCCATCTTTTAACAAATAGCAAGGTTTTGTTGTTTTTAATTGCTGTGTAACATTCCATCATGCATATCTATACATCTGTGGACACCTAACTTGCTTTCATGGTTATTGTAAATAATGCTGAAATAAACAAAAGGATCAATATGTCTTTTTTAATTAGTACTTTTATTTTCTTTGGATAAATGCCAAGAAATGAAATTGCTGGGTTATATGGTAGATTTTTTCTTAGCTTTTTGAGAAATCTCCAGTGTTTTCATAGTGGCTGCACAAATTTACAATCCCACCAATAGTGTATAAGAGTTCCTTTTTCTCCTCTTCCTCCCCAGCACATTATTTGTTGCCTTTTTAATAATACTCATTCTGACTGGTATGAGATGATATCTCATTGTAGAATTGATATGAATTTCCCTGAAGATTAGTAATGTTCAATATCTTTTCATTTGTCTATTGGCCACCTGTAGGTCTTCCATGGAGAAAAGTTTTTTCCTATCTTCTGCTCATTTTGCTCACATTTTAATTGATTTTTTTATTGAGTTGAGCAAGTTCCTTATGTACTTTTTATATCAATCTCCTTATCTCATATGTACTTAGAGAATCTATTCTCCCATTCATGGGGTTGTCTTTTTGTTTTGTTGATAGTTTACTGTAAGAAAGCTTTTTAGTTTAAAATCTCATTTGTTCATTTTGCTTGAGGGGATATATCCAAAAAAGATATTATGTTTATTGACCCAAATAGTTTACTCTGTTTTCTTCTAAGGGATTTATGGTTTCAGATCTTACTTACCTTTAAGTCTATGTTTTGACATTTTTGTATCTAGTGTAACAGAGCAGTCCAACTTTTTTGTTTTATTTTGGTATGTATCTATCCAATTTTTTTCTACCATTTGTTGAAGAGACTGATGTTTCTTCATTGCATTTTCTTACCTCCTTTGTCATGGAATCATTGACCATATAAACAAATGTTTATTCTGGGGCTCCCTCTTCTGTTCCATTGATCTATGTGTCTGTTTTGCAGCACAGTACCATGCTGTTTTGATTACAATAGCCTTGAGAATAGACTGAAATCAGGGAGTGTGATACCTCCAATTTTGTTCATTATTTTGAAGATTTATTTAATTATTTGCAGTTCTATGCCAATTTTAGGATTATTTGTTCTAGTTCTGAGGAGAAAGTCATTAGTATTTTTATAGGGTCTGTAGATTGCTTTAGGTAGTTTAGTCATTTGAATGATATTAATCTATCCAACCCATGAGCATAGTGTATTCTTTAATTTATTGTATCTTCAGTTTCTTTTCTGTGTCTTATAGTTTTTAGACTATAGAAGTTGTTCTCCCTCCTTGGCTAAATTTATTTCTAGGTATTCCCCGCCCCTCTTTTTTGATGCAACTGGAGGGATTATTTTTGTAATTTCTCTGATTGTTTATAATGTACCATGATATGTTTTTCTTTTTTGTTTTTCCTATTTTTTCCCTTTAATGTTTATTAGGTTCCCTGGACTTCTTAGTTTATAATTTTAAGAAAATTTAGAAATATGTTATCCATATTCTTTCAAATAATTGCTCCACCCTCTTCCTTCTGTTCTTCTTCTGAGACTACTGTTATATTATGTTGCCAGATATTATCTTGTATCTCACTAGTTATCTTTTTCTTTGGGTAGTTTCTATTCCTAATTATTCAAGTCCACCAATGTTTCCACTTCAGTGTTTATAGGTTTAGCTTCTTCCAGAGATTATTTGTTTCTGACATTGTTTTATATTCTACAAGTTAAATTTATGTATTTTTCCATTTCTTTCTTCCTTGTTATCATGCTTTTCTCTTTTTTGTGGATGTTTGTGATAGAAAAGTTTACACTCTGCAATTAAATGTATTGATTAACCATTTTCCCATGTTTCTGCTTCTTAAAAATGTGATTGTTGTTTCACATTTTCTCATAGATGAGTGGTTATATTATTGGCAAAATGTGGGAAATGAGCCTCTTTAGGAAAAGAAAAAAGAAAGAAAGAAGAAAGTTATATCTGTTGACCACTAAAAGAAAATAATTTACCTAAAACTATGGGGTGAATAACTCAAATGGGAATATTCTGCCTAAGGCCTCAAAATCCAAGAGAAGTGTTGAGATCCTAGGTGACAGAAAAAGATGAAATACATACTTTTCAAATAGGGAAATAATATTAAAAATAATTGATAATAGCCCTGGCTAGTGTGGGTCAGTAGATTGAGCTCCAGCCTGTGAACCAAAGAGTCCCTAGTTCAATATTTAGGGCACATGCTTGGGTTGCAGGACAGGTCCCCAGTTGGGGATGCATGAGAGGCAACCACATATTGATAGTTCTCTTCCTCTCTTTCTAAAAAATAACTTGATAATATTAATTTTAATGAATTAATACATTCACAGGAAAATATCACTTAAAATAATTTTAGTTTACAGTTCTTTTGACATTTATTAGCAAGAGAGTTTAATAGTTATCAGTAGTATTCTCAGTATGTAAAGTGAGACTTACATATTAGTACAATGTACTTTGATCATTGGAGTCAAAGTACAGCATTATTCAAATTAATCAGCTAGAAAAATATCTTAAGCCAAATGATGATCAGATCATACTTTGAATATACAAAAGTATCTCTTTATTCCCAAAGCCATACATTTAAGGGGTTAATGTGTTGGCACCTTTAGTGTAGTTGGCCTAAATGATATTTATGGAGGGCAATTCTCTCAAATGAGTATTGCACAAAATGATCTCACATTTGAAAGATAACAGCAATTTCATGGAAAATTGCTTTCCAAAATACACAAAGAGCCAACAATAATATATAGTAAGTGCACAAATTGCTAAGTTGTCTCCAGTTGCCTATTAGATACATGTGGAAAAAAAGGCATTTGTTTGCTTGCAATATCAAATTCTCTATTAAATTAGCTGAAACCTAAACAAATATCATCTTTAGTTCACATTTGATTTCAGAGACACTGGTAAGAATTCTTGGAGATCTTTTTGCCAAGATGAGAAAAGCAATTAAAAAAAAAAAATGCTGAACTTTTCTCTAAGAAGATAACTTAACTTAAAAAATAAAGTGACCTAACAAAACAGCATATTATCTAGGAAATCTGACTTTGAAGCTGTCCATTATTTTTTCTGTTTCTGTCTTAACACCATTACCTATCATCGGTATAGAATAAAAATAACAAAGAACAAATGGTATAAAATAACAAATAAAATATCTGATATCTGTAGGATATCATGCAGGTTGACACAAGGTGTTTTTTTATGAGAATTAGTTATTTAAAAACCTGTTCACCTATCCACAGTCTCAGAGGACCCAATATGAGTCAAAGTGCTAATATTTGTCTTCTAATACATATGTACATGATTTTCCCAAGACGAGTCCATCAGGTAACATGGACAAAGAATAAGCAATTATACTTACATAAAAATTTTCTGATGGAACATATCCATGAGAGACATGAACTTCTATCAAGATACTTATAATACTTAACTATGACTACCTTATATTGTTGGTAGAAAATTAAACTTTTAACACATTGCATTGCCATAAAGACTGTTTAACTTCAATTTTAGATGTTTTTTAAAAACTCTTAAACATGTTCTTTGGCTCAAGATAACACTTTAGGAATTTATCTGAAAAGATTAATAGTAGATTTGTATACATTTATGCATATTTATTGCAGTATATTTTATATAAGTAAAATAGGTCCAACCACAATGGTCAACAAATGGTGATTTATTCATTATATTATTATAAATCTATAAAATGTATTTTATTCAATTATTAATTGTAGTTTAGATACCAGGTTATAGACATATAAAATGCTAAGTATAGTTTTTTGCCTAAAATAAGCAGTTTAAAAAACAATATGTATAATATTACATTTCATAAAAGTAACTTATCTTTGAATATGCATAAAGAAAAAGCTGTAAGATTTATAGAAAAAAAGAGTAATGTTGTTTAAATCTGAATTTTGAGATTACAAAAAGTAATACTTTTATCTCAATTATATATATTGACTGCAACAAATATATATTACTTGCAGTGTAAACAAAATATTTAAACAAAAAAGATGAACCAAGGTAGTTTCAGTAATGTTAAAAGAAAATACTATCAGGACAAAAGATATATTAGTGTTAAAAACAAAAGACAGCAAGCTTCCTTTCTCACTTAAGAATAAGTGATGAAAACTGTAAGGGCAGTCTTGCTGGGAGAAATCACACCTGGAGACCAGTGTAGGATCAAACAAAAGGTTTATTGGGGAAAAACAGGAAAACAGGAAGCAGCAAGGAAACAGACTTGAGAAAAACTATCTTCAGGCTGGAGTTGGATAGGATGCAAACTATCATTGGGTTGGAGTTTGCATCCTAGTGGATATATGCAGTCTCACAGATACCTTGATCAAAGGAAGATTAGTTCATTAACCTAATTTCATTAGCAAGGAAGGGCTAAGTGGGTCTATCTGATTGAGCTAGTTGCTTTATTAACATCTCCCAAGGATTCCTGGACAAGCTAACTTCATTAATTCATCCCAAAGAGTTTCCTGTCCAGTTCCATTATCACATTCCTGCCAAGTGAGATATGTAAACATTCACTGTTAGAATTTTAACTAAAGTCCAGGTACAATTAAAGTCTGAAGGTATGTAGTGTCTCTAGGTCTTCTGCCCCTGCATCGTAACAAAAACATAATTAAAAAGGAACAGGCCCTCTGGGGAAGGGAGTAATAGGGTGGTTATGTGGGAGAGGACATATGTGTAGAAGAGAAACATTTGTGGAGGTACTCCCAAGTCACAAACCCACCAAAATGCTGAAGTTTAATCAGAAGATTATAGAATATACCTCTTCCTTCACAGACTACCTCTGCACTAACAGGGCTCCAGAATAAAAATAGGGTGTAATAGAAGAGAGTGCCTCAAGATGCAGACTCACTCAAAGCAGAAATATTTAAAAAGGCCCTAAGTCAAGAAGGGAGGTAAAAGCAGGGACACTACAGGAATTTGAATTTTCTGGTCCAGTAGCATTAAACACAATTCAATTCCTAGTCACATTAACATAAAGTTTCACATTAAAAACCTATTTAACTCAGTTTTGTTGCTGATGCAATGTGTCTAGCTTTCAACAAAAAATTACAAGGCATGACAAAGTCAAAATAAAAAAGGTCTGAAAAGACACACAAAGTTTTGCTGAGAGAAAAGACCCAGAGACCAAGATACAGGCCCAGAGCTGGTTTACTGAGGGCTAGAGGAGAGGGGAAAAGGAATGGAAGGGAGGGGAGTGGGAAGGGAAAGGAATGACTGTCCAGAGTCCAATTAGGAACTGCTAGAGCTCACACTGGAGGCTTTATCTGTTGGGGTTTTATACTAGTCCAGGCATTGCAGGTGGCAGGCTGGCAGTTTGCAGGGGTTCCTGACTGTCTGCAGCTTAGGGAAGTGCCCCCAGCTAGCTGTATTTTGGGGCATGTGTCAAAACCACAGTCAGTCCTCTCTGTGGCTTGCCCTCCTTGAGGGCCCATTGTCAAAACTGGAGTTTTCAGTTCTGAAACTGTTGCTGCACTCATTTGCTTTTCATCAAGCTCATATCATCCTAACAAAAGAATCTGCCAGAACTAGACTTAAATATGATAGAAATGTTGAAAGTTTCAGCTAAGTAAGTATGATTAATAGGGTAAGAGTTCTATTTGCAAAATGATACAAGTAACATAAGCAGAGATGTGTAAATTATTAAAATAAGAAGATAATACTAGATAAGTGCCCTTACAACTCAATATTATAACATGAACCCAATTAAAAAGTGGAAATGATATCTGAACACATAACCCACAAAGAAGATCTATAAATGTAAAATAAGCATGGGGGTGGGGAAGAAAAGCTCAACATCACATGTCACAAGGTGAATGCAAGTTAAAGCAACAATGAACTACAATTACATAGCAATTAGAATGGCTAAAATCCAAAAATGCTGACAATACCAATTGTTGTCAAGGATGCAGAACAACATGAAATCTCATTTATTGCTCATACCTTTTAAAATAGTGCAGCCACTTTGTTAGACAGACTAGAAGTTGCTTATAAAACTAAATAGTATTACACAATTCAGTGATGATATTCTAAAAATATTTACCTAATTTGAAAATTTATGTACACACAAAAATTGCAAATAATGTTTATAAAAGCTTTATTAACAGTTCCCTCATACTAGAAGTAAGCAAGATCTCCTTCAACAGGTAGAGGGATAAATTATAGTATATGCATACAATGAAATAATATTAAGTGCTAAAAATAAATGAACTATTAATTTACACAACATAGGTGAAGTTGAAGTGCATATTTCTAAGTGAAAGAAGCCAAATTGGAAATGGTACAATTTTGTTATTAAACTTACATTATATTAGGGAACAAACAAACAAACAAACAAAACAAGTAAACAAACAAGCAAATTAGTGTGTGCCAGTTTGGGAAGAGAGGAAAGACTGAATAGTTAAAGTACAGGGATATTTTAGGTCAGTGAAACTATTCTGCATTGTATTAAAGTGGTGGATATATGACATTACTATATATATTTGTTAAAAGACATAGAACATTAGAACACAAAAAGAATATCTTAATGTATAAATATTTTCAAAGTAGATCTAAGAAACCATGAAGGTATAGAGACTATGACAAAATAACCACATGACAAGTATATAACAACTTCACTGAATGAGTTTGGATGAAAGAAGCTGTAACCTAAATAACTTTGAAAATAAATATAATTATAAAACTAAAGGCAAAAAGAAACTGTACATTAACAATGGACTTTATTTAGTAAACCTCCCAAATTCAAGCAAAAGAAAGAAATAAAAGGCATCCAAATTAGGAATGAAGAAGTAAAATTGTCATTTTGAAGATGATATGATCATTCATATATATAAAGGTTTCCACCAAAACATATTAGAAATAGTATATGAGTATTGTATACTAGTAGGACATACATAAAATCAATGTACAAAACCCCTTTGCATTCCTATTATACACTAACAATGAAATTTCAGAAAAATGTGAAAAAAAACAATTCCTTTTGCAATTGCAGCAAAAAGAATAAAATAACTAGGAATAAACTTAGCAAAGGATGAGAAAGGCCTATACACTGATAACTTAGAAAAGGGTTTTCCAAACATTCTACTAGTTTCATTTTAGATCATATAATTTTTTCATAAGAGGGGATCATCATGTGAATTCTAAGGAATTTACCTGAATCCCAAGCATTTACTCATGAGATAACAGTAACACACCCCCTGAGGTTAACATAATCAAGTGTCCTCTAAACACTGCCCACTGTCCCCTGGGACACACAGTCCTGCCCTCCTATTGAGAACGAGTGGTCTAGGCCATGTCACTGACTGAGAACCCAAGGGTCTGCCCATGTAACTGGTAGGCTCAAAGTGGATAGAATGATGTTTGGGAAGTAATCTTTTAAATAGAAAATCAGCAAGCATTTCTTTCATTGAATTTATTGAGCAGTAGAACTTAAAAATATTGCTAGTTTTACTAAGATTGAGGAGATAACAAAATATATAGTAAAGTGTCATAATTGGGTACACAATGATAAAAAAAATACCTATTAATATCTCCTGCAATCACATAAAATATGACTTCTTGAGATCCCTAAGTATTCTGCAGGCCTAGCTGGGGACAGAAGTTAACAGCCATATGGCTGTATCAGAATCAATATTCAGATGACTAAAGAAGCAAATTTCCAGTTCTGATTTGTGGACAAGGACAGAATTTATCCCTTTTACTTGCTCCTCTTTCACATTAGGAAAGGGGACAAAGATGTTTTCACAATATATAAATGAAGAAAGGGTAAGATGTTTTATTGGTGATGTATTAGGAGTAAAAGAAAACTTGACAAGTAGCCATAAAATAATGACAAAGAAAATTCACTGGATGCTTATGCAGCTTTCATAAATAGTTTACTAAACTACGTATGTACATATCTGTTTCCAGAAAAGTTGAAAGTAAATAAATAGGTTTTAATGTTTTAATTAACAAGAAAGAATGGGCAACCTTCATTATAACCTGCTTTTCTCTTCCTTCAAAAAATGTACTGGAGGGGGCCAAAGATGGTGGCAGAGTAGTGGGCAGCGCTGAGGGCTCTCAAGCACCACAGTGCTTGGAGGACAGAGTAAGGAACACAGGACCAGTGCAAGTCCCGGAGAATGAGTGTGGTCAGCGTCTGGATTCCGAGGTGCATGGCCCAGAGGCTGCAGAGATCTTTGAGTGAGTTGGGAAAACAGTTTCAGAGCCAGCCAGGTTGGCAGGTCGAGGTCATCTAAACAGGAGCCACAGGGGTGGCTCTGCCAAGAGAGGTGGCTTTGACTAAAGGCAGACTCAGGCTGCTTGTTGACTGGATATTTGAGCAGCAAATACTGTGAGCAGTGAGCACTAACTCCGGAGCGCTGAGGAGTTGAGCTCCTGCAGGGGAGGAACTGCATGAGAACTGAGCTCAGTGGCTGAGAGAGAGGGAACATGGCTGCCAGATCCAGTGTCGGGGTTAAGAGATCCCCGCCAGTGGCACCAGGAGGGAGCACCCGTGAGCCAGCAGCATAAAAGCAGAGCTGCAACCACCACCAGCAGAGCGGGCAGCTGGGAACCAGAGCAGGAAGGGAGGTCTACTTCTGCACAGCACTGCACCAACTCTCACAGAACCCACCAAGCAAAATCAGCACAAGAGGGAGGCCCTGAAAGACACAAACAATGGCATGCCACAGGAGGTGGGGCCCACCCTAGAGCTGGTGCAGCCAACAGCAGCTTGCCACCACCTTTGGAGCCCAGAGCCAGCCTTGCAGGACCTGTGGGGAAGGGAGGGGCTGACCCCTCTCTGTGGAACCAGCAAGCCTAAGCTTCGCTGCTGGAGGCTCAGCCTGCCAGTGCCATGGCATTCAGAACCAGCCCTGCCTGTGACAGACCCCAAATTACTAGGCTCTGCCCCACAAGGTGCTTAAACCTGACTGCAGACTGCAGAGACTTGATCAACAAAAAGAGGCAGAGTCAGGAAATGGATCTAACCTAACCTCAAGCACCTGACTTCACCAAAAGCTACATGAATCCCCAATATACCCTTTTAAATAGCTATTTCTACTCCTCACAATTAGTGCATTTTAAGTAAATAGTGTTTATATTATAGTATATAACAAACCCCGTATTTTACTCCTCCCTTCTCTCAATTTATTTAACCACCTGAGTTCCTTTTCTTACTTTTGTTTTAAAGTCCACTTTCTCTCCTGCTACAACTCATTCCCATTCCTCACTCTAAGTGTTTCTCTTCTTTCCAGCCTCCTAAAACCATATTTTTGGTGCCGTTAGGTACCACACATTCTTTTTTTCTGCATATAAAATACACTTGTCCTCTCTCCACCTTGACCAACCAATGCTCATTGAGGGTAGACAGGGAGGTAGGTGCGGCATATTTACACACTCAGTTATAAATCTATAATATTCTGGTATTTCAAATGTCAAAGATTAGCATCCCCTACTTCTGCCTCAATTATACCTTCCACCAGCCTTTTCTTTTTTTCACTTCCAATGTGAGCCTTTCCCTATCCTAGACTATACCTAACACCTCAATCTTAGTAATCTTCCACCCTATACCACCTCAAAATCACTTCCCTTTCCTCCAGACATCTCTTACTTTCTCTCTCCTTTTTACCTCATGCTCCCATCTTATTTATAGTAATTACACCTCATTCACTAACTGGGTTCATTTTTTTTTAAATTCTTTTCTTTTTCACTATTTTTTTCTAATTCAACTTACTCTAGTTTCTTTTGTATGTATGTTCATTCTCTCACATAGTATCTATATATAGGTATACATATATATGCAAGTATAAATATATATACATATACTGTATAGCTTCTGATTAGGCTTAATACTGTACATTTGCACTTTCTCACTGCATTCTTATTCTTCCTCCACCTATTTCTATATAACAGGTAAAGTTTGCTTTCTCACATCCCCATCACTTCTCACCACTATCTTTCCTACTCCTTCACACCTGTCAAAAATTATTTATATTTCAGTCAACTCAGTTGTTTTTTCTCTCTTATAAGAGCCTTATTAAGACTGCTCATTTGCAGCTGAAAGTGTGATTAAGGGTAGGGGTTATCTTTGCGTGTATGGGTATTTAGCTAGGCTCATGTGTAGCTGAAATGTGATTAAGGGTGTAAGATATCTTTAAATGTATGGTTATTTTCCTTGAACTGGTATTTATTTCAGGATCAGCTCAATAACAGTATATGAGACAGGTAAAGGGAGTGTCTCTCAATCAGCCAGCTGGAGAGAAAAAACTTACCAAGGAGCAACACATAAGCCAAATCCAAAATACAACTAGATAGCCCAAATTAATGACAGGACATCCGAAGAGCAGCAAGTTGAATAAATTTAGGAGACTGCCCTACAGAATCCCATAAATCTCCTACCACAGAAGGGTTCTCCATAAAGGCAAGAAGTCATAGCAGATTAATCCAAGAAATAAAACAAGCAGGAACAGACACTCAAAATGGGGAGAAAAAGAAACAGTCCATCACCAAAAGGAAAGGAGGAATCCCCAGAAAGACTGCTAGGTGGAATAGAAACAAGCAACCTATCAGACATGGAATTCAAAGCAGTGGTTATAAGAAAGCTCAAAGAAAACTACAAAGAACTGCAGAGCAACTACAAGAAGCTTACTGAAAGTTATACCAGCATTAAAAAGGACATAGAAACCATGAATAAGAACCAGGAGGAAATGGAGAACACAATTTCTAAACTAAAGAACACAATAGAAGGAACTAAAAGCAGGTTAGAGGAAGCAGAGAACTGGATCCATGAATTAAAGGCCAACAGGGGAAAAAAATAACCAGACAGTTCAACAACATGAAAAAAGACTGAAAAAGAATGAGGAGGTTTTTAAGAGAGCTGCAGGACAACATGAAACTCAATAACATCTGTGTTGAGTTTCAGAAGGGGAAAGAGAAACAAAGGATAGAAAACCTGTTTGAAAAAGTAATGACAGAAAACTTCCCTAACTTGATGAGTGAAAACATTATTCAAGTTCAGGAAGCATAGTGGTTCCCAATGAAGATGAACTCAAACAGGTTCATTCCAAGACATATCATAATTAAAATGGCAAATTTCAGAGACAAAGAGAATTCTAAAAGCAGCCCTAATTAGAGAAACCCCTAATAACATATAAAGGGGCTCTGATTAGGCTATCAACTGATTTCTCAACAGAAACACAACAAGCCAGAAGGGAATGGCAAAAAATATTTCAAGCAATGAAAAACAAAGGCCTACCACCAAGACTGCTCTAACCAGCAAGGCTCTCATTCAAAATGGAAGGTGAAATAAGGAGTTTCCAAGATGAATGAAGGCTAAAAAAATATATCTTCACCAAACCAACATTGCAGGAGATACAAAAGGGCCTGCTTTAAAAAGATGAAGAAACAGATAGAGACAGAGAGGAACATAGAAACAAAGGGGGGAAATGTCAATGAAGAAGTACTTGTCAACAATAACCTTAGCCCTCACTGGTAGCACAGTGGATAAGGTGCTGACCTGCAAACCCAAAGATCACTGGTTCGATTCCCTAGTCAGGGCACATAACCAGGTTGCAAGCCAGATCTACAGCCAGATCCATGGTTAGAGGGAGGTGAAAGGCAACCATACATTGATGTTTCTCAGTTTCTCTCCCTCTCTTCTTCTCTCCCTTCCTCTCTTTCTGGAAATAATACATAACATCTTTAACAATAATTATTATAACCTTAAACATAAATTGATTAAATGTACCAATCAAATGACATAGGGTAGCTGAATGGATAAGAAAATATGGCCCATATATATGCTGTCTACAAGAGACACATCTCAGAACAAAGACTGACACAGACTGAAAGTGAAGGGATAGAAAAATATATTTCAAGCAAATGGACATGAAAAAAAGAATGGGATAGCAATACTTATACCAGACAAAATAGATTTTACAATGAATCCCATAAAAAGAGACAAAGAAGGACATTTCATACTTAAGGGAATAACCCATCAAGAAAATAAAACCCTGGTAAACATATATGCATCCAATATAGGAGCACCCAAATATAGAAGGAAAATCTTGGAGGACTACAAGAAGAATATGGACAGCAATACACTCATAGTAGTGGATTTTAATACCCTTTTATCAACATTGGACAAATCTTCCAAACAAAAATAAACCAAGGATATTGTGGCATTGAACAATACTCTAGATGGAATGGATTTAACTGATACATACAGAACTTTTCACTCCAAAAAAGCAAAATACACATTCTTTGGAAATGCACATGGAACATTCTCAAAGATAGACCACATGATAGGACACAAGACAAGCCTCCACAAATACAAGAAAACTGAAATTAAACCAAGCATCTTCTCAGGTCACAATGGCTTGAAACCAACCTCAAGGAAAAAGTCCAAAATCATTCTAATTCAAGGAGACTGAATAACATGCTATTAAGTAATGAATGGGTTAACAATGAGATAAAAGAAGAAATCACAGAGTTTCTGGAAACAAATGAAAATGAATACAAAATAGCCCAAAACCTATGGAATACAGCAAAGGCAGTCCTCAAAGAGAAATTCATAGCAATACAAGGCTATATAAAAAGGTTAGAAGGAGCTCATAAAACAACCTAATCATAAAGCTACAAGAACTAGAAGAGCAATGACAAACAAATCCCAGGGCAAGTAGAAGGAAGAAAATTATCAAGATCAGAGCAGAATCAAATGACATAGAGAATAAAAATACAATTCAAAGAATCAATAAATCCAGGAGCTGGTTCTTTGAAAAAATAAGCACAATTGACAAACCTTTAACCAGACTCATCATGAAAAAAAATAAAGAGGAGCCAAATAAATAAAATCAGAAACAATAGAGGAGAAATCACAATTGATACCTCAGAAATACAAAGGATTGTAAGAAATTACTACAAACAACTATATGATAAGAAATTTGACAACCTGGATGAAATGGACAAATTTTTGGAAATGTATAAACTACCAAAACTCAATCAAGAAGAAGCAGAAAGCCTAAATAGGCCAATAACAACTAGTGGAATTGAAGCAGTAATCAAAAAAGTCCCAACACAGAAGAGCCCTGGACCAAATGACTACACAGGTAAATTTTACCAAACATTTAGGAAAGAACTAATTCCTATCCTTCTCAACCTATTCCAAAAAACCCACGAAGACGGAAGATTCCCAAATTCTTTCTATGAGGCCATTATTCTACTTCTAAAACCAGGTCAAGACACAACAAAGAAAGAAAACTATAGGCCAATAACCCTGATGAACATAGATGCTAAAATTCTCAATAAAATATTGGCAAACCAGATCTAGCAATATATTAAAATGATCATACACCATGATCAAGTGGAACTTATCCCAGGGATGTAAGGGTGGTACAATATTTGCAAATCAATAAACATAATACACCACATAAACAAAGTGAAAGACAAAAACCATATGATCATATCAATAGATGCTGAAAAAGTATTTGATAAAGTACAGCACCTTTTTATGATAAAAGTGTTTAGCAAGATGGCAATAGAGGGAGCATAACTTAACATGATAAAGTCCATATACAAGAAATCTGCAGCTAACATCATACTCAATGAGCAAAAACTGAAAGCCTTTCCCTTAAGATCAGAAACAAGACAAGGGTATCTACTCTCTCCACTTCTAAACAACATTGTTTTGGAAGTTCTAGCCACAGCAATCAGACAAGAAAAAGGAATCAAAGGCATCCAAATTGAAAAGGAGGAAGGAAAAACATAATTATTTGCAGATGGCATGATAGTGTACATAGAAAACCCTATAGACTCCACTAAAAAACTACTTAACCTAATAAGTAAATTTGGCAAAAATAGCTGGATACAAAGTCAATATACAGAAATCAAAGGCATTTTTGTATACTAACAATGAAACATCAGAGAAAGAAACTAGAAAACAAATCCCATTTACTATAGCAACAAGAAAAATAAAGTACCTAGAAATAAACTTAACCAAAGAAATGAAAGACCTGTACTCAGAAAACTACAGAACACTGAATAAATAAATTAAGGAGGATACAAATAAATGCAAGTATATATAATGTTCATGGATGGGAAGAATGAATATCAAAAATGTCCATACAACTCAAAGCCATCTATAGATTCAGCACAATCTATATTAAAGTACCAATGTCATGTTTCACAGGTTTAGAATCATAAAAATTTTATATGGAGTCAAAAACATGACCCCAAATAGCTACAGCAATCTTGAGGAAGAAGAATGAAGTAGGAGGAATCACAATACTAGATATCAAACTACATTATAAAATCATAGTAGTCAAAATAGTCTGA
Organism: Noctilio leporinus; assembly: GCA_004026585.1. Classification (NCBI taxonomy): domain Eukaryota; kingdom Metazoa; phylum Chordata; class Mammalia; order Chiroptera; family Noctilionidae; genus Noctilio; species Noctilio leporinus. The sequence continues at coordinate 78,718 of PVIW01001493.1, read as the reverse complement.
TACTCGCACAAGAACAAATAGATCAATGGAACAGAATACAGAGCCCAGAAATAAACACAGGACTCTATAGGCAACTAATATTTGACAAAGTTGGGAAGGAACATGAAATGGAGTACAAATGGCCTATTCAACGAGTGGTTCTGGGAGAACTTGACAGCTGCATGCAAAAAAAAAAAAAAAAGAAGAAGAAGAAAGTAGACCACCAACTTACACCATACACCAGAATTAAACTCAAGATGGATAAAAGATTTAAACATAACCAGTGCCACCATAAGGTGCTAGAGGAAAATAAAGGCAAAAAAATGCAGATATCTCATGCAGCAATATTTTCATTGAACTATCTCCCAGGTCAAGGGAAATAAAGGTACAAATAAACAAATCAGACTACATCAAACTAAAATGTTTCTGCTCAGATAAAGAAAACAGCAGCAGGCCAAGAACCTGCAACCAGCAACAGAGTATTTCACTCCTCCCTCAGAATGAACGGAGATCAGAAATTGGATGTTGATGACCAACAAAAGCAGAATTTTATCCAGCACTTCTCCCAGATTGTCAGGGACCTGACTGAGGATGACATGGGGCACCCAGAAATAGAAGATGCCATTGCACGACTCAAGGAGGTCCTGGAGTACAATGTCACTGGAGGCAAGTACCAGAGGGATGTGGCAGTGCTGGCAACACTCCAGGACCTGGTGGAACCAGAAAAGCTGGATGCTGCCAGTCTCCAGTAGGCCATGACTGTGGGCTGGTGTGTGGAGTTGCTCCAAGCTTTCTTCTTGGTGTCAAATGACATTATGGATTCATCCCTCACCTGACGGGGGCAGATCTGCTGGTATCAGAAGCCAGGCATAGGTTTGGATGCCATCAACGATGCTTTTCTGATAGAAGCGTGTGTATTGACTGCTGAAGCTCTACTGCCAGGAGCAGCCCTATTATCTGAACCTGATCGAGCTCTTCCTGCAGAGTTCCTATCAGTCTGAGATCGGACAGATGCTGGACCTCATCACAACCCCACAAGGCAACATGGATCTTGGCAGATTTACTGAAAAGAGGTACAAATCTATTGTCAAGTATAAGATAGCTTTCTACTCCTTCTACCTTCCTATAGCTGCTGCCACCCACCCATTATGCAGGTGAGAATACTGAATTTATTTGCCAGAATACATGACTATATATACCACACCCATTTAAACAGTATGTATTTTAAGGCCAAAATGGGGTTACTTCAAGAAAACATAATAAATTACTGAATGGGGGCAATTTTCACTTTTGGGGGTAAAGAATAATCATTTAACACCTGATGTAATTACAGTCATGCCTGGCCCAGATCCCCCAGGATGCCTTTATCAGTTTGTTTGGTGTGTGTCTATCCACTAGCTATTGTGTACACTGGCTAGTCATCCATGCCAGGAATTTTTCTAATGTATTCACCTGTGCTGATTTAAACCATTTTACTTGGTAATATCTGAAAGTTCCACTGTCTGACTCTTGGATTTCTGAGATCAACGGCTGATTAGGGTTCTAGTGTATATGCTGATCAGCCCTCTTACCTCTGGATAAGAAAGATTCTGCAGTGCAATTTATACTCAAGATGTCCCAGTTGAATCAGGCTGAAGGTAGGCTTCACGTCAGATCACAATCTTGTGTAGCTCCTAACTCTTCACTAATCTTTCCTCACTCTCTGCTTTTCCTGAAGACACTTGTTCAAAAACTCATGCACACTAATCCCTATCTCAGCTTCTGCTTATAATCATGTAACCTACTACACTAGCTTAAGGAATGACTGTGTATCATAAATCTCTATTTTCCTAAATATTGATTGAATGCATATCCATGATAACAGTGACCATTGAAATTCTACTATTCTTGTGAAACTTACTAATTTTATAATATATTGGAAAACTCTTAAAACAAAATAGAAGTCTTGTTTCTAATTAAATTAGGTTGACAAGGGATACATAAACATAATCAAGTAAGTTTGCATTGGACCCTTTAGTGCTTTGGATAATCACCTGATATGTTCTAAAAGATTTTCTATAGCTATAATAAAGAGGCAGCTATGGTATTATTTGAAAAATACCATTAAAACCACCATCCAAATACCTTCTTCAATGAAATCTTCTTAATTATCATATTAATGTTTAAAAAAATCCATCATTACAGATTCAATTATTTCTATAACAATTATCTCCTCTAAAAATTTTAACAATGTTAATTTAGGACAATAAACAACCCTTCCTAATGAAGTGAAGTCCCACGAGTTTACTGATATCAGAATGGTCATCTAAAAATTATGACCATTCTGAATTGTTATCTAACTGCCATTTTTAAAGAAATAAAAATTGTTGCTTAAAGTCAACATTTTTAAGTGCTAACAAGAAATCTACTTTCCTCTTTATATTTTCTTTTAGGTATATTTATCCCAATGGTGAGTTTATTGGTTTCATAAGTTCAGATTTTAAATGCTGCTTTTGTACATAAGGATGCCACAACCAGAAATATTGTTTTCTGATGACAATTTATGAAGTATTTATATCAGTAAGTATAATGGAAGACTATTTTTCAGACTTCAAGCTTACAAGTATGTGATGACTATTCTGATTTCAAAACAATTTCAATTGATGAATGCACTTCTATGTTTAATTTTACTAAAGTGTTAAACACCTGCTTTCTATGAACTATGACAAACAGCAGTTTTATAAATATGAGAGATGAATAACGACAATTTTGGCACTTAAAATTTTCACCTATATCTATTTTTTCTCAACTGCCTAAAGAGGAACAGAGAGGAGGAAGAGACATGATTCTTTTATTCTTTTTAGTCTCTAAAACTAAAGCCAAGATGTACTTTTTAGAGTCTACAATGTTTATGTACTAATTTTTCCCTTGGAACAATATTCTTGAGATATATGTAGAAAACTAATTTGAGTTGCTGTTTTTATGTGCTTGCTTCTGGAATTCAATAAGAGATTATTAGAATTTTCAGTATGTTAGTTACAAATCTGAATTGAGCATCTATAACAATACCAATTTTTAAAAATTATTTTCACAGATGTTTACATTCCCTATTTTAATTAGCTACCCTTCATATGAGTAACATCCTAAGCTGTAATTTTATTCCTTTAGTCTTAATGTAATTTTTATTGGTTTGTTATTCTCTTAGAGCTTGTCTAAGAAAAAATTAGTCTTGATTGGAAGGGGAAAGAGAAAATAATTTTTTTAGCAGGAGACACTGCCAGGGAATATAGCCCATAACCTCTTCTTTAGTACTTCTTTTGAATAAATTATAAAACTTTTAGATTGGAGTTTGAGCAAAGGAAAATAATATCTCGCTGAATTCTTTAATCTACCTTGATAACACCAGAAAAGTGCTGGGTCATACTGTGTCCCAGCAGGCAGACCTCAACCTTACATAATCCATTTTTATTCATTTATGCCAAAGTATATATTAGGTTCTTAACATGTGATATATTAATTTTTTCTCAAATAATTTATTATAGACTTCTTCTAGCATCATGTGAGTGGAGGAACAACAGATGGAACTCCCTTGACAAAAGAGGGGATTCCCTCCCAAATACAGGGTCCCTAGACAAGGTATGATACACAATTAACCCTGTGAATCTGATCATGACAGAAATTTGTATTTCTATTCTGCATTCAAAGGAAAGTAATTAAAATATTTTAAACAAGATGTTAAAATAATTTCAAAAAGAAAAGCAAAGGTAACGAAACATTGGAAAAATGATTTTTCTTCTACCTACTTTCATGAAAACGCAAAAATTTTTATTTTTCATACCTAAGCAGATACAAGGAGCTATTACAGAAATGTAAAGCAACAAGAAAGCACAGATGGTTATGCTCTGAGTTGCTATCTGCTCTAAAGCTATACTCAACTTGGATTGTATTTCCCAATTAAGTATACTTTCCTATCTCCTTCAAAGTCCCTCAATTTCAGTAAGAAAATAATATAGTCTCTCTCTCCCTCTTTCTCATCTATCTATTTCATTAGCTATCATTTATTCGGTTTACTGTAGCTTTTGGATTTTGATAGCTTTTCTCACCTTTGTATTCTCTGAAATCCATCTATCTGTCTACTATCTATCTATCATCTGTCATCTACCTATCTATCTTTCCAGACAAAAAGACAGAGATAAGTGCTATAGTATTTCTTTAAAAAAAAAAAAAAAGCCATTCTATTAAAGGATAACAGAATAACATAAGGAATAGTGAATTATTACAAAATAACACACACATATAAGTTTTAACAGAACAATAATAACATCCAGAAGTTACACTGTGCACCTCCCAATATCTATCCTCTTTCTCTTTCTTAATTAAATAATATTCTAAATTCTAACATTAAAACATATTTACAATGTTTTTTTACAATACTTTTTTTACAATATTTTCAACTTTTAATGAACTATAGAAATGATCCCCAAAAGTAGTCTTATTTTTCAACTTTTAAAAACATGACCAAATTTCAACACACCCAAAAGTGGAAGGAAAAACCTAATGAACCCCCATACACCTACAGCTCAAATAATTCTCAAAATGTGATTCCTATAGCAGCAGCATCGATATTACTCAAGAACTTGTCAGGAATGTAGGCCTTCAGGTTCCATTATGGATTTACTTATAAACTAGGGATGGGACCTAACACCCTATAGGTGATTTTAATGCATAATAATGCTTGACAAATTTTCATCCAGGTTCACACAGATGCCCTTCTCCTGCTACACTAGTTTGATGCACATATATTTACATGCTTTGATTTCTGCCATAAATATTTAAATTGACCCCTGATACAAATAACAATGCATTCTGAACATAACCACCCAATGACTGTCCAGATTATTTTATGTGTTTAAGTTTATTTGCATGAGCCAGAATTGAGGGTCTCTGCACTGAAGTTGGTTCAATTATGTTTATTACAGGTAGTTAGTTTATGATTTCTCCATTTCCTCAATCTATCCCTTCTTCTCTGTCTTTCTTTCTGTCTCCCTGTCTGTCTGCCTCTCCCATTCTCTCCCAGTTTCATTCTCTTGCTCTCTTGCTCTCTCGTTCTCTTGCTCTCTAGTTCTCCACTTCACTCTTTCTCTTCTATATGACCAGCTATCCTGAGTGTCAAGTAAGAAACCTAAACAAACCAGAAAGTTTTACTTTGAAGAATGGAACTGAATTACTGAAAAGGACCCTAGGCAGCCACCGGGCATATCCTGGACAATGAGCAACATGACCATGAGGACTCCTCTTTCTCCAAGGAGGAGTAGGCGCCAGTGCCTTCTTTCCCTAAACAAAATGACTCCTTTTCAATAGCTCCCAGGGTGAACATGTGCTGGCAGCTGATGTTCCAAAACACCTGTGGAAAGTGGGCAGGCAACATGGGCTGTGTGGCACCTAAATAGTCTATGCTCTCCTTTGCAAAAAGCTAACTTCCTAGAAAAAAATAGGAGCAAGACTTGTGAAATACCTTTACTGGAAAGCAGATTCACTCTGTGGATTCAACCCTGGGTCCAGGAAGTGTATCCATGTGTTAACTGGGGAATTATGCCTTGTTTTCTGGCACTGACTTTTGCTTTGTAATTTCTCAGTTAAAGCCTATGGCTTAACCCATCATGTGACACTGTATAATTATATGTTTACCCTTTTACATGAGAGATAGCTAATAAGAAATGACCCACTTTGCCACCAAAATGCCAGCAATAAAGAAACCCTTCTTACAAAATACTTGCTGATGCTGCTTCTAAAATACATTTTAAATGTGTCTATTCAGTTTCCACTGACGGCATCACTTACCAAGATATTATCAACTTCTTTCTGTGCAACTGCAAGTACTTACTGGTTTTCCTACTTTCAGTCTTATCTTTTTGATATTGTTACTGAACAGCAAGTTTGGGTTCTGCTGCCTGCCTCCTCCCACTATGCAAAATTCCTGAGACAAAGTTTTGGTGATAAAGGAAAGGAGTCTTAATTATGCAAGCAGTCACTTAAGCCTATAATGTCACAGCTTGGATCACTTAAGCCTATCAGAGAAGGCTAAACTCTAACACCTGAGTTCTTCTAGCATTTTCCCCTGTTTCTAGAGTAGATGACAAGCTAAAACAACATAATACACAAAAGCTGCACAATTCTGGAAGAATGGCAGACTTCTGTCCAAGAGCCTGTTCCCTCTAGAACAGCCAAAGAATAAACCTGCCACCCTCTGCCAGGCCAGCCTGATCCTAGGCTGTGCCCAGAGTTCCTTCCCATACTCAATACCATCCACTAGAAAATGCGGGCAGCTGCAGCACATCATCCAGGTATCCTCAAGGATGAGAGAAGGAGAACTTGAGAGCCAGAGCCAGCCAGTCCAAGAGCTAGAGAGCAGGAGCCAGAGCCTAAGAGAGAGCCAGTTCAGGAGCCAGAAAAGCTCTGGAACCAAAGAGCCCGCCCTCTTTTTATTTCCATTGGCTCTGGAGGCATCAATTTCTCAGCCAATCCCATCCTAGCCTGCTTTCCATTGCCTCAACAAACTCCTCCTACAGCCCCTCCTACTTCTCCCTAGTGGTCTTAACCAGATACCTTTGTATTGTTATCTATCCATTTCTCTAGTCTGAAAGACCTTTTGAAAGTGTAAAAGCAATTTATGTAACTGTCTTTTAAAATATTAAAATTTAAGTTACTCTTAAAATTCAGACTTTCTACTATGACCTAAAATAGCTTAGTTCCCTCTGCCTATATCTCCTATATACTCTCAGTTTACCTTTCTCTCACACTGTATACCTGGTTCTAGATTTTGAATAGTTTTTGGAATAAGCCAATTTCTTTACTATTTCTAGGGAGCTCTGACTTTTTTAGTGTTACATAACAAATTACTACAAAACTGTACTATATCTAAGGAATGTTTCTACTATGAATTTTGGCAGAACTCAATAGAATGTTTTATTATTATTATTATTCCTCCATGTGGCATTGATTGAAGCCACTTGACAGCTTTCATCTGGGGGTTAATCTAGAATAAAGGGCTGTGATGTACTGGGTACCTTGATATGGATAACAGAAAGGCTAGACTGAACATGGTTCTTCTTTCTCTCCCTTTGTCTTAGGGCCTCCTCATCTGGTCATTTCTGCCAGGGAGTCTGATTTTTTCTATGCAGCAGCTTAGGGCTCTGAGAGTGTCTCAAGAGGCAAGGAGTTGAAACTGTCGGTCTCATAGGCCAGGCCCATACACAGGACAACATCATTTCTGCCACATTTTAATGGCCAAAGTAGTCACAGAATCTGCCCAGGTATAAAAACAAACAAACAAAAAATGGAACAAAAAAAATCTCTCATTGATGATAGGGTGAAAGAATTTAGTTTATCTTTAACTCTCCATGTGGTACTTTGTATTTCTGATTTGTTGCCTAAAATCCTCTCCCTAGGTTGACTGAATCATTACCTTCAAAATTTCTACAATATTGATATCTTATATCAAAGTTTTGTTATACCTATTGAAAATAGAATCTTCCAAAATTATTCATTATGGCAATATCCTATTTATTGATTTCAGATTTCTTCATACATTCTAAATTAATTTTCTCTTTACTTGCATTATTTATAGTTTCCTGTACTAAATGTAACTGCCATAAACATAACTTTATCATTATATTCATGATTTTGCCCTCTAGCTCTAGCACTTTATTTAACACAAGGTCAGCAGCTAATACTTTTTTTTTCTTTTAATAAGAACAAGACCTAAAATGAAAAATTATTTCTCCTAAATAGAGGAGATTATGTAGTGGCTGATTCAAGACAGCAGCTATCAGAGAAAGCTAACACTGACCAAGGTAAACAGAAGATGAAGGTTTTATTCAGGACTGTTGCAAATGGAAGGAAGATAACTACAGTCTAAAACAAAAGCCTGATGAAAAGTTTTGGTGCACTGCAGTGAGCTAGGAGAAAAGTATTGAGACATTAGGGAGGTGGGACTGGCTGGTCAGTGTGATTAAGCCATTTGTCTTTGCTAATTGATGCTTATGGAAGTTAGGCTGCCACCTTCCCACGGAAATTAGGACATAGAAATGCTAGCTTTGTCTTTCTTTTTTTTTTTTTTTTACATTGCAAGAGACAGCTATCAAGTCCTTGAAAAGACATTCCCACGTCCATGACAAGAAGCTGGGAGAAGATTACACATCAAGGAGGCAGAGAAAAAAAATATCATTACAAGTTTTCTAAAGTACTTTCTCTAAGAAATTACTTTAAGAAAAAGAAGGTCATAGTCCAAAGTTCAGGAAGAAAACTGTCTAAAATTTAGTCACACTGATGACAGTTTTTTTCATCTTCCAGTCTCAAGATTTACAATCTACTTAAATACCTCTTTGGCACCCACCAAAGGTAAAGATTTAAAGCTATAAAGAAAATATATATAATTTAAAATATACATTTATTTTAGTATTTTAGTATATGTATAATTGCCCAATATAATAACATAAAATATACTGGCAAATAGAGAAACATGGACTGGAACAGGGTTGCCAAAAGGAACACAATTCATGATGAGAAAGAAACAATGCAGATAAGGTAGATCCCCTGTCATACTTTGAAAAGTTGTTAAAATGTACCATCCTATATGTAGATTTCAAAACAGTGCTACTTCTTTTCCTAGTGAAAAATTTCAAATTAGAATGAATACAAATCAATGGGGAAGAAATGTGTATAGTGAGAGATGTTTAGATATTTCTATTAATCATGTTATTTAAATTCTGTTTGATGTTTAATTGTAAGAATAAGTTTTAGGATTTTTATAAAAGTGATAAAAATACACAAATTTAAGAGGGCATAAATGAGTATTACGATTAGTAACATACAGTACATTATCTAAACTTCTAACAGAGGGCCTAACTTAACCCAATAACAACAAGCAAAATTTACCTTAAGACATGTTTTTAAATTTATTCATTATTCATTCATTCATTTATCCACTGTAAAAATAGATACTTAATCGCTACTTTATGCCAAAACTGTTCTAATTTTTAGAGATAAAGCAAAGAATGAGACATTGATCATCTTGCTCTGATGAAGCAAACACATAAATATATGATACAATACCAATGGAAAAAATTAAATCCCATGTTTAATATAATATCTAAGGAAAATGAGGGCTAAATGGGGGAAATGGTCTAATCAGAGACTAGCCCTCTGTGTAATCTTTACCTGCCTGAGGTAAAGGTAACATGCAAATTTTAAGGAATGGTGTAGCTGGGTGGGGAGGATGATAAAAGAAAGTTGAAAAGGAAGATGAAATTCAGACGTTACAAGCCTGATAGCCCATTTAAGGGATTTTGCATTTTCTCTTAATGAAATAGAAAACTACCAAAGATTTCTAAGTGTAAAAAAATACATTAATTTTATTTAAAAAAATATGAATTTCTCTTCACATGAAATTACTAGTTATTTAATGTATGAATGTTGCACTGGGAATAATTTGGGAGTTAGATCTATCTGTGTTTTCTCCTTTTTAAAGGAGTTCTTGTTATTAATCTGAGCATAAACCTGAAACATGCATTTCTTCATCAAGAGGAAGCATTAAGGCTCAAAGGCCTTTTCTGTGTTGTGTGTTGCTTTAAAAACTTAAGTATACTATGCAAGTACGTCACAAAATCAGAAATATATATCTGATATATGAGTTATATTTTTATTATAAAATCAGGGTTTTATACCTAATTTATCTGATGAACTAAGTAGTAGCAAAAAACCTGGGAGAGCTGTGTTTAAGTAATTAATTTGTTTGTTGATTATTCTTACTTTGGTGAAGGTTAGAGGGTGATTTGAGAAAACAGAAAATTTTGTTAAAAAAAGAAAAATAAACTCGCCATAATAAAAAGCAAACTGGCACTGACACCACCTTTCAAGCTGTTGCCTACTCCCTCATATAGCGAAACCACATATGCTGAATTATTCATGGGGCATCTGACTTACATTTTGTCAGAAAGAAAAGTTTACCTCAAAACCTATCAACAGCACCAGCCTCCACTGCAATTAACAGGATGAAAGACTCCCTCCTTGGCAGTGACTAAATTCATGCCCTAATTTTACATCTCTACTTTAGGAAGTTTTTAAAATGAAAACCAACCAACCATTGAAATCCCAATATTTCCTGATAATGCATTGCTTGATTTATTATGTCAATAGAATTTTATGGGACTTATTCTGAGATGTAAGGGAACCCATTTACATGTTAAAAACCCATTTTTAGAATTCATAAAAGCCATGGGATTTATTTTACAATGTGTAGGTCATTTATGGTCAGTCCATTTGCAATTGCTACAATTGCATTAGCAGTAAACATGCAAACTATAGCTATTGTTAGTCTCTAAATTTATTGCTACTGGAAATATTCCTCAATCTCTAATTCCTAAGCACATTAAACTCCAAATATTTTTCTTTCTTCTTTTATAAAAATATAGTTACAAGACTTTTTGGTACATATATGGATTTATAGAATAATTGAGTACACAGAATTCCATACACCTTCCTATTTCTCTTGCCTTATGCCCCAAAGGTTCTCTATCATTTACATTTTACATTGGTGGGTACATTTGTTAAAAGTAATGAACTAATATTGATAATTATTACTAACTATAGTCCATAGTTTACATTAATATTCACTGTTTGTGGTATACAACCCTGCTTTGACAAATGCATAATAACCAGCATTAAAGTTTCATATAGAATTGCTTTACTCCCACAAAAAATGCTGTTTTTCACCTCCTCATGTTTCCCCTACTCCCTACACAATCACTGACCTTAACTCTCTAGTTTTATCTTTTCCAAAATGTGATACAGTTGAAGACATACATTATGTAACCTTTTACACTGGCTTCTTTTATTTATAAATAGGTATTCAGCATTCCTCCACATGTTTTGTACCTTGATCTCATTTAAAAAATATATAAATATATTGGATGAAATATATTGATAAGATATTTTTTATTATACAGAATGCTTCTTAGGGGGAAAATCATACAGCTAATTCACTAATCTCTCAACTGCAAAGTTGAGTGATTCTAGAGGTAAGGCAAAAAATAAGGCAAAAAGAAAGGGTATAATCAATGGGATTTGGGTGATTAGCAGAAAAGAGAATGACATATAGGCCTGGAGAAGCAGTAATTAAACAGAAGCCTATGGTACAAAAATAAATGGTAGAACTTATTATAATATCTCAAGGCCAGTGTCTCTGATAACAAAAATAGAGACATGAGATTAGGTATGTAATGGGTATTTCAGAGAAATCACAAAACAAGCTTGGACAAGGAGAGAAGGGCTGGATATAGGAAATGGAGAAAGAAAAACTGACAAGCTAGATGATAGATAGATATTTGTCATATAAATATACATTTATTGATTTTCAGAGAGAGAATGAGAAATATTGATCAGTTGTGAATTGCACAACCTAGGTATACACCCTGACTGGAAATCAAACCTGTAACATTTTTGGTGTATGGGATGACACCCCAACCCACTGAGCTATGCAGCCAGGGCTTGATAAGCTATATTAAAAATACAATGTGTGCTTGAAGGGAGAGACAACTTTAGTAATTTTTTTTATTACACTTTTAAAATTCTACATGTTGGGAGTTAATGTTTATTTTATGCATAAATTTTATACATACCCAAAATTAGAGCAAATGTACTATTAAAACAACAAAACAAAACAAAAACACTTGGTCAGTCTTCAATCCTTTATCTTTATTGCATTTAATAATTACCCTTTGTCACCCTTAAAAGAAGAGGGGAGAAAATTGAACAGAAAATAAAGCATCATTAGGTATATGCTTAGAGAGTAACAAATAGAAGAACTTACTTGGAGAGATTAAGAAGTGAAAGAAACAGGAAGAAGACAGGATTCAGTTCTACTACCTACATTTCAGAATGGACGGACAGAGAGCAGATGAAACAAGAGCAGAATGAGCTTCCTTGCCTGAAAGCCATCTAGTGCTTACCAGCAGAGTCTGAAGGTCCTTGGGGTAATAACATTGAGGATTTGGGGAATGAACAAGGAACAATACAGGACCATGCAATAATAGTAATACAAAATAAGCTTTATTGGGGTATCATTTTGACAAGATTTCTTAGCATGGAAATTCACCTAAACTGTTCTGTTGGCAAGGAATATGTGCCTGCCCCCCAATCTTGGTCAATAGTACCCATGAACAATTTACCTGCCATCCAGTAGGCAAAAGTGATTTTAAGTATGTTAGTCTGAGCTATTGGACTTTTTCCAAAGTTTGTTGTACAGCATCTGTATTTGTGACTTGTGAAAATAATATCTACACTATATTTATTTCATTTCACTTTTGCTACCAGCTTCCTCTTCATAGAAAGCATGCCTGCTTTCTTCTTGTGCCCCTCAACATTCCTCTCACCACTTTGTATATCCCATGAAGGCTCCTCCACTTACCTAGCTGCCAAGAAACCTATCTTTTGAGTTCTTATAAAATTTCAAAGCCTTATAGTTGAGCACTAGCTGGGATTTTTGAGAAACAATAAGAGCAGTGTGCCAAGTGAGCTAGTAAGAAACAAAAGTTTAAAAAGCCAGAGAAGCAGTTTTAGGGGGTGAGGAGGAGGCAGATTACATAATGAAATTGAGATCAGAATGCAGATACACATTTTAATTTTGAGTGAGATGAGAAAACAAAAAACATTTTGCATAAAAGAGTGATATAATTTAGTTCATGTTTTTAAAATTTACACTCTGCTTGGAAGAGTGCAAACAGGGAAAAGAACAAAACCTGGTTGGAGACTATGCGCAATAATTAGGGTAAGAGACGAAGGTCAACCAGGCCTGAGTGGTAGCAGCACAAGGTGATGAAACAAGATCAGATTTTAGGTACATTGTATATTTAATTTGCAAGTAAGTGTATAGGCACTGGCCAAAGGTCCCTGGTTCCATTCCCAGGGTACATAGCCAGGTTGCAAGCCAGGTCTCCAGCTGGGGGCAGGTGAAAGGCAACCATACATTGATGTTACTCTCTCTCTTTGCCTTTCTCCCTTCCCCTCTCTCTGAAAATAATAAATCAAATCTTGAAAATATATGTATTTTAAAGAAAATTAAAGAAAAAAGAAAAAAGTAAACAGGATTGGATGGTAAATTGTAGGAGGTATGAAGGCGAGTAGGAAATCAAGACTAAGACCAAAGGTTTTAACCTGAACAAATCATTTTTTGTTCTCATCTTTTTGTTACTGAACAGAAAGTTGTGGTCCTCGTGCCCTCAGCCACCCTCTATGCAAAAATTTCATGGGCAAAGGTTTGGTGATAAAGGAAGAATCTTTATTCAAAAGCAGCTACTTAAGCCTATCATGTCAGAGCTTTAATTACGTAAACCTATCCATTGAGGCTTAAACAATTAAAGCTTACCACTTGGGTTCTCTTATCATTTTCCCTGTTAGTTTCTGTAGGTTTAGTTTATAAACTAAAACAACATAATACAGAAAAGCTACACAATTCTGGAAGAATGGCAGGCTTTCACACCTCAGTCCAAAGAATAAACCTGTCACCCTTTGCACGCCCGCCCGATTCTAGGCTGTGTCCTGGGTTCCTTCCCACATAAAATGCAGCCCATTGGGAAATGCAGGCAGCTGCAGCATCATTCAGGTATCCGTGGAGGAAGAGCCTGAGAGAGAGCCCGCCCTCTTTTTATTTCCATTGGTTCTGGTGACAGCAGCTTCTTAGCCAATCCCATCCATTGCCTCCACAAATGCCCCCTATAGCCCGGCCTACTTCTCCCCAGGGGTCTTAATCAGGTCAATCAGATCTCTGTATCGTTTTGGCCCCCTCCCAAAATAGCCAGTACATCTCATATCACCTTAGCTGCTTGATCACCAGCTAAGGTGCCAATAAGTCTGTTAGATCCCATTGCTGCCTATTTTCTGTATTCTTCATCTCAAAACACTTGAAACCTTAAACTCATCCTATCTAATTTGAACCATATGGTTTTATCCTCATATTGGAATTGTAACCCATCCATTTGGCTTCCCCTTTCAGCCTATTTCACACTTCTTTGGCCAAAACACATTCAGTACAGATGTTTGATGTAGGGACCTAATTTCAGTTAGACCTCTACCATCTGCGACAAGTTCTCAAGTAAGCTATAGTCAATGTCAAGTGTCCATTTTTATTAGTGAGGATGAAATTAGGAAGTGACAGTAAAGTGAAGATAAGGTACAAAAATTAAAGGACTTATTTTCAATCCCCTTTTCAGTAACTGTTAAATCTGAAAGGTCCCATTACCTTACTGAGGTGGCTGTCCTTGTGATGTGTGAATAATTAAAGGTAGCAATAGTATCCTTGCAAACAACATAGACGTGTTTTTGGCCACCAAAAAAAAAAAGTTATTTGCACATTCTCACTTTTATTACTTTTGCTAACATTCTCCTCTTCATTTATGCAAGCAGTGCTCATCATCCAAAACTCAGATTAACACACACCTTTCATCAGAAAACACTCTTTGAATACCATTAATGATCTTTGTTCTACGGTGTTTTATAGGATTCTCCCCCTAGAGAGCTTCTTTGGCTCTCTCCCATATTGCTTACTGTTAATTACGTTTCTGTGTGAGTTGATGTCTGGCTTCCCCATACTGCCTAAGACTCTCTGTGAGGTCAGGGACTTTGCTTTCTTTATATTGTTCTGCACAAAACCAATGGTAAGTTAACACAGATGAAAATATTTCATTTCTTTCCCTAATCAATTTTGCTTAGTTGAGGCTTTTTTTTTTTGGGGGGGGGGTGTTGTTTTTTTGTTCAAGGTTGTGAAGCAGAAATTTAATTAGCATTGGTCCTTCCTCCCTGAAAATGTTCATACCTTCCTACCTGAGCCAATAGAGCCCTCATTGCAGTTGCTGCACTTTTTTGAAAGTCCATCTCATGTAATTTGGTTATTTAACAATGGAATTAATTAATATTAAAATATAACCTAAGAGGATGGATCTTTATCTGTGAAATTTCTATAATTGCACTATTTAGTCTGCATTTCAGGGGTTACTTAAATCCATAGGGAATTTCAAATACTTAGTACAAAAATCTCAATTTTATATAGATTGGATGTTGTAATGGCAATATTTTGGAAATGTGTTCAACAAAATATATTACTTAATAAATTTCTACTTTTAATTTTCTTTTTAGTGAGACTACTAAAAAATTATAATTACATATGTAGCCTGAATTTTTGGTTTACATTTTGTTTTCTTTGGACAGTGCTATTCTAGCATATGCATCGTAGCCTAAATACTTACAATAACAAAGAATTTACTGCTTATCTAGGCAACAGTACACCCATTCCCCATTGTTAATTAATTCCAGAACTTAAATATGTCTTTGTTATTGTGAGAAAACTCTGTTTCTTAAAATTCAACTCCATAGGTTTTCATGATGCTTTCTCTATTTACAAAGAATCAGTTAATTTTTAAAAATACACCAAGTTCATTCAACTTATATAAAACAGCATATCAATTTAATCTGCATCAATGTAATTAACCTGTATGAAGTTATATATTCATATACTTTAAGGTGATTTACAATAACTTTTCTTTGAATTTCTGGAACTCTCTTAGGCTAACAGATGAGGTTTTGGGGATGGATGAGACTTGGAGTTTGCCAATTTCTAGTATGTGAGTAGGATAATATCACTTTTCTGGCCACTAGGTTAACCTGGCATCTGCACAGTGATTCTTTCAAGCTTCTGTTATTCTGCTCACACTCCCGTTTCTCCTGTTAAAATCCTTGTGGCCTTATTTATGTGAGGCAAAGGCAAAGGCAAAAAGAGAGAGAGAGAGAGAGAGAGAGAAATCCTCTGAAACTTTCTTCTACATGATAAATCCCCTTGATTATGGGGAATGTAACAAAAGTTCCATAGAAGAGCAAGTGAAAGATCAATTTAATTAAAGATCAGTAGCTCAAGTTCAACCAACAGGATTTCTTCCAAACCTGTTCCGTCACATTAACCCTCTTTAAAATTACTACTTTAGAATTATTTCTTCCAATTTTATGCCAATAGCATAGACTCCACAGAACTGTGTGACCTTCATCTGTGCTTTTCTGAAGGCATAATTGCTGGCTCAGTCCTGGACCTGATGGTCACAGTGCATTTTGGTTGTAAACCTGAAATATGCAAGCTCGACAAGTTTTACTGCTATGTGGAGACTGAGCAAAGTGCGAGAACTACTTTTCTCTGTAATTAAGAGGAAGCATAGAATTTGGCATGATTATTCTCTTTATATATGGGACCTGCTTCAGTCCTGAGGGAAGTTTAACCCCTCTGAGAAGCCATCCTATCCACCTGGTATTAGAAGCAGGCCCTAACTTCAGCTAGGGGGTAAAATGCAGGATGTGAATGGTGACATTAGCCTCCAAGTATAGTGGAAACAACAATTAGAAAAGTTGACAATCCTGTACATTATAAAAGTACTTTTGCAATATTATTGTGATTTTCTATACATGATTTTGTCCATATCTATTATTATTGATAACTTTGGTATTATCATCAATGGTATTATATTAAACTTAAACAATTAGAAACTCCAATAACAAATATATTGATAGTAAAAAATAATTGTGGTGAAAATAGGCTTTATTAGGTTATCTCTTGGATCATGTTCACTCTTTAAATATGCCTAGAGGGTACTGCTACCAATATTTTTGTTTTTTTTTTTTTTTACTATTCAATGAACTAAATACAAGTTATAAAAGCAGTAGAAATATAAAAATGGAAGGAGCCTTTCTTTGGTGAATACAATGATGAGAATGTGTTTATTAAATTATCTTCCAAATTCAAAAATAGCAATTGTAATTTAAGAGGATGGAAGTACAGTAGTTAAATAGGTGGAGGCATTCAGAGGTGGAAGGGTAGCCTGTGTGATGAATATGAGGGTAGCCTGTGAGAAGAATATGAGGGTACTTCTTGTCTGGAAAAGGGTGAAGACATGAGCAACAAGTTTGGCTCACCAAAACCAGTATGGACTAAGGTTGATCTTATTATAAACATGTCAATTTAGATAGGAAAATTTTCCACAGACCTAGGGTTACGGACCACTGAATTTAGAGGAGGAACAATGTCATGAGGGTTTGGAGAATTGAGATCTGTTTCACTCAGTAGCTTGGAGGTTGTGGGCAAAATACCTCTTTTCCTTTGATTTTACTGACATTACATGGCAAATCACAATGGTTGACATGGCAATCAAAGGGTTATGAGACAAGAGTTGGAAAAATTATTTTATAAAGCGGTCAGTTTTTGTTATAGTAGAGGATTTTGAGACCCTTTTAATTTGCAGAATGATTTAAAAATATATTTTATTTATTTTTAGAGACAAGGGAAAGAAAGGAGAAAGAGAAGAAGGGAAACATCTATGTCAGAAAGAAACATGGATTAGTTGCCTCTGGCGTATGCCAGACAGGGACAAATCTGAAGCCTAGTTAAATGCCAGGATGGATAATTGAACTAGTGACCTTTCGATTTCTGGAACAATAGTCAACAACCTGAGCCACAGCAGTCCAGGAAATTTATAGGACATTTTATTTATATTCAAGGCTATGTTTCATGCAAATTTAGCTCAAACAAACAAGGACAACAATAATCACATCAGAAGAGTTATTTTTGAAACTCATGTTTTATAACTGGTGACTATGTCAAGTCAAAGGTAGCATATCTGAAAGTGTGTCTGACAGCAACTAGCTTAATGTGGCTTAAATGTGGTGGAAGATGTTGGAACTGAAACCCCTAATGTAAAGAGATAGACACACAACTCAAGTCTGCAGTCTCTTTCATGAAGCAGCACCACAGCTAATTCTAATTCCTAACTATTATTATCAATTCTTGTCATTTGGTTAAAGAGAAGTTGAAAGAAAAGAAACATGTATTGTTATCTGTGTAAAAGTAAAGGTATTTGAAATAAATTGGCAATGTAAAGATTAGAACTGGAATTAGGCAGATGATGTCATCACTTCTAATCTGCTCCTATTTAGAGAAAATTAATATGGAAATGCTCACAGTGTGCAGATGTGCATAGAGCCACAGCCACCTGACACTAATCACATGCAATAGAAGGAATGAACACAGGTATTTAGAAAAGAAACAAAGAGCAGGACAAATTCTCAATGGGAACTGTGTTAGGGATGAGATATACAGTTACCTGTAAGAAGCATACAGCTAGGTAAGAATTTCTGCATTATATCCTTCCTTCCCTCCTTATTGGTAATATTCCTAATAAACTAAAATGTTGTATTTTAATCCTAATATTAAGGCATATTTTACTAATGAATTATACCAGCAGAGCGAAGTCAGACCCTACCTCTAGTTCATATTACTCAAAAGCCTCATATTTATTTTTTTGCAATCCACATACTCAAAGAGAAAAGTCTTCCTAAAATATCCACCCACTCTCCATGAAAGGTGTGAGCAAAAAAGTCTCATTTTAAACTTGTTGGAGGAAGAAATGGAATGCTAAAATACTGAATTATTAACTAAGTGTTTTGCACCACAGGGTATCTTTCATCAAAGGACATGGTAGATTTCAGGCCATATCAGCAAGCAGTCTGTAGCCTTACAAAACTGGCTCTTGGTACAATGTCCTAGTTCTAAATTTCTGAACTCTAGGGACACCTGAAATTGCTGCCCAGTAGATTATTATCTGAAAAAGGGCACAGTCAGGTCATCAGATCTTTTCTGATATATCCTCTATCTTTGAATTGGAGGATTTCAATTAATATATTCTTTCATTCAGCATCATTTATATTGCAATAAATGTTTTAAGCATTAAAGATAGATCAAGTACAAGACAGAAATGACCCTGTACATATTAACCTCGTGTTCTCCTGGAAGAGACACAAGTATATGTATATGTGCATGTTAGATTAAGTGCTATGAAGAAAATGGAGTAGGCCCATGGACATGATGAAAGTGCTACTTCCAGGGTGAAAGGGAAGTTTTTCTTGGACAGAGTCCTGAGAGAAATGAGAAGATCAGCAATGTAAGGAACACAGGAAAAGAAAACACCAAGTGAAACTTTCTGAGTTGGAAGTACACTTGGCTTGTTCAAAGAACCAAAAAAGTCAAAGGGACTTTTTCCTTCCTAAGCAAAGAAATTCACCTGTGCATCTTCATTCAACAACCTTGGAAATGTATTGATAAATAGGACACAGTTTTCCTCTTATATTTTATAAATAATATTACAGGGTGGAAGAGACCTTCCCCAAATTCCCCATAGCCTGTGGTTTGGGGAGTGGGGGATGGGAGCACAGCTATTTTTCCTAAGAGAGGTACTTTGCATATCTATGGCTGGTAGCTAGAGTCTCAGTTACGCAAATGACTGGACGAGCTTCACTGCTAAGAAAATAGGAGTTTCTGACCATAGAATGGTTATGAAAGAGTTTATGGGGCCTGCGCAAGATTTCACAGGTGGCGGTGATTAGTCACCCTACCACTGAGTCACAGGTTGCCATTGGAGTTTAATATAAGGTGGCAGCCACTTGTGTAGGAGAGAACACATGGTTTGGGAGGGAGAGAGAAAGCTACTAGTCTGCAAGGAGGAAAGGGGCCTGTGTGGCCTGGGCTAGTAAAGAAAGCCAGCAGGCTGCTGCTTTCATGGGGCTGGCTGTGATTCAGAAGCCACCAGGCCTCTCCCTTGCAGCTGTGGACTCTATTTGGACTTTTAAAACTTGGAACATGTGGAAATGACTCTTTTAGTACCCAGACTTCACCAAGATCTAGCACAACACAGAACATGCTTTCCTGGACTGTTATATGGAGACTTCTGAACTCTAGGGACACCTGAAATTGCTGCCCAGTAGATTATTATCTGAAAAAGGGCACAGTCAGGTCATCAGATCTTTTCTGATATATCCTCTATCTTTGAATTGGAGGATTTCCCCAGATCCTGAGGAAAAGAGCTGAGAGGTAAGGAATGTGGAACTTTTGGGCATTTTTTTGGCTTATAGCCTTTTGGGAAGTAAGGGGAGTGCTGGGTCTCGTGGGAGAGCAGTGCTCTGAGCTGAACTGCTCACAGCTCCTCCGACGCTGACCCCTGGTTGGAATGTTGTAAATAAAAGCTCAACACTAATTGTTGGGTCTTAACACCAAGGTGCCACATGAACAAGCCCCACTTTGCTCTATTATAGTCGTAGTCAAAGTATTTTGAGAAATGTACTGACATGAAGGCAAGTATAAAAGAAAGAAGAGCATAGAGCATAAGGTTAAAGATGATTTCCTCAAGAAAAATGTAAATTTTAATGCTTAAAAATCTGTATTAGGTTTCTTAACAGGAAAAAAAAATGACCCATAGGAGATATATATATATATATATATATATATATATATATAGTAATATGTTCTATATAGTATAAATAACACTATATAATGTAAGAGTATACAATGAAGTTTAGGAAATTGTTAATCTGGCAAGAATGATTTGTGCAAGATTGATATAAACCTGGCAGCCAAGGACAGTGGACTGGAATGCACATGCATGGACAACGACAACTTCACCATACTAGTAGGGGCAGTAGACATTGTTGAGTGAGCATGTGTACTGTGTGGTCTTCCCATTCAAAATGACTGAGTAAGAGCAATGAATCTGCATCAAATTTTGTGTTAAGCTTGAACTATTCAGATGATTCAGAAGGCTGGAGCTATGGGTCATTGGTGATTGACAACTTCATCATGACCATATGCCTGCTCTTCATCATGTCTTGTGAATAGTTTTTGGCAAAACATCAAATCACCCAGGTGACTCAGGCCCCCTATGGCCCAGATTTGGTGCCTTGTGACTTCTGGCTTTTCCCAAAGCTAAAATCACCTTTGAAAGGGATGAAGTTTCAGACCATCAATGAGGTTCAGGAAAATACAATGGGGCAGCTGATGATGATTTCAATAAAGGTCCTGCAGAGTGTTTTGAACATGAAGAGAACTAGAATAACTGTGTGAGGGCCCAAGGTGCCTACTTTGAAGGGAACTGAGGCACCATTGTCCTATGTATAATGTTTGTTGTATCTTGCATCTTCTTCAATAAATGTCTTTATTTTTCATATTATATGACTGGATACTTTCTGGACAGAGCTTGTGTGTCTTATATCTATACACATATGAGTGGGGCAGAGTAGGTTTACAGTTGTGAGTACATAAAACAGTTTATTTGTCATTGTGGTCATTTCCATATGAACAACTTTCAGTCTAATTTTGCCCCATCCTGTGTATGTATTTATTTATTGTTCAGTCCAGAAATGGGAGAAAAAAATCACTCCATTTGAGAACCACTGGCCTAGATAGATACCTGAGCCTGCAGTGGGTTTTGTTACAGGACAGCATAGAGCCTGGAGAATCCACTGCTTTATTGTATCCTGTTAGTGAATCTATTCTCTTTTCTACAGAGAGACATTACCTCATTCCTCAAGGTTGTTCTTCAAAAACAGTGATGGACTGGACAGAACAGTCCGGGCCTTGAATTCATAGTATACCCACCAAGACAAGAGGGTTATGGAGAAGTGCCTGCCAACAGCCACACAGTTGACTCCAGAGTTTTATTCATTAATAAACATTCAATAAGAAAATAAAACCAATATACAGTCCCCTAAAATTTGCATTTATGTTCCCAAATTTAATGTCCCAGATCCACTGTTTTCATTTTTTAGTTTTTTTGTGTTATTTTTTTCCCGGACAAGAGAGCCTCATTTAGTCTTACTCTGGATTACATCATTGCTAGAGCATCTTGGGCCTCTTTCCAGTGCAGTGAATTGAGCTGGTTCAGCACTCCTAAGTGCTTACATTGAATAATGGAATGCCTACAGACTAGAGCTAATAAATGTGTCTTAATCATTGATTATTTTCTTCTGTGGTTTGGACATCTCACTATCATATATAATGGTTGCCACAAAAAAGAATATTTCCTTGAAGGCTGTGGTTGATAATGCTCTCTGTAGATTGCAGATCCACATGATCAAGTTGAAAAATGCAGTACATGTAATTAATTTAAATTTCACCTACCAGATCTCACAGATGGAAACCAATAGGTCACCACATTAGCGATATAAAACCTACAAGGGCCACCTTGCTGCTGTGGGCCAGGACCAAGGCAGAGACTTATACTCTTGTTGGCAGATAGGAAAGAAGCAGATTCCAGGGGTATTTGTCAGAGTATTGATTCATAGGACAACCACTTGGACTTATTAACTCTCTCAGTGAGTGGTATTCTTCTTTCTTCTTGTGAATTCATAAATTAAAATATTTGTTTTTGGCAGCTCTGGCCTACAGATCCCATTTATGGTTCTTTTCTCCTACAAATGTCTTTCATAAATCCTTAAAACTTTTAAAATTTCATCCTCTACTTTATCTTAATTTTCTTTGTGTGCAGTATTCAAATGAATATGAGCTCAAGGTAGAGCTCACAATATCATCAAAATGATACTTGTAAGTTCTATCCACTGATCAGTAGCCTTCCTGTCAAGTCTTCCAGAGCTCATGAAGTTGCACATGTGATTCTCAGAGGCTTAAAGGTATGTTTCCCCATTGATTTATACCTGCTTATAGCTTTAAAAAGTTTAATGGCTTTTTGGATAAAATAATTACTTGTGAATACGTTTAAGTTTATTCTTTTAATTCCTCTCTTTTGTTATTTATATGAGCATCTATGCATCATCATCTATTACTTATCTATATATCTACTAATATTTTAAGTCTCACTTATCCTTTTGATCCAGAATTAACTAGAAGTTGACTAATTTTTTAAGAGCAGGTAGATATTAAGGCATCTCTAGTTCTTATTTAAAAAAAATAAATTTCTAGCCTAGACATTTATTTTAGGATCTCTAGCTTTCAACCTCTTTTCCTACAGTTTTTCTCTGTCCTTTTGAACTAGATAGATTAGATACATGGTGATAGATAAATGGATAGATAGATGATGGTGATAGATGGTAGATAGATAAATAATAGATACATGGAAAGAAAGAAACATAGATAATTCTTTTTACTAACATTCTGATGTGAACATTATCAATTTCTTGCTCAGCATTAGCTTTTGTAAAACTTTCTTTTAGCTCCCTCTGGATCTCATCTCAAGCAGTTCACTTATTTTCTGCATAATTAAGGCATATTTACTTAACCCCTTCCACCATTTAAATGCTTTTTGACGCAAATGTTTCAGACTATTTTTCCCTAGGCAAACTGTTTTGTGCTGCTGATTTATTGAACTTTCTCTTTTGCAATCCAGGAGTAAATTAGGGGCTCGGGAACAGTAGAATGTCTTAGGCACATGTCATGTAGACCAATCTTATTTCTATCTTTTATCATTGTTAATTTCCCCTTTACAATCCACTGAATAAATAACTTAGTTTTTTTTTAGGTGTTCTCTTCATCCTTCCCATCTTCTCTTGGGAGAGAACACAGTCCCAACTGAAATAACAAGTGCAGTTCAATTGATTCTGTTCTGGGTCTGAGACATTTTTTCAACTTTGAAACCTAAGCATATGTTAAATGTCATCTAGCTTTGTTCTGTGTGTAGTTTCTGATGGCTCAGGAAAGTGTAGAGAGAAGGAGAGTCATGCAAATAAAAGAGAGGGAGAGGGTTTATTTCCTCTCAAAATACCTGAATTCAAGTAAATGCATCATGCCAGCACAACCATAAAGCCAGGCTTGGCAGGGACGTTCCTCCTGCATGGAAGCTGGTGCCTTCTCTGTCAGGCGGAGCCAGTTCTCACTGAGGTGCCTCCAGGCAGTTCTGCTGGCTGGGACTTGTCTTTCAAGTGCCTACAGCCACAGGTCTGCATATCATCTGTTGCACTTTAAAGTGAGATTAAGTTAACTCCAGGTCAGAGGAAACTTTCTAAGGGAGAAAATTCAGCCTACTGCTTTGGCATAGATTAATGGATGTTAAACTTTTTGAAAAGTAAAGATGGTGGTAACTATGCATAGATTATAGTCCAGACGTTCATGCGAACAAGTGTCACCAGGGCCTGAAACTTCTTCTAAGAGGTGGAAAGGTAAATTATTTTCTATATCTAATCACTTCCCTCCAAATGAACCGCGTACCTATATAAACACAGAGCTTTGTCTTCGTCATTGTCCTGAACACTGTCTCAAATCCCTGTTGGTTTTCCTTTGAAAAGATTGTGTCTATGTAGCAAACTGGGTCGACCTTTTCATAAAGAGGCTCTGGAGTCGCCCATGATCAGAACAATTAATTTCTCTGTGTCTTCGGTTATGCTTGTATCTCTTATTGGTTTTGACATTAAAAATTCTTGGTTCATTCCCCAAAAATATTTTTAAAATACTTTCATTTGCCCTGAGAGTTTAATGTTCCTCTTTGAGATATTACTGTGAGTGTCTTGTGAATTATTATCTTGTTATTATTAAGTGAAGTAATCAGTTGCCCTCACCTCCTCATGTATGAGCTTATTGTGAAGCACCTTCCCCTGAACAGATAGTGGAAACTATCAAATTTAAAAGACTTGTCTTTATGTATTAGGTCCTGGAAGTGAGCAGGGATAAATACCAACCTCAGTTCTCTTATCCCAGTAGTGTTACCATTAGAGTGGGAGAAAGCCAACATCCCCCACTCTGCAGTTTGGGGTGGGACACTGAAGTAAGCCATTTTTCCTGAGAGAGGTACTTTGCACATCTAGGGCTGGTGACTAGTGCTTGGTTATGAAAATGACAAGATAAACCCTTTACCCCTAGAAGATGGGAGGGGTTTTTGACCATAGAAAGGTGATGAAAGAATATACAGGGCTATGTAAAATTTCATAGGTGGCCACGATTGGTCACCCAACTCCTGCATCACATTACAGCTTAAAATAGTGTGGCAGACACGCGGTGTCACTCTCTCTCTATCTCTCTCTCTTTTTCTCTCTCACTCTCACCCAGATGAACATGCAGAGGGCCTTCCCTGGTTGAACATGCAGAGGCGCTTCCCGAGAATGACTTGCAGAGAGACTCGCATTCTCTCTTGCTGCTCCCCTGGATGGACCTGAAAACAGGGACTCCATTCACGCCCCTGGATGGGCCCATAGACAGACACATGGCCTGAGAATTCACCTGGTTTGAGGAGCAGGGAGCAAAAGGGGGAAGGGAGACATACAGCTTGCACAGAGATAGGGAACTACCTGTGGTATAAGAGTTGGGGAGTGTGGGCAAGATACTCCCCTAATTGGGTATAGCTGCTGCCAGGAACTTCAAATTTATAACTGGAATGCTAAGCTGTGAACTGTTGTGTTTCTGCAAGATGGTATCTTTTGATTGCCTGTTTTAAAGCTAGACTAATCAAACAGGACTATATATATATTTTGGATGTTTTTAAAGGGAATGGGATTTAATGGCACAGTTGCACCTTTAATACAAATCTGTATACCTCTCAAATAAACAAAACACCTTTCCTTTTCAGCAAACTTTGCTATAAAGAGTCATTCCTGGCAGTGCGCAAATCGAGCCCTTTACAACTGGGGATCCCCCCTGCCCCACAAGGGTCCTGTTACATTACTACCATAATCATCTAAACTACTGTCACCACTCCCACTCAGAATGACTGGGAGAAATATCTGAACTACTAGGTATCAACTGAAAACTTCTCAATGTGAATCTAAATATTTTTTCTGTTTCATACCTCCTTTTTCCTCTCCTCCCTTTTCATAACATGGTTGTAATTTTTTCTTTTTTCTAGAAACTGGACTACAGAAACAGGAATATGTAAATTTAACAATACACTCATGATTACTGTCAGTATACCAATAGAAAAAAAAGCAGTTTCCCTGGAAGTCTTTCACTTTTAATATTTCTTACCAACATTCTACCCAGAACAGGACACATCGTTAGCAAATCCAGTGAACAATGACAGTGCAGGAATGCTTGTTCAAGAATGATTAAAGTTTCATAGTGAGACAGAAGGGGCTGTTCTGAGAGTGGAGTCTGCTTAGATTGCACAGGTCACACCCTGTTCTCAACCGGTTTCATTTCCTCTGGAGTTTCCCTCTCTCTATTCCTCTCTGTTTTGTAATCCTCTCCTCTTACCTCCCTTCTCTTTTCTTTCTTCTTCTTTTTTTAATTTTAATTTTTATTTTAAATTTAATTTTATTGTTGTTGTATTACATCCATCCCCTTTTTCCTCCTCTCTGTCTCTTTCTTCTTCATACCCCTTTTATTTTACTCTTTCTTCTGCTATCTCAGAGAGTAATTGTGAAATGAATACATTTTATGAAGTTAAAATGATTTGTAATCTAAAAATCAAATAAGTAATGGTATTTAAATATCACTATAGAATTCTCTCTCTGCAACTATTATCCTTCTGATGTCTTCATTGATTTTCTCTTCCTTTTTCTCCCATCAATCTACTAGATTTCCTTATGAAATCTTAATTTCTATAGTGGCCTTCCCTTTTACTGTTTTTTTTCCCCCCTCTAATTCCTTCCCCCATCCCAAAGATCTCTTGTTCCTGAAGATATATGCTTTGTAAATAAGAATGAAAATTATGAAAAAATGTCAGAATTGGCAACGTTGTCTTTTATCTTCCTTTAGGAGCTGAGATCTCTAGAAATTGCAAGGTATAAATAGACTACACACATCATAAAAAGAGAAATATTTTAAATGTCAAAATCAATGTAAGTGAAAACTGAGATCTAACCCTGGATGTTGGCACAGTGGATAAGGCACCTGCCTGTGAATCCAAAGGTCACTGGTTCGATTCCCAGCCAGGGCACATCACCAGTTTGCAGACCATGTTTCCAGCCAGGTCCGTAGCTGGAGACAGGTGAAAGGCAACCATACAATGATGTTTCTTTCCTTCTCTACCTCTCTCCCTTCCCCTCTCTCTGAAAATAATAAATAAAATCTTAAACAACAAAACAAAACAACCAAACAAAAAAACCCTGAGATCTATTTGGGGAAAAAAAAATGAAATCCAGAAATAATTGAACCTCATTATACTGCTTCTAGAGCTCCTGATAACACAGTCACTTCTTTCCTGGTAACTACCATTATATTTGTACATAAAACCTAACCATTCTTTAAAATGGAGTTTAAGTTTTGTTTTATTTAAATATATTTTTCTGACTGAATTCCAACATTAATTCTATTTCCATTAATAGATCCTGTCCCAGGAATTCAAGAAGAGAAAGCAATTGTGTATGGTGTTTCTATGTATTTGCGTACACATACATGCTGTGTAATCTAAGAACTAGAAGTTCAGGAGTGAATTCAGATGCAAATACATTAAAAAAAGAACCACAAAAACAAAAATTATTTAACATAGTGCTTTTGACACACAATATTCTACTGCATAACTGGTCTTATATTGGATTGCATATGTATTTTGCATATATATTTCTCATAGTTTACTGGCTCAAAGGAACCTTATCCACTGGCCACCCAAAGGATTCAAGAGAATACAAAACACAGATAGGGATTGTAACTTTTGAGATATCAACATTTTTAATATTTAAAAATCCAAATCAGTAAGGGGACCCCACTTCCCCACTCCCCCCCCCCCCCCCGCAAAGAAGTCTCTTTTGACACCTGAAATGAATGAGACTTAACTCTTTCACTCAGGCAGAATACATGTAAGGGTCCCTGCCCAAAGAAAAATGGGGATTTCTCTATAGCCCCTGCTTTTAAATTTCACCTGTTAATGGAGAGCATGCATACAAATGTACAACTCAATAAATGTTCAGAAACAATTTAATCTGATGGCTGCATGCAAAAAAAATAATAATTTAGTTTGAGTCCCTTTCTTGGTTGCTGTCTAGTGAATGCATAAGTTTTCCTTTCTTTTTCTTTTTCTTTTTCTTTTTCTTTTTTAATACAAGGAGCTGAATCACATGAGAATGAGGCTATGAAGATTTTAAACTCATGGACAGCATCAGCAGCAGTGACTAGGAAATTCTCTTTTAAAGTGGAAAAAAAAATGGTGGAGTAACATGGGATGGCCATATGCTGTTAAGTGAATAAAAGCAACCAAATATCAAATAATATTGTTTCTTAAGTCTACACCATTACCTATAAACATTCTACTTAATTACTTCTATGGGTGATAGTATGCAGGTTTTGAGGTCCTACCCAAACTCCAGAAGGTCATCTATAGTGTTCTAAGCAACTACCACCTACCAGTACTTGGCCTAGAAAATCTATATCATTATTTTATATCATTTATATTATCATTGCCATATTACATCAACTACATTAGTTATAAAAGATTCAAAAAACAAAGAACAAAATGACTTGAGAAGAGTGTGCCAGTGAAGATAATGTGAAGACTTGGACAAGATAAGCATTGTGAGAGCTAAGAGAATTTGTAAAGTATATTTTCCTAGGAAGGTTACTTTTCCCATTGAAGAAATCCCCTGCATTTGAGAAAAAGATACATACCCAAACTTCTGTTACTGCACCTGTTTGAGCTTTCATGAAATTTAATTAGAGATGACAGAAAAAGAACGCTCCTCTTGTGTCATTTCTTGTTAAAGAAACACCTGTAGTTGTTTAATAGTCACTTATTCTTGCATCATTACTTGCTTTTCTTTTAATAGAGCTTTTTTCTATCTCTGAACTGTTCCCTTGCATTAAATGCATGTACACGTGC
The DNA here is from genome assembly GCA_004026585.1 of Noctilio leporinus. NCBI lineage: Eukaryota > Metazoa > Chordata > Mammalia > Chiroptera > Noctilionidae > Noctilio > Noctilio leporinus. The sequence goes on along the minus strand of PVIW01001493.1, from coordinate 50,150 downwards.
ACACACACACACACACACACACACATGCACACATATAAGCAAGAACATTTATATTTCTCTAACCAGATATATTCTTATCATGTTCATTTTTCAGTGAGGCAATGATGTTGAAACCCATGGAAAACATGGGCATCAAGAGCTGTGTTGTTCACTTAGCTTGCTGAAGGTCAAAATGTGGTACCCCTGCAGAGGAAAGCCCTCTCGTGAGAGCATGTAATCATGTCAGGAACAGCGAAGACAACATGAGCTCCCCTCTCCAGAGCCTGTGTGATTGTCTGTGCTGGGAGGCAATAAGTAGTAGAGGGCATCTCTGAGGAAGTTCAGTCAGCTTTGGCGTGGTTCATTTATACCAGCATTCAGAAAAAGATGGTAATGCCACTGATTTTTTTAAACGCTTCTTTTCTGCAGCAGTGTTTTATAAATGGTTGTTGCATTAAAGAGTAAATGAAACTTCCCTGAACACACTCTACCATGCCTTTAGTGTCTTTACTGACACATCTGTGAAGACAAATGGATCCTAAAGAGCTAGTTGCAAACTAAGTGGGTCATATTTGTCTCCCAGGAATGTTTTATATGCTGCAAAATGTGACAAAGGCCATTACAGAGATTATACTTCCCAGCAATGAATCCAGTGTCCATCCAGTGCTATTCCAAACATTCAGACAATTGCTGTGGAACTAGCCATGGCCCAGAAAGCCAACAGTCGTTGACTTGCTTCCCTCATACCCTTCCCTGAAAGAAGGACAATGGCACTAAATTTTCCAAATGAAGAATGAGCATTGAAGATATATTTGAAAAATAACTTTTAAAATCTCACTTGTTTAAAGTGTAAAAAAGTGTTTTCAGAGTTTATGTTGATACTCCAATATAAGATTTTAATAATCAAGTAAAAAAAAAAAAAGTGGATTCCTCAAAATATATATAGTTGCTTTTCTCCTAAAATAAGCAGCTATGCAACCTATCTTTATAGATGTTAAATTAGTTAAGCCCAATCAACTAAAGCCCTTCTAGTATTTATTAAGAATTTCTAAACTGGGAATAGGGTCTCTGGTCCTGAGGATATTATGATAGTAAAATAAGACCACACACAGACAGCAAAAGTGTACAATCAGTGGTAGGTTATGTGGCACATTTCTAAAAGTAGTCCACTTACCAAAAGTAATCACTACCAATATTTCTGAGAAGTCTAATTCAAGGTGTTTGTTCAAGGATGAATTTGGCAAGTGTGAAATCGGGCTGTGCTTTTAAGACATTTGGCTGCAGTAATAAAGTACATGCTACTGATTAAAGCCCCACCAGACTCAGGCATGAGCACCACTCTTCGTGCAACATACCTGATAGCTCTGATTGGTTTCTCCTATCCTGTGTCTATGTTCCCATGCTGCTCAATGTTTTCAGCAGTTTTTTGAACCTTACATTCTAGCATCTCAACAATAAGAGATACCTTCTGTATCTCTTATGTCATTTTGCTTTACACCTGTATTAAGCCCTATTTCTCAAGTCTTGGTTAGAATCTCATGTGTTGTCTTCATTTACCTTTGGTGTTACCTCTGTGTGCTCCCAGGACAGGGCCATGTTGTACATGGGAGCAAATATTAAATGGAATGTTAGTCAGAATGGACCCCAAAACAAAACAATAAAAACAACAACAGCAACCTGTGTCTCTTATTTGCATACTTATTCTCCTGAAACCAATTGCCTACACATATTACAGTTCTTGTAAGTCTGATATTATAGTATTGTTTCATAATATGTTTGCATTTTGCATTGAAAACTGAATCTTAGCATTTTTATCCTACCCTTTGCCACATGAGCTAAGAGAAGCCACAATGCCTAGTGGAGAATCTGTACATCCCTATCAGTAAAGTTGCATGAAAGCAACAAAAAGTAGTGAGCGAACTTACTTTCTGTCAACTGAGAAGACCAATCAATGTCTTCCAGGAATGCTCTTATTTTAAAAGACTTGGGGTTGGCATTGCAGACAGGGGGAAATAGAATGGCTGAGAATTAATATAATAAAGAATTAGTCTTGCATTCCCCTGAAACCTTGTGCTTCTGTATGTTCCTTCCTTATAGGAAAACTCTAAATGTATTGCTTCTACCTGGATCCCAAATCACTTAACTACAGTTCAGTGTAGCAGTTACTTAGAAACAATACAGTTTGTTGTAATGTATGTTTCCCTCACCCTTAAAAGAAGGTGTATGGAGCCCTGGCTGGTAGCACAGTGGTTAGGGCGCCGGCCTGCGAACCCAAGGGTTGCAGGTTCGATTCCCCAGCCAGGGCACATAACCAGGTTGCAAACCAGGTCTCCAGTTAGGTCTGTGGCTGGAGGCAGGTGAAACGCAACAATACATTGATGTCTCTTTCCCTCTCTGCCTCTCTCCCTTCCTCTCTCTCTGGAAATAATAAAATCTTTAAAAAAAACAAAAAACAAAAAAGAAGGTGTATGTATTTAATATGATCACAATATTAGATATTTGCCTTCGTTATACAGTTTATTTAGTTATGATAGTAACTAGGAAAGAATTAATAATCAGGGATTGCTGTGAGTAATGAGAAAAAAGCCTAGTTTCCAGCAACCCAATCAGGAACAAAGACCAATTGACCGAATTGACTTGGAACAAAGCTGGACATTGGAAGATCTGGAGCTCAGGACAGCTGAGTCAAGTTGATCATTTAAGATCTTAAGTATGCAAGATCCCTGTCACAAAGAACATTAAAAATATTACAAAGTATGTAGAGCAGAACTAGATGAATTGTGCTTTAGCCAAGAGCTCTGAAGGTCTTAAACTGTGAGAAAAAAAAGAAAAGAAAACTCAACAAATAAAAGTATAACTGGAATTTCATCTGCAACAAAAGGATGTAATGCTTGTCTTTCTCTCCTTTCACTTAGAGTATTATTTTTCCAGTCCATGTTGTTGGAAAAGGTAACATTTTTTTCTTTTCCTTTTAATTAATTGTTGTTGTACTACATTTGTCTCATTTTCCCCCTTTTGTTTTCCCTGCTCCATTTACTCTATCCCCTTTCTCACAGTCAACCCATACCTGTTGTCCATGTCCATGGGTCATTTATATTAGTTTCTTGACTAAACTCTTCCCCTCCTTTCCCCTCCTTTCTCCCTATCCCTCCTCCCCTCTGGTCACTGTCATTCTGTTCCTTGTTTCCAAGCCTTGGTTCTATTTTACTTGTTTGTTTGTGTTGTTCATTAGTGTCCTGTATTAGGTGACATCATAGGGTATTTGTCTTTCACTGCCTGGCTTATTTTACTAAACATAATACTTTTCAGTTTCATCCATGCTATCACAAAGGTAGGAGTTCCTTTTTTATTTCTTTTGCATAGTATTCCATTGTGTATATGTACCGCTGATGAGCACTTAGGCTGTTTCCAGTGACTAACCCAAATGGTAAGATTTCATTCTTTCTCACAGCTGATTAGTATTCCATTGTGTAAATGTATGTGGAATCTAATCAACAAAGCAAACTAACGAACAAAATAGAAACAAGCTAAAAGATATCAAGAATGGGCTGACAGCTATCAGAGGGGTGGGGAGCAGTTGAGGAATTGGTTGAAAAAGGTAAAGGGATGAAGCAAAAAAATGTTTTAAAAATCTCATTGACTCAGAGGGGAAAGGGAGTAGGGGAGGCATAAGAGGGTAAAGAAGGTAGAAATTGTGGTTAAAACAATTGACTTTTGGTGGTGAACACAATACAATATACAGGATGTGCACAATCAATTGGCAATAGCTTTTCATCTCCCTATTTCCCATGCTTCTTATTAATTTTGAAAAACTATGTTTCTAAGGTTATGATTTAACATCATTGTTTCAGATATAAAGTATTCTGAGGGCAACCATCATGTCAAAGGAATATGATGTTAGAGCAACCATAGTTTCTGGACCGTGCGCAGGGCAAACTGCTGAGGAAATTGCGGATTTCAGTAGCATCCCTTTACGTACAGTTTACAATGTGAAGAAGATATATGATGCTGATCCTGATGTGGCCACACCAACAAGGAAAACACACAAGGTATGCAAGGTTTGCACAAGTTCAGATACTGTACACAAAATCCAGCAGATCATCAATGAAGATTCATGATGTTTACCTTGACGTTTTGAGAGAAGCAGGTGTACCATGGATGAAGCAAGTCACAAATGGACATCATTTTATCTTCCAACAAGATGATGCACTAGCACATAATGCCAAAAAGGTGCAAGAGTTTCTGGATGTTCCTGAATTCTGGTCAAAGAAAATCTGGCTGCCTAGTTCACCAGATGCAAATTCTTTTGACTATTATGTATGCAGTATTTGTAAGAGAGAAGTTAATAAACAACCTCATTCCAGTAAAGAGGCTGTTAAAGCTAAGATGGAAAACATGATGATATACATGGATAAAGAAAAGTTAATTAAAGTACGCTCAAAATTTCAAAGTTGAATTGAGTCTATTATTGCAGCAAATGGAGACTTTTTTGAACAATTAAAGACATAATGAAAAAATGAAAAAATAATAACAATAATTATGTTTATGTATTTACATATAAAATAAATTTATTTCAAAGTGTAACTCTTTTGTGGTATGTTTATTGTTCTGAAATTTTGCCAATTGATTGCATGCACACTTACAGATGATGTATAATCAAATTGTACACCTGAAACCTATATAATTTCATTACCCAATATGACTCCAACAAATTCAGTTTTCTTAAAAAAAAGAAAACATATATATATGGCAGAAAATGTAGCAGAAAAATAAGGCATAAATTTTCATATTTTGTATTCTGCTTTATATTATTTTTAAATGATTCATGTGGAATCACCTAGTTTATAATGCCATTATGTTAGTCATTTAACCTTACTAAGCACATATTGCAGCTTCTTACAAATAAATGTGCAAGAATGTGAAATATGTGCCCCTACAAACCAGGATTATATGAAAACATTCCATTTTATTTCATCTCATAAGAAAATTAGGATGTGACTTCTCTGTATAAGCGACAAACAGTCTTGAACACTTTGTTCAAGAAAATCCAATTCTACTAGCTGATGAAAGAGAGATCAAGCTTCCAACAGTTGTTACTTTGAGGACTCCCACTTGGCATCTTGTTTCAGTGTTTTCTGTAGATTCATATGAGAGAAAACTGCTTTATATTTTATTTATAGTCTCTTTAATGGAGGACATTTTCCTCTTTTTCTAAGCTCCCACATTGTATTTATAGGTGTCTGCTTAGCTTAATTCTGGGGTAGAAGTGATGTGTTTTAAAAAGCATAATTATATGTGATAATATAATCTTAGGAATTCCTAAAGTTGTTGAGTTATCGAAACCACATTTGATTCTATTTGTGAATTGTTTTCTTCTTTAGGAGTCCACCATTAAAAGTGTTTTGATTTCAATTTAAAATTTAATTTCTTGCTAAAATCTGGAAAAGATCCCATGTATTATGTTACTGTTTACCCTGGTTATTTATGCTGCACAATAATTAAAGAATATAAAAATTAGTACTCATTTTTTGTTGTACTTAGCTCCTTCTGTGGAAGTGAGGGAGAGAAACTCATTACAATTTACATACTTAATCAAAAAATAATATTGTAGGCAAAATAGCTATAAACCATGTAAATATTCAACATGAGCTACTATGTACAAAGGGAATTGCTTATTTACATTAAATATGTTAAACCCCAACCTCCAACTGATAAATTCATTTAAGCAGTTGGAAAATAAGTGCACTGCAAGATATTTAAATAGTTTTGTGTTCAGGGACACAGAAAAAAAGTTAGATTTCCGATTTGGCCAAAGCAGAATTGGAATCTCAATTCTCCCATTAACTATTATCTTGAACACATCATTTCTCTCAGTTTTCTTTTCTTCACCTGTAAAATCAGAAGAATGATAGATGAGTCTGCTACAATGAGTTCTGTATATTTTGAGGTATAAGACAGGTGCTCAATGAAAGATAATCATGTTTGGAAGTATCAAAAAGGGGAGAGCGAACAGGGCACCACACACTGTTGCAAATGAGCACATTAACTACAATCTATCATCTCTACTTAAATCCTTGAAGTCTCCAAATTGCCCCTCCAGAGACAAGAACTGTAATTCTCTCTTTCTATAGTTTCAATTAGCAAAAATATTCTACACCTGGAGAGTTCTTAAAAAAACCTATTTCACAGCTTCAGAGAAATCATGCAAAGTAACAAAATAGTAAATCATTTGAGAATCAAGACAAGAACTCAGTTGCTAAAGTTAAGGCATTCAATATTTTTACTTAATCACAGGAAATAAAAAACTTTCTATTATTACTATTATCCGATCATTTAGAAATTTGTACTCTGCTAGGCATTGTGTTAAAAATTGTGTACTCTCACAACAATAAGAAGTAGACATTAGAATCCTCTCTTTTATAGATATGACCATTGAGGCACAATGCTCAGAATACAAATCCTGTGGATATGTTGAATAAATAAATGATAAGTGAATATTCACTACATGATTATTGTCAGAAACATTACTCAGTACTACACAGCTTGAAGTTTGGTAGCACTTAATACTAGGGTTCTTTGTAGGATTGGAAACAGTAATACTGGCCAATACTGGCCTGATTCTATGCTGCTGGTCAGTGTTATGACTAGTACTAGAACTGAATCAACCCTGAACCTGTGCCAGACTTGGGCCCATGTGGCCAAGGGCTGAAAATAAGAGCCATCAAGAACTTAGGATCTAAATGCATTCAGTTGCACTTAGAATAGTGACTTTGATGAATTAATAGGAGTGTTCCTGTCCCACATTTGAAACACTTAGACATGCGGATTCCTAGGCCCTGTGCCAAAGCACAAAGGCAGGGTGTCAGGAGGCTGATCTGTGCTTGTCAGCCAGAGTTGGAAACAGCTGTGACTCTGATCACACCTGAGGATAAAGGGGAAGGTTAAAATTTTCCTTCTTTCTGTCTCATACCTAGAAAACAGAATTCTATTGGATTTGCTGAGTAAATAAATGGGTAGGTGAATTAATTGAATATTTCTGACAGATTTCCTAAATGAATATTTGCATTTTTCAAGTCTCAAATATACTCACTGGCTTTTATTATCCTCATTAATTTTCTAATCTGCTCAACTTGGCTCAGCCTCAGTCACCTGAGTGCCCACAGTCTCCTAACTCTTAAAAGTTACTTAAAAGATAGCTATGTAGAAATTGCAATGTCTTTGTGATTATAATTCTTATTTTAGTTTAAAAATTGGGTGCATAATTTAGACAAACTTCCTTCAGCTTTCCAAAAATAATAAATGTCAAAGTATGAAGTAGTTTAAGAAGTTTTCAAACAAAACAAGTGCCTTGAAGAAAAGAACCTGAAATAATTGAGCTCTAACTATCCTAGAAACATAGGGGAAAATCCTATTTGTCAAAACAAAGTGGGTGAAGAAGAGAATTTCACATGATTATTTTCCTTTGTTAAAATTCAAGCACTATATAATATAGAAATATGAATGAAAATTCTTGTGGTTCTGGATTCACTGAAGGAAAAATACACGAGGATAGGATAGAGCAAATCCTGCCAGTTGGTTTCACAAAATAGTTTATTATGGACTGAGAAACAACTAAAATATAAGCTTTCTGGCGAAGGGTATTTTTTTTTTTTTCTAGTTTACTCTCTGCTAGATCTCTAATGCTGAGAAGAACGGCACATTTAAAACAGTTGCTGTTTGATAATTGAAGGAGTAAAACAAGCTTATTACATTACGTAATTAAATATTGAGTGTAATGTTAAAGATGAAGCAGAAAGTATAATTTAATGAAAAGAAAGTTGCCAGCCAAACACATATAACTTTAGGTCTTGTTGTTACTTTTATTCTATATGGTTAATTATACTTTCCTGAAGATCTATATCCTAACACTGTTGATTTAGAGACATGAGCTCCTAACTCACATTGTCAAATATGAGTATCAATGCATTCTAATTGGTTAAAATGGTTGTTATATATTGTGGTTTATTTCATCTTCTGTTAGAGTTTTCTACTTTCTAAGTGGTACAATAATTTACTTTATTCAAACAGAAATCCTCTGAATATAAATATGTATCTTTATTGGTGTAAGCAACTCTAACAAAAATACAAACCTTTATGCTGTCTCTACTACTTGAAGCTGAAATTATTTATTGGTGAAAAATATGAATTTTTACATTGACTACATATGGGTTTGATCAGAACTCCCCGACAAAGTGACCTTAGGCAAATAACTTAAAAACACCATATCTCAATATTCTCACCTATTAAAAATGCAGGTAATATCACCTTAACTATTTTTGTGAAAATTGAGTAGATTATGAATACTTGGCACATACTAAACACTTCATTAACAATGCATTATTAAAAGCATCATCATCATCAGGATAAAGTGTATTCAACTTATGTTGGTTAAGCATCTACCACATATTATTCTTGGTGTTGCTGATACAACTAGAAACAAAACAATTAAATTTGCTTTGCATAGACCATTTGTTCCTATATATATAATATATTATATATATATATATTATACTAATATAGTATATTAGTATATATATTAGTATACTAATATAGTCTATAATATGTAGTATATAAATATAATATATAATATATAAATATATTATACTAATATTATAAATATTAACAAGGACACTCCTAGGTAATGTTCAATTAAAAATATTGCCTTTTTTCTGAAAAAAAAATTAACAAGAACAATATGTATGTAGTGTGCGTGATGATGCTGAGTACTCTTATGAAAATAAAACAGGACTCACTCCAGGATTTAGAGGAAAAGACTGTCACAAATTTAAATGAGATGGATAGGCAAAGCTTCATTTAGAATGTGACACTTAAATAAATGTATCTTCCCAAATTTGTATGTGTGTCCAAACATACAACCCTTCATATATATATTTTTTATATATATATATACAGTAGATATATATCCAAAATAAGTTATTATTATAAATTTATAAATTATAAATTTATGTTTATAATACATTGGTCATCTTAATTTATGCACACACACAAATATACATTATATATATTTTTAATTAAAACTTCCATATATTGTTTGTTTATATATTATACTTTTTATGTTTTTATACATAATTTATATATTTATACATATTTGTATATCCACATTTTCATATGTGCCTAATATATTTCACAGCATTTTCATAACTATTTTTTCTGCATTAGAAATGAACAATCTGATCTTACATTTTAGTTTAGCTTTTGCTAGATCAAGTTGTTCTCTAAAAGTGTAGTATCAGAATTTTTTCCATTAGCGTTAAGGAAGTTCTAGATACATAATGGTGTGGACAGCAGACATAGGGAGGCGCAGGGTTATTTGAGAAGCAAAATTACAGTAGGCTTTGTGCACTCATAATGGAGGGAAGGAAACTATCTAAACTGATTACTGGATGTCTAAGACAGAAGTAAGCATGAATCTATTATTGAGAAATTAGTGTCAGTTATATTCAGGATAACGTCCATGGTGTTAAAAGCAGAGAGAAAGTCAAGAAAACTTTTTTAGCACACGGAGCTTGACCTCAGCCAGCCTTTTGTATGATTTTCACTGAACCTTTGAAACCAAGGACTGACCAGACACCATCCCCAGCGGCTACCACTCCCCTCAGCCCAGCCAATTTCATGCCTGACAGATGGAGTGGGAAGTGGGGGGACCTTGACATTCATTATCAAATACAAAAGCTTACCGGTTAATTGCTTTTATTTTATGCTTAATGCAAGAAAAACACATCTGCTCTTTCAAATTAATGAAAATGGAAAAGCAAAGCAAATCTAGATGCATGCTTTGTTCACCAGAAAAAGGTAATCAACATTTTGCTAAGCAACACAGTTTTAATTATGTTAGTTAAGGTAGAAGATGAAATTGAGGGGTAAGGTCTTTTGTTGAATTAAAATTGATTGACTCCATAACGTGTCCTTAAATTGAAGAAAAGAAATAACTTGACCTTAGAAGCTATCATACTTATACAGCTTCCTCTAAAAAATATAATTTTCTCTTGGGGAAGTTTGATCGATCACTTCTAAGCACGATGTCAGCAAACATTATAATTTTCCAATAATTTGGACAGGCCTCATCTGAAAACAGAGATTGTTATTCAGACAACAGTGAAAGAAACATTATTTGCCACCCCAGTAGGGGAAAACAATAATTTCCAATGTATATGCAAAACAAAAAATATGTATAATACATTCCTTCTGGTTCAATTTATTAAAAAATAGAAGAGAGTAAGAAAGACTGACTTAGCAACACTGTGTTCTATGCATAATATTAATGTTTCTAAAGGAAGCCAACTAATTGGTCACATCAGTACTTTGCCAGCCTAGAAAGTCACACATGAGGCGCACCGTGTCCTTGACTGAAGAGCACACAAGCCAAAGCGCAGAAAAGACAATGTGTGTGGAACATTGGAATATATTTCTGAATACGTACTTGAAGACTTACTAGATATAAAGCTAAATTAGACATTGGATTGGCAATAAAAGAGAAAATTGATTTGACTTGTATTTTCCATTGTATTTCTAGGGAAAAAGAACTTTAATATTTAATTAAGTTTCAAATAGGCTTTCTGTGCCCTTTCCTAGTTCTTGTTTAACTTGATTCTCTACCACTACCCTCATTTCTGTCTCTCTCCCTCTCTCTCTCTCTCTCTCTCTCTCTCTCTCTCTCTCACACTGAACATTAACTTTAGACATAAACAAAATCAATAAAGAACTTAAATGGAGGAAACCTGACTCTATAATATTTATACAGTTAAAAAATGCCAGTCTAATATAAGTTCACTTAACTCTTATGTAAACAACCTGTATAGTTCAATTATTGCAGAAAGGGGTCCTTTTTACATTTTTACATCAACTGGGAAAATAAAGTAGAAAAGCTGCAGTTGGAAAATTGCTAGTCAGGCTCAATAAGAAAACGTGTCTTATGTTATTCATATCTTAATATACTCAGTGGCTCCAAAATTTGACCAAAAAGCCTTCATAGTTTTTGACCAATATTGCTGAGGTAGGTTGCAATAACCTGAAATGCATCTACCCTTCTCTAGTGGACGGGTCCATCCATACCACACTATGCACAACGTAGACCTCTTTCCGCTTCTCCTGAATGTATCTGTATGTGGGTATCTGTGCTGGGTAAATGGTAGGTGGGTCATTTATAAAAGATATAGTAATAATTGAACAACCTGGATGGTACTCAATGTCTACCCAGTGGTTTGTACCCTGTAGCTTTAGTTGTCTAGCTTGTGTGTACCGATATTTCTGACATTGTCTTGTAAGTTCCCTGTATATTTCTGCCATTGTCATGCTCTCACAAACCCCAGTTAAATGTTCAAGGACCTTTGTGTAACGGAAATGACAATAAACTCTGATGATAATATCATCTAAGATGTCATGTGGTTTGTTTATGAAAACAGAATTTTGTAATTATAAAGAATTGTGGTTCTTACCATGACAATTGCTTGATATGGGGGAAAATAACTTTTCCTGATTTTTACCATGAATTTTTTTAGTAATTATGGAAGGATTCAATTGAAGTGTGTTTATATTGTAAAAATGTGATATTAATGATATAAGAAATGTAAGGATTTAAAAACCCTTGTATGTTTTGGTATTCTTCAGCAATGAGGTAAGATTTAAGATATCTTTTTTTTCACCTAATTCCAATACATTGTCCTTAATATTAAATGCACTGTATGACTAAGATCCTATAATGTTATTCAATTATCAGTCATACTTCTGTCATAATTCCTAATGGCTTAGTCTTTGTAATAGTTACCAGTTCTTGGAAGATGGCTACAGGATTGCAGAGAAGTAGTGTGCGTTCTGGAAAATAGTCTTACTAAACACATTTGCATTTGATGGAAAGAGCAAAGTCAGTTTCAACTCTTTACATATTAATGGTATATTTCTAGGGTCAATGTTATTATTTTCTCATGGGAATATTAAATTAAATGGTTATATTTATCAATAATTATCTGAGTGCTACAACAAGAATAACACTATGGTAACTAGGAATTCAGTAGGGAAGCTATGACTGTTCCCATTGAATGTGTGAAAAAGTGTTATTTCATTTCTGTAAATAATAATTTTCTAAATGCCTACTATATTGTAATGTGTTATAACAGGCACAGGGAAAAGAGAGACAGTGGTAAAGTCATCCATGCTTTCAAGACATTTACATCAAAATAGAAATTATATATGTGTATATATATATATATATATATATATATATAATTAATAGGATAATTAATTATTAGGTAGGGCTGAATAAACATCACTTTCATTTAGATTACTTTATAATGCATGTTTTGTAGCAGTAAAACTGTTCACCTAATGATTTTTTTTTTTTTTAAGATTCTATTATTTCCACAGAGAGAAGAAGGGAGAGAGGCAGAGAGGGAAAGAGACATCAATGTATGGTTGCGTTTCACCTGCCTCCAGCCACAGACCTGACTGGAGACCTGGTTTGCAACCTGGTTATGTTCCCTGGCTGGGGAATGGAACCTGCAACCTTTGGGTTTGCAGGCCGGCGCCTTAACCACTGTGCTACCAGCCAGGGCCTAATGCTTTTTTTTTTTTTTTGTCAAGAAATTATACAACTCTCATCTTCTGTTTGATACTCTTTTTCTTTCTTTATTTTTTCTATTCTTTTCTTTCCCTTCTCTTTCTGGTATTACCCTACTTTACATCTTTTTATTTCTGGCGGTTATTTCTGGCATTACCCTACTTTACATCCTGAAACAGGGCATATTTCTGTAATAATATACTTGCTTTTTATATAGAGAGAATACCAGTTTACATTCCTCCCAGTAGAAATAAGCATTTCTTTTTTCTCCAAAATCTTTCCAACATTTATTATTACCTGTGTTGTTGACAATAGCTATTCTAACAAGTGTGAGGTAATAGTGTAGGATTTGCATTTCCTTAATAACTAGTAAAGCTGAACATCTTTTCATATACCTGTTGGCCATGTGTATGTCTCTTGTGAAACATGTTTATTCAGGTTTTCAGACCATTTTGTAACTGGGTACTTTGTTTGTTTGATGTATGAGTTCCTTATATATATTGGATATTAATCCTTATGTAGGAGCTGTTGTTTGTAAATATCATCTCCCATTTTGTTGGTTGCCCTTTTTGTGTGTGTGTGTGTGTGTGTGTGTGTGATGGTGGTTTCTCTTTTTGTGCAGAAGCTATTTATTTTGATTTAGTCCCATTCATTTATCTTTGCCTTTACTTCCCTTGACTCGGGTCAAATTCATAAAATGTTTTTAAGATCAAGGTCTATAAGTTTAGTTCCTATGTTTTCTTTTATGTTCAGATCTTATATTTAGTCTTTGATCCATTTCAAGTAAATTTTTGTACATGGACACAAACTGTAATCTATTTCATTCTTTTACATGAGGTTTTCCAATTTTCCTGGCACCATTTATTAAAGATGATTTCTTTTCTCCATTGTGTATTTTTGGCTCCTTTGTCAAAAATTTGCCCATGTACATATGATTTTATTTCTGTATGCTCAAATCTCTTCTATTGGTCTCTGTGTTGGATCTTTTGCCAATACCATGCCATTTTGCTTATTGTCACTTTGTAGTATAATTTGAAGCCTGGGAGAGTGATTACCTATGGCTTTGTTCTTCTTCCTTTTTTTTCCCCCCAGTATTGCTTTGACTATTTGGGTCTTCCGTTGTTTCATATAAAACTGATGTTATTTGTATATATCATATTTCTTTAAAGAATAACATTGGGATTTTAATGGGGATTGGATTAAATCTATATGTTGCTTTGGGCAATGTAGCCATTTTAACTATGTTGATTCTTCCAGTCCATAAACACTGAATGTCTTCCCATTTCACTGTGTCTTTTTCAATCTATTTTAACAATGCTTTATAGTTTTCAGGAAATAGGTTCTTCACAAATCAACTATTAACATTCCAAAATTTATACTTATCCTTCAAAATTCTTTATCCATCTGTATAGCTAGCTAGCTCTATCTCACTTTATATATAAAATAGGTAAATTGAAAATTATGTTTCTTGGTTTCCACTTTTCATAAACTAGCTATTAAAATCTTGCAAGAACAATAATTGATAGCATTAGCAGTAATGCTGATTCTTCAACCTTAGAGGCACTCTTTTTTTTTTTTAAGATTTTATTTCTTTATTTTTAGAGAGAAGGTAAGAGAGAGAGGCAGAGAGGGAGAGAAACATCAATGTATGGTTGCCTTTCACCTGCCTCCAGCTATGAAACTGGCTGGAGACCTGGCTTGCAACCTCATTATGTGCCCTGGCTGGGGAATCGAACCAGTGACCTTTGGGTTTGCAAGCTGACTCCTATCCACTGTACTACCAGCCAGGGCTAAATGGCACTCCTTTTTGAGCCATCTCCAAAGCTTGCTGATTTCACTCTCAGAATATTGTTGTGATTTTCTTAGAATAAGCCCTTTATACTGTGTGTAATTTTGAATGTCTAATTATACTCCTATGATACCAACAGGTCATATACATTTTAGTGTGTCTTCATGCCTATTTTTAAGTTTGGTCTAAGAACTGATTTCATTATTGCTTACCATCCATGAGATTGAAAACAGAGGAGATTTATAATCTTTAGATACCTGCCATCACCATCATACCATGCTACCAATATTTATAAAATTCTTTGATATTTCCTAATAACCATGGAATTAGTTACAGAACACCCACCAGCTTTGGCCCAGGTGTTTTTCTGGATGGGGCACCTCAACTTCATTCCTCCCAACCTAAAATAAAGGTGCTGTCCTGACACAATATCTTAATCGGTGTTCATCATTTCAATACTACACTGGTCTGTTTAGAGAAAATGTACAATAAGTGCTATATAGAACTAACTATACACAATGTACTTTTGAAGTGAAAATATAAGAACATTGAATGAGAAGCCATAGACAGCATTACTTATGAATGTATTTGAGATGAGCTTTAAAGAATAACCACGAGACTGATACATTTAATAAACTTAAAACATTTCCTTATGAAATTTTATTATTAACTTATTTTTATAAACAAAAAAGGGCTTTTTTAATTAAATAAAAATAAAAACAAAAAGTATGAGTGAAAGTTCTATAAGAGTAACAAGAAAGATCATTCTGAGCAGAACTCACTCAAAAAAATACCAGGAAGCCTGAAAGTACATGATTATTTCTAAATCGTGATTAACTTGTTAGGAAACATTTGAAAATATGTGCGGAATCTTGTGACATAAAGTGCACAGTGTCCAATTTCTAAACACTATCAGGAGTACAGCATAATAATTAGATAATCATATACTTTACAAAGTGTTCCCAATATTTCCAGTACCCACCACACACCATAGATAACTTATTACAATATTATTGACTATATACCCTATGCATCCAGATGATTTGGTAACTATCAAATGGTACATTTTAATCCTTTTGTCTCTTTCAACCAGGCTCCCAACCCCCTCCCATCTGGTAACCACCAGGTTGTTCTTGGTGTCTATGAGTCTGTTTCAGTTTTGTTTGTTCATTTATTTTATTCTTTAGATTCTACATATAAGTAAAATCTTTTGGTATTTGCCCTTCTCTGACTTATTTCATAGTATAATACCCTCTAGGTCCATCCATGGTGTCACAAATGTGATTTCATTCTTTTTCCCCCCTTTTTTTTTTGGCTAAGTAATATTTCATTGTACTTGTATACTACTGCTGTTTTATCTTCTCATATATTTATGGTCACTTGGATTGTTTCCATGTACTGGCTATCGTAAATAATGCTGCAATGGACATAGGTTTGAATTAATCTTTTAGGTTTCTTCAGATAAATTCCCAGAAGCAGAATCACTGGTTCGTAAGACAGTTCCACTTTTACATTTTTGAGGAACCCCCATGTTGTTTTTTGTAGTGCCTGCACCAGTCTGCATGCCTACCAACAGTGCATAAGGGTCCCCTTCCCTCTGCACTCTTGTGTATTTGTCATTGTGTACTTATTGATGATAGCCACTGTGACAGTTATGGAGTAGGATCTTATTGTAGTTTTAATTTTCGTTTCTCCAATCATTAGTGATGTTGCGCACCTTTTCATGTCTTTTGACCATCTGTATGTCCTCCTTGGTTTCTTAAGGTGCTGTCTGCATATTTTAATTGGATTGTTAATTTATTTTTTTAGTGTTGAGGAGTATGAGTTCTTTATATGTATTGGATATTAACTTCTTATGATATGTATCATTGGTGAATATCTTGTTCTATCCAGTATATTGTCTTTTCATTTTGTTGGTGGTTTCCTTTGATGTGTACAAATTTAGAGTTTGATGTAGTACCACTTGTTTATTTTTTGTTTTGTTTCTTCTCACTGAAGTGAGATATCAGAAAATATGTTGCTGAAAAAATTCAGAGATTTTATTGTCCATTTTCTTCTAGAAGTTTTATGATTTTGATTCTTACAGTTAAGTCTTTAATTCATGTTGAGTTTATTTTTGTATATAGTATACAAAGGTGATATAGTTTCATTTGTTTGCATGTATCATCTATTCAATATACCCAGAACCTCAAAAGGGATTTTAAAAAATAGTAAGAAATAAAAGGGAGGTTTCAGAGAGTGTATAAATTTTTACCATGTAGGAAACTTACACATTTGATGATAAACAATAATATAGAAGAATTAACTCAGGTTACGCCATATTGCTACTAAATCCCTAAATTACTCCAGTCTTCATTCAAATTTCACCCACATCTCAAAGATCTATTCAATCCTACCTGTTTTAAGTATCATCCACTTTCTAATATTATTATAATTGCCCTTTGAATTACTTTTGGTATTCCTAAAGTAGCTTTTCAGTACACAAGGTCTGTCCAATAAGTACCCAGCCATATAATATGAAAAATAGAAACATTTATTAAAGAAGATAGAAGATACAAGACACATTGTACATGGGATGTTGAAACTTCAGCCCCCTTCATAGTAGGTACTTTGGGACCTCACACAGTTCTTCTAGTACCTCTTTCACTGTCCAAATCACTCTGCAAAACCCTTTATTGGAATCGCCATCAGCTGCCCCATCATATTTTTCTGAATCTCAGTTGACATTCTGAAATCTCCTCCCTGTCACAAGTGATTTTAGCTTTGGGAAAAGCCAGAAATCTCAGGGTGCCAAATAATTTGCTAATTATTTTTAGCAAATCATTAGCAGCTGCAGCACAATGTTCCATCTGCTCCTGTAGCAGAAGCTACAGAACAAATTTTGCCATGATTCTGCATCAAAATCTTGGACATAGTAGTGTTTGGAATCCCCACATCAGCTCCTAGTTCTCCCACTGTCAGTCGCTGACCTTTGCGATTGCAGTCCATACACGGTTAATATTCTCAGGACTTCTGCTTGTTGTGGGCTTTCCAGAATGTGGATCATTTTTAACAGGTTCTCAACGCTTTTTGAACCATTTGTGCTGCACTTTTATTTGTGTTGCACCCATTGCATTGTCCCAGAAAGCCTTCGGGATCATCCAAATCGTTTCCCTGGAAGAATATTCAAGTTTAACATAAAATGTGATGTAGATTTGTTGCTCTACTCATTAATTTTGAATGTGGTGGCTACACAATACATGTGCTCATTCAGAGGTGTCTACCGTCCCCACTGACTAGTACAGTGAAGTCTTCATTGTTCATACATGCACATTCCAGTCCACTCTTCTTGGCTGCCAGATTAAATTGATGTTGTTCATACCATTCTTGTTATATTAACAATGGTTGGACTTTTTCTGAACAGACCTCATATAGTAAATACCTGCCAGTGAGAGGCACAATACTGCATGTGTGTGCACATGCCTAGACATGTGCACATGTGTGTATATTACCAGGGAAAGCAAATTGTTTCCACTATTTGAGTATATTTGCAGGAACTCCACTCTATTCAGTCTTACTGATCTGAAAATATTACATGAACAAACTTAGGGAGAAAGTGTAATTTCACAAACTAATTATTTTTGTTCTTATAAACCTTACATCCTTAAATAAATTGTATACTCCTATGTAGTAATAGTATGTTTTTGTTTGTTTGTTTGTTTGTTTGGTCATGTCTATCATAATTGTTATTGGGTGATTAATGTATTGACCTATGTAGCATTATCTTTTCAACTGTTCGACTTTAATGTAATTTTTGTCATTACACAGAGTCACAGTATATTAACCAGAAAGGGGATATATGTGACCCAAACTCCAATTTTATTATAAATTATTGCCCAGAAAAGCAACATGAATGATTAAACATCACAAACCAAGTTCTTTGAGACTAAATCTGGTCAGTATGGTGCATCACAGTGGAAAGCAGTGAGAATTCATTGTATGCCTAATATTTATTTATTTATTTTAAAATAATTTATTTATTATTTTGAGAGAGAGAGAGGGAGAGAGACATCAATGTGTGGTGGCCTTTCACCTGCCTCCAGCTAAGGACCTGACTGGAGATCTGGCTTGCAACCTGGTTATGTGCCCTGACTGGGGAATTGAACCAGTGACCTTTGGGTTGGTAGGCCGGCACCTTGTCCACTGTGCCACCAGCCAGGCATTGCATGCCTAATATTTAAATGGCAGATAATATCAATTTATATTCCTACCATTGTATCCTAGCTCTCAAGTAGATAACAGAATTTAATACTGTTTTGAGAAGTTTATTTTTATCATCAATTGACTTTACTGAGTGCTTTGTAAGATGAAAATATTTATTCAAATATCTATTTAAAATTGCTCATTTTCAAGCAATAAAAATAAAATTCACTTTTTAATTTGTTTGAATTCTCTAACATTACAATAAACAAGTAAATAACTAAAAACACTTCTATAGATTTTTACTAATTAACCAGCATATTCTTTAAGGAGAAAGAAAATGGATCTTTTATATGTATGTATTTTCCTAGCATAAAATCAAATAATAGGTTATTATAATTTATTGTTTTTATATACTCATGGTTTTAAAGGAATACAACTCTTCTGTGAGCCAGCTGTGATTAAATTCTAGCTTTCCATGATGGGAGGTAAGAGACATACTCACCATGACCCATGTGAGTATGTCCGAGTTAGATACTTTAACTTATCATTGTTCTCTCCACTGCTGAGTCAGTCCAAATACTCTCCAAGACTTGTGCAGCCACTGTTAATTAACCAGTTTCGCCAAATTAAATAAAATCTATTTAATGTCCCTTAGATGAACAATCACTTAACATTAAATTACTTCTCCTTTTTTTACTTTGGTTTAGCTAATTTTTTCAAATTTGGCAATTAAGTTTTAATATAATAGTAAATCATATGTCCCTTAAGTGTCTGTCATGGCACAGTGTAATGTAATTTATGCTCTACATTCACATAAAAAATCAAATTAACAGATTTCTGTTGTGTATTTAATGTCTGCCAAACACTGCCCCATTCTAAATATCAGAGATCAGATCTTGGGAAAAGTATATAAAGACATTACTTGATTAAAAGGCTAAAATGAATTTTAGTGTTTGTAAATTTTGCAAAAGTTCAAAGATGAGAAAAATTATTTTGGCTTTAGAAGTTTCAAAGGCTTTATAGAAAATTGATTACTTAAATTAGACATAGGAAAGTTGCTAAATTTGTAATTTTCTAAGTTTAATATCAGAAGTTAAAAATGCATTTAATACATTCAACCTATCAAACATCACAACTTAGCCTAACCTACTTTAAACGTGCTCAGAACACTGAACATTATTAGCCTACAGTTGGGCAGTTATCTTGAGTTTCTTCTCAAGAGTGTCTTCCTTGTCTTCTCACCAGGAGCAGGAAACACAGGTGGTCATTCCATAGACAAGATGGGATGCAAAACACAATGTTTTTTTTTTTTTTAACTGCAGACAACACAGTACACCCCTAGAGTATTTGCTGCTTACCCTCATGATCCTCAAGATCACACAGTTTATGGGGAGTATGGGCTTGCTGCTGCTGCCCAGCATCCCAAATTGTATTGTCCTGTGTATTGCTAGTACGGGAAAAAGTCAGAATTCAACAGCTGAAGTGTGGTTTCTACTGAATGTATATTTTCACACCATCATACAGTTAAAAAATCATTACATCTTACTGTTATGAGTCAAGGATCTTCTGTACATTTTAGTATGTGAATGTAGGGTGTAAAGTAAGTAGTTCTCCCTTACTTACTGTTCCCCTTCCTGCAGTTTCAGTTACCCATGTCCACTGAAATAAGAAAATATTAAAGGGAAAATTTCAGATACTATAAGACAGAGAGAGAATGGGAGAGACCACATCATGTAACTTTTATTATAGTATATTTTTATGATTGCTTTATTGTTAGGTATTGCTGTTAACCTCTCACTATGCCTAATTTATAAGTTAAACTTGATCATAGGTATGTATGTATACATAAGAAAAAACATAATACATATAGGGTTTGGTCTTATCCATGATTTCTGGCATCTACTAAAGATCCTGAGAAGCAGTAGAAAAGGGGAGACTACGTATATAGCAATTTACTTTAAAAACAAGAGGAACTAATAGACCGCACTCATTTCATATTCATATAAAAAATGTCATTGCTATCAGCAGTCCCCAACATTTTTGACACCAGGAACTGGTTTGGTGGAAGGCCATTTTTCCATAGAGCAGGGGGTGAGGTGGGGAGAGGTTAGCAGGAGGCAGAGCTCACTGTGGTAAAGCCAGCAAAGCTTTGAGGGCAGCCGCCCCTCCCCCCACAATCACCCAGTGCTGTTCTTTACAGGTCCCAGACAGCAACCAGTCCACTACCTGGGGGTTGGGGACCCCTGACCTACAAGGTAGGGCTTACCTTGTTCATAAAATTTTGAAAAAAAAAAATTGAAAAATTGTAAGTACTTTCTCGAACATAAAGTAAATTGCTCCTATAATATCCACTTTTTTCAACCTCTATGTACCCTAAAAATATGGATTTAGGTTAAACTAGATTAATACAAATAATATCTTAGAATAATGGAAATTAAAAAAATATATTTTAAGTGATTAGTCTTTTTTTAAATTTAATTTTATTGTTGTTGTATTACATCCATCCCCTTTTTGCTCCCCTCTCTCCTCTTACCCACCCACCCATTTTCCCCCAAAGTCAATCCCACCTGTTGTCCATGCCAATGGTTCCTCCATACTAGGTTCTTGTCTAAACTGCTCCCTTTCCTTGCCGCTTCCTCCCCCTCCCCCCAACCCACTTCCCCCTGCCCACTGAAGGCCTATTCACTGTATTCCTATAATTGGTTCTGTTTTGCTTGTTGTTAGTTTTGTTCATTATTGTCCTGTAATGGGTGAGATCATATGGCATTTGTCCTTCACTGACTGGCTTATTTCACTATGCATAATACTTTCTAGTTCTATCCATGTTGTTGCAAAAGGTAGGAGTTCCTTCTTTCTTTCTGCTGTGTAGTATTCCATTGTGTATTAAATGTACCAAAGTTTTTTGATCCAATCACCCACTGATGGGCACTTGGGCTGTTTCCAGCACTTGACTATTGTAAATAGTGCTGCTATGAATATAGGGGTACATAGGTTCTTACGAATTGGTGTTTCGGGATTCTTTGGATATAGTCCTAGTAGTGGAATTGCTGGATCAAAAGGCAGTTCCATTTTTAGTTTTTTAAGGAAACCCCATACTGTTTTCCACAGTGGCTGCACCAGCCTGCATTCCCACCAATAGTGCACCAGGGTTCCCTTTGCCCCACATCCTCACCAACACTGTTGTTTGTTGATTTGTTGATGATTGCCATTCTGACAGGTGTGAGGTGGTACCTTATTGTGGTTTTAATTTGCATCTCTTTGATGACTAGTGATGTTGAGCATTCTTTCATATGCCTCTGGGCCCTTTGTATGTCTTCCTCATTGAGTTGTCTGTTCAGGTCTTTTGCCCATTTTTTAATTGGGCTGTCTGTCTCCCTAGTGTTGATTTGCATTAGTTCTTTATATATTTTGGAGATTAAACCCTTGTCTGAGGTATCATTGTCAATTATGTTTTCCCATACAGTTGGTTCCCTTTGAATTTTGCTGATCTTTTCTTTAGCTGAACAGAAACTTTTCAATTTGATATAGTCCCATTTGTTGATTTATTCTTTTATTTCCTTTGCCCTTGGTGAAGTATCAGTAAACATATTTCTGCATAGGATATCCAAAAGTTTACTGCCTATATTTTTCTTCAGGACTTTATGGTGGCACTGCTTATGTTTAAATCCTTTATGCATCCTGAGTTTATTCTGGTGTATGGTATAAGTTGGTGGTCTAGCTTTATCTTTTTGCATGTTGCTGTCCAGTTCTCCCAACACCATTTGTTGAAGAGACTGTTTTTACTCCATTGGATGTTCCTTCCCCCTTTGTCAAATATTAGTTGACCATAGAATCCTGGGTTAATTTCTGGACTCCTATTCTGTTCCATTGATCTATATGTCTATTCTTATGCCAGTACCAGATAGTTTTGATGACAGTAGCCTTGTAGTATTGTTTGAAGTCCAGTATTGTGATTCCTTGTACCTTGTTCTTCTTTCTCAAGATTGTTGTGGCTATTTGTGGCTATTTGTGGGTGTTTTCGGCTCCATATAAATGTTTGAAGTATTTTTTCTATGTCTGTGAAGTCTGTCATTGGTATTTTAATTGGGATTGCATTGAATCTGTAGATTGCTTTGGGTAA
Source organism: Noctilio leporinus (assembly GCA_004026585.1). NCBI lineage: Eukaryota > Metazoa > Chordata > Mammalia > Chiroptera > Noctilionidae > Noctilio > Noctilio leporinus. The sequence goes on along the minus strand of PVIW01001493.1, from coordinate 27,467 downwards.
TATGGACCTTTTAATGATGTTAATTCTTCCCATCCATGAACATGGTATATGCTTCCATTTATTTGTATCTTCTTTGATTTCTTTCTTCATTGTTCTGTGGTTTTCTGAGCACAGGTCTTTTACCTCCTTAGTTAAGTTTATTCCTAGGTACTATATTTTTCTTGTTGCTATGGTAAATGGGATTTGTTTTTTCGCTTCTATTTCTGTTGTTTCATTATTGGTATACAAAAATGCTTTTGATTTCTAGATATTGACTTTCTATCCAGCTGTTTAAGTGATTAGTCTTAACCTAAACTTAAAAGTCAAATTGCTTAAATGGCCTTGGCTGGTTGCACAGTGGATAAGGCATCAGTCTGTAAACCCAAAGGTTGCTGTTTCAATTCCCAGCCAGGGCACATAACCAGGTAGCAAGCCAGGTCTTCAGCCAGGTCTGTAACTGGAGGCAGATGAAAGGCAACCATACATTGATGTCTCTCTCCCTCTCTGCCTCTGTTCCTTCCCCTCTCTCTAAAAATAATAAAGAGAATCTTTAAAAAATAAAAAAAATATTTAAAATCATTGCTCAAATGTGTAATAACATGTCATAGCAAGTTTATGACAAAGCCTAGAATTCAATCATTTTAATGACACATCTCAATTTTACAAATTTTAGGATAACCAAAGATTCTTAATTATTTAGTCCATACTCAGGGAGCAGGGTACCTTTGATCATTTCTCAGGTCAATTTAGTTATTTAATTATGTATGTATATATAAATATAAGCATAAATATAAATATAGTAAATTATATGCATATATTGGTCTCACAAAACTCCCTTGAGATTAGGTCACTTGGAATAAGTAATATGAAAGTTGTGTAATCTCATGATGTATTTTTATCACTTTATCACTGTTTAGCATTCTGCATAACATAAAATAAATATTAAATTAACAGATGTCTCAATTTGAAAAAAGAGGACAATTTTATTTATTTTTTTATGTTTGAAGATTTAAAAAAATAATAATAATGCAAGATTTCTTGTTATCAACCTGCTCAAAAAAGAGTACACTGTTTTATCCAGGAATACATAAAGTGGACTACTTAAAACTGATAGAAGCCATGAGCCTATAAAAGAAAATGTGTCCTTAAAACTCTAGATAATTTTATTCGTCTTACTTATAATTAAAAATAATCAATTCACAAGAGTGTCACATTTATTACACATTGATTTTATAGTCCCAGGCACTACTTATTAAGTGTTCTCTTTTGTAATGCCATTTAAAAATATTTTACGTGAGGTATGTACAGAGTTGTTCTGTATTAAACAAAGTTGGCAATTTAAATTTATAATTTTGGGCTAAGGATTAATTCATTTAAGTGATAGTTAAGAAAAATGCAATTAAGTAATTCCCTTAAAAGAAAAATAAACAAAAAAACAAGCTCAAGATTTCATCTCTTCTATGGCTACATGATAAAGTAATTATGCAATCAGCAATTAATCACTTCTGAATGACAATAAGGATATTGTAATTCTGGAAAATAATGTATTCTGCTAAAATGGTTGGGTAATAACCAACCTAACAGAAGCATTGAGATAATAGAGAAAAGGCAATGAAAATAAGTTGTGCTTCTCTAGAAAAGCAAACACAATTAACATGCAAATAAACAAATTAGTGAATGTGATCTTTGAATGTATATTAAAGTGGAACAAACTTTGTTAAAAAGTTTTTATTTTGGTTTCCGCAAGGATGGTGTCTTCCTTTGTCTTGGTTATGGGTTATTAATATTCACTAACAAGTTAGTCTATTATAAAACTTAAATAATAAAACAACCATAGTCTAAAAGAAAGACTATGCAAATAAAATTAAATGAATTAAGATTTATAGTGATTATTATGATAAAATTAAATATTACCCCATACACACTAGCTATTGCCATTTTTCTATCTACCTGGAAGATAGCTTCAGTTATCTTATGCACATTCCTTCTTAAAAACAGCTGAGAAATAACAAAAGAATAAGGTACTCCTACCTCCAAATCTCATTTATGCATTTCCTTAATATTGTCAACAAATCACCAAGCTCCTAAAAAATTTTAAGAGATATCCCACAATATTTTTGTTTGGATCCAGTGTGATAAGTTGTAAGATTAGCCATAAGAATAGTTAGACTAAATATGTTATAGAAATAGAAATTAGATAGAGGATAGATAGATATTTATTTTTCTTATTCAGTTCTACCATAAATCTACCTACCATATTTTCCTTTATTATAAGGTCTTATAATTTTGCATATTAGCATAGCAGATTTGTATTTTTATAGTTTTCTTTTTTTTCCTTTTAAGATTTTATTAACCCTGGCTGGTGGCCCAGTGGATGACACCGGCCTGCGAACCCAAAGGTCACTGGTTCAATTCCCAACCAGGGCACATAGTCAGATCTCCAGCCAGGTTTGTAGCTGGAGGGAGGTGAAAGGCGACCTTCCATTGATGTTTCTCTCCCTCTCTGCCTCCCTCCCTTCCCCTCTCTCCAAAAGTAATAAATAAAATCTTTAAAAAATATATTTTATTTTCAGAGAGAAGGATGGGGAGGGAGGAAGAAAGGGAGAGAAACAACAATGTATGGTCGCCTTTCACCTGCCTTCAGCTAAGGACCTGCCTGGAGACCTGGCTTGCAACCTGGTTATGTGCCCTGAGAATTGAACTAGCAACCTTTGTGTTTACAGGCTGCCACCAATCCACTGAGCCACCAGCCAGGGTGTGGTTTTAGTTTTTAGTTTTCTTTTTTTTTTTTTTTTAAGATTTTATTTATTATTATTAGAGAGAGGGGAAGGAAGAGCGGCAGAGAGGGAGAGAAACATCAATGTATGGTTGCCTTTCACCTGCCTTCAGCTACAGAGCTGGCTGGAGATTTGGCTTGCACCCTGATTATGTGTGCCCTGGCTGGGAATCGAACCAGTGACATTTGGGTTCTGGTTTTAATTTTCATATTTTCCACAGCTATCTAAATTATTAATGGGCAAGGATATTTTTAAGCTTTTAATATGTATGTTTTTGCCTATATTAATATAGGCAGGCAATGGTACAATTTCATAGGAAAAATAAAAATTTATAGGATCTACTCTTAAATTAAATACAAAGTAAATAGATTTAATGCAAAAGCAATAACTTTGATAGCCAGATTAACTCAGGCCAGTTGCCTTTGTCTTAAGAATATATTTATAAGGCTTTAGGAAATGTTAGTTTTCTTTAGAAAATTTGGTGCTAGAATGAAGAGGAGTTGGTACTAAGAGAATAAAAAAAGGTAAAGTATTAAAGCTGATGGTTTATAATTATATAAAGATTGACACATGATGTGAATCTGAAAAATATTGAATAAAGATTCAATGATTTACACTGACCTAAGAAACATCTGGGGTGCTTGCTATAAATGAAAATTCCAGGTGCAGATTCAGTTGAGACTAGAAGTAGAGTACAGGAATCACCCTTAGGTGACTTAGTTTCATCATGTTTGAGAATTATTAGACTTGCTTCAAACATAATATCACATAAGTCTCATTGAGCTCTAGATTCTTCATAGGAAATTAAAAATCATGAATCCTTATAAAGTAATGTAGAACACTGTAGTTTCAAGAACTCACTTATGTTACATTCTATCAATTAATTGCTGTGTTCCTTTTATTAGCTCTTATCCATAAGGCTTTCTTTCATCCATAAATTAACTAGGATCTAAGTTGTTTTTCTAAATGAATGAGGCACACCTCTTGAACATTTTGTCAAAAATACTAAAGTCTTCTGAAGTTAAAGTATATAGTGAAGTTTTTGAAGTTGAGGAGAGGCAAAACTGGTCATTTGGTGTTAATTCTAACTATGCTTTTCAACGGGTTTGTTCATTTTCTTAGGTACAATATCTTCAATAAAGATGGTATTAGAGAAATTTCTTCTTTTAGGAAAATGGGACAGAAATATTTTCCCTGTTACTTCTATAACTCAGAACCTTGAACATTAAATGTAAAACAGTCATGGTAAGATTCGATGCTGAAGAGAAGGACTAATAAACCAGGGAGGGCCCTCATAACCTGAAGAACAGCATGGCAGTGGATTCCCTCTTTATTTTTCATTTTTCCTATATTTGGCCTTATATATCCCAGACATAGAACTGAAGGAGCAGAAAATCCCAAAATGACAATGAATACAGATTAAATTGCCCAACAAGAGTCTGCTTACTTCATTCAGAGGACCAAACAAAGAGATCAAAGGTATCAAGAAAGATATATTCTATAATATAATAATATAGTATAATAAATATAATTAATATAGTATAATATAGTATAATAAATATAAATAATATGATACCTAGAGCAACTGCTAAGAAAGCTATACAAGTATATGTGCTCAAAATGCTATAGGTTAATCAAAATGGAAGTTAAAAAATTGTTCAAGTAACTCAAAGAAAGGTAGAAACAATTTTTTAAAGATTTTATTTATTACTTTTAGAGGGAAGGGTAGGGAGAGAGGCAGAGAGGGAGAGAGACATCAATGTATGGTTGCCTTTCACAACCTGATTATGTGCCCTGGCTGGGGAATCAAACCAGCGACTTTTGGGTTCGCAGGCCGAGCCTTCTCCACTGTGCCATCAGCCAGGGCTAGGGAAACAATTTAAAGAATAAATAGGAACAAAATATAAAATACCTAACAGAAGCCTAAAACATTAATAATCATACTATATATTTCATGTACAAAACAGGTTAAAAGTAAAAAAAATGGAAAACTATCAATCAATCTAAGGGAAAGAAAAGTGGCTATATCTGCTCAAGTATATTTTAGACCAAAGAAATGAGACATAAGAGGAATGTTACTTAACGAGTAAAAAGTTGTTCTACCAAGAAGACTTAGTAATCCTCACTGTGTATATAAAAAATAGCAGAGCTGTGAAATATTTGGAGCAAAAATTCATAGAATTAAAAGCAAAAATAGACAAATTTACCATTGCACTTTAATACTTCAGCACCCTTTTCTTAAAATCAACTAGGACAACTACATTAAAATCAGCAGAACTATAGAAGTAACTAAGTACACAACCAACTGATAGGCTCTAATCAATGTTTATCAAATAGTTTATATAAAAGGAAACTACATGGTTTATAAATTCTCACAGAATATATATCAAGGTAGACTATATCAAGATCATAAAACAAACACTAGAAATTTGAAAAGAATTTAAATTACATAGAGTGTGATCTCCAATTAAAATTGGAGTCATGAAAACTGTATTAATATGATTTGAGAAGCTGACAGTAGGCAGTCATTAAATGGTGAATTTTCTGGGTGTCAAAGGAAAAAAGAAAATCATATTATACTATATAGTATAATATATAGTATTATAATACCTATATGGTACACATTGGTAGTTACAGAATAGACAGGGGGATGTTAAGACCAAAGGAAATAGGAAAGCCAAAGAACTTATAGGCATGACTCATGGACATGAACTAAGGGGGCATTGCTGGAAGAAATGGGGTACTGAGTGGAGGGGGACAAAGGGAGGAAACTTGGGACCACTGTAATAGCAAAATAAATAAAATATATTAATTTAAAAAGTAAAATAAAAATAAAATTGACTCAAGCTGGAAAGCAGTAACAGAAAAATAAGAAAGATTCAAAACTCTTGAACAACACACACACTTTTTAATTATCCATGGTTCAAAGAGGAAGTCTCAAGGGAAATCAAGATTTATAATGAACAAAATGAAAATACACGATGTCCAAATTGGTTTGGATACAGCTAAATCAGTGTTGAAATGGAAATTTTGAGCCCTAGATGTATGTGTAAAAGTTGAGAAATTGTCTCAATTTAATAATCTAATCTTACAAAACAAGAACCTAGAAAAAATGTGGTAAACTAAACCAAAATGAACAAAGAAGGGAAATAAGTGAGAGCAGAATGTATAAATAATTCTCAAAGTATAAAATAAAAGAAGCAAACAGAAAATGGGCAAAAGATATGAATCAGCCATGATCAGGGAAATTGTACATGCAACAACCTGAATGAATTTCCAGAGAATAATAAGTGAAAAATCCAATTTGAAGAGATTACATATTGTATTATTCCACTTATATAAAATCCTTTAAATGAGACAAATATTGAATAGATAAACAGATTAGTGATTATAAGAAATAGATATGATTTGAAAACATGAAAGACCCTTTGTGGTAATGAAAATGTTGTTTCTTGACTACATCTAAGCCCTCTGTCAGCTGTAAACATCAAAGAATCAATGTGAATAGGGCTTTTTTTTTTTTCTTAAAGATTTTATTTCATTATTTTCAGAAAGAGGGGAAGGGAGAGAGTCAGAGAGGGAGAGAGGCATCTATATATGGTAGAAGTTTCTTAAATTTGAATGCACATCTGACCTAAGTGAGATCTCCCATACTCCTTCACTTGTTTTTTTCCAATTCCCTATTATTAGCATTGATTGACAAGCTACATGCCTTCAATTTACCTCTTTCAATAAAATATCATTGAGAACAAAGAACAAGGCCTTTGGCCTTGAGCCACTGGCCAGCAGACCTTTTTCCCCTTACAACACAAGCTGTTTGGGACAGTTTTATTTCATCCACAGTGGCGCTTGGGGGTCTCTGCAGACAGAGGTCTCCTACAATGTGGTAGGAGGAAAGTAATAGAAATATATAAAATAAGATAAGCCCCACCCATTTCACAGTGCTGCCTGTGAAACCTTAACTGAATCTTTCCCAAAAAGTGACTATTGTACTGATTCAACTTGGTCATCTATACAAGAATATCTTTCTTCAAACTTTTAGCATGTAAATAAAAGGGAATAGGGTAAGCTGACTTCATTCTTTCTTAATAGAAGATATACTAAAAACATGAAAATAGAAGATGGTCAAAGGAAAAACAGTAAAAGTAACTATTGTTTTTACCTCTAACTAAATTCAACTCTAACCTGACCTAATTATTGCTATAATTAGAATTGTTGCTTTGTTTTTCAATGAAGTGTTCTGTAGATAAGTCAGTATTATTCTTTCATTATTCTGATAGGCTAAATAAATTTAGATGCACAATGTTTGTGTTCAATATAAGTAGTTTTGGACATTCCCTATCTCATTCTATTCCTCCACCAAGATTGAGAAACAATCACGGGAAAAGACATTCTTTTGAAATGCAGTATATGTAAAAATTTTAGTTTAAAAAGTAAAGTGATCCAAGTTTTAGCTTAAATAATGGTTTTTACACTCTTTTAATGAGCTTTCCTCTAGAAAATCCTGCAAAGTATGGGCTGAAAGGGCAGTTCTTATTTGTGAACTATCCCAATCTTAACATATCCAAGATGAGCAAATTTGCTTTGATGCTTTAATGAAAACTTATATTTCTTTATACTGAATCATTTACTGCCTGTGATGTGGACATTTCTGTTCCTACTGCATAGTGGTAAGTTGTGAAGGATAATAAATTAGGTCCTGGGCCAATTAGGAGTAAGTCAAAGCTGGAACCTCATCCCACTTTTGAAAGGACAAAATTAATTCTCCACTTGACCTTCACTGTAGATCTCAACTTAGACAGCATAATGGATCCATATGAGGAGCTTTTTCACAAAACAAAAAAAGAAGAAAGAAAGAAGGAAAGAAAGAAAGAAAGAAAGAAAGAAAGAAAGAAAGAAAGAAAGAAAGAAAGAAAGAAAGAAAGAAAGAAAGAAAGAAAGAGAAAGGAAGGAAGGAAGGAAGGAAGGAAGGAAGGAAGGAAGGAAGGAAGGAAAGGAAGGAAGGAAGGAAGGAAGGAAAGGAAGGAAGGAAGGAAGGAAGAAAGAAAGAAAGAAAATAAAAGAAAAAAGAAAAAGAAAGAAAGAAAGGAAACTTATTCCTACTACCTCTCCCCACAAGTCAATTGAACCAGAATGTCTGTGGATACAGTCAATTTTGAGAATCTTTGGTATATTGTCTTAGTTCACTTAAGCTGTACACTAAGGTTTAGGGCTCAATCTAATTAGGTCTAGCATAGTGCTCAATTTAAGCCTGCATATACATTTCTTGTTCCATTTACAAGAGTGAAAATAGCCATTTGTGGCTGGAACTCGAGCATCCAGATTCCTGAGTTCCTGCTATTAATCTCTACACCTTACATGGCATTTCTTTTGGTCAGAGATCAAGCAGTAAAGCAGAACCAATAGAGTACACATACAAATCTATTTATATAATTTAATTGCTTAGCAACACTTCTGTGTTTTCATAATTGGGTCACCCAAATATGTAAATCTTAACATGCATGTGAGAGAGAAAAAAGGGAGAGTTATATAACTTATATAGGTGTGTACACAATATACTATATTTATATTTATTATACACATGAGCAATGGTGTGGTGATTGTGGTGGGAGGGGTTAATGGATATATACAGCTAAAAGTAATTAATAATTTTTAAATTAATATTTAATAACTATATAATATGTATATTTATATACGTAGGAAATTCAGAGGCTAGCTAAGCAATCATGAGATTGCCCCTATATCTAGTGCTAGAATGCAGATGCAACAGGCAGAAAGAAAGGTAAGATTTTGTGAGCCTGGACCCCCATGACATGAGCAGAAACCCTAACAAGAAAGGACTGAAACCCATATCAATTCCTATTTCCTCTGAAGGTATCTTGCAGAAGTTGGGAATCTAGGTCCTGGAGCTGAACACACATAGCGCTCTGATACAAAAGTCATAGAAACTGAAGACACATATGGGAAGAAGGTAGAGCACTTGCAGGTCCAGCTGCTGCTTCCCCCCAGCAAGGTGCATCAGTATATCAGCAGCAGGGGCATGCATGTAGGGGTCCCAGAACTTAGAAACATTCTATAGTTTTCTCTCCTCTCTATATTCCAGAGTCTCCGCATCTCATCTGGAGGGCTTTAGTCTCTTCAAAAGGATGTTAAATTAATTAACTCAGAAGCACCTTGAATATTCTCCATTATAATTAATTCAAAATCAACTAAAAACATCTGCAAAATACCTCCACAGGAACATCTATAGTGGTGTTTGACAAATAACTAGGAAAAGGTGTATTCATGCTACAAAATGGCTGTTGCCTTCCACTCTACACCAAATCTCATGAGAGAATTTCCCTTGTAGTTCACCCTAATAAAAAATAATAGAAAGGAAATTCTTCTGATTTTATTTTAGCCTATCCAAGTTGGCATATCACAAGTCCATCAGTCATGGCTTTTATTAATCAATAGCAGTGTCTAAACTCTTTGGGTATAAAAGAAATATCTGGTTTATGTAAGTAGATATTCAAATGCTCAAGTTGTGAGTTCCATTCCTGGTTGGGGTGTGTTTGAGAAGGTGTCTCATTGATGTCCTTCCCTCTCTTCTCTCTTTGTCTTTCACTCTTTTTCTCTCTTTCCCTTCATTCTTCCCTTCCTGTCTCTCTAAAAGCAATGAGAAAGTGTCCTTGGCTGAGGAAAATATTAAATTAAAAAAAAGAGAAATATCTGTACATTAGAGTACTTAAAATGCACAGCTCATTTTGGGAAGCTTCACATCTAGTGATTACTGACCTTCTAAAGAGAAACACCTCAGATAAGCCTTACATATGCTTTATCCCTTGCTTTCCTGTTAATGTTTTTTGTATCTTCCAAGTTTCACATGGAAAATTAATAAAAGTATTGCAACTCAAAATAGCCTCCTGGGTCTTAGTTTAGTTCTCTTTCCTTTATGCTTCTATCACTGGAGTAAGGAAATCAAAATGTTATTGACTTGGTAAAACATTTATACAGGCATCCAGACCTCCTGTGATGTCTTTAGCTCCACTGACATGAGATACCTGGTTTTTATTAACAATGGCCAATTTTGCTTGTGGGATTGAACTGATTGTGCAATGATCTATTCAACTGCTCACTCATCTGCAAAAAATCAATTTAGCTAGTCATGTAGTTATGCCTCCCACTCTCACTAATTACTGAAAATGAATCCAGTTTCTATTTAAAATATCCATAAAGGGGAGGATTCAGCCAAAAAGGCAGAAATTCAAGAGGTATTTGGAAAGAAATCACTCATCCTCTTCCATTCATTTGGAGGTTGAATTGTAATTAACAACAGGCTAGTGAATGTGTTGTAAATGTCCTCATAATGGACTGATCCTAACCAAAGTTGTGAACTGACAATTTATTTATTTCTAGGGCCAAAAACTATTCAAGACAAACACTGGCATAAAATATACTTACAGCGGATGACAAAAGCAGGTTTATAGTTGTGATATTATTATATTATTATTTATTATTATTGCATCATTTATTTGTATTTCAGCTGTAAGCCTATTTGATAGGTAGTGAAATGGGGTACAGGGTGAAAGGTGCCCAGTGTTCCCTGAAGCCTATGATTGGGGGATGAGCAAGGGGAGTGGGGATGATTCTATGGTTTGGATAACAAAAGGGCAATCTGCTAGCTAGATGATACCTGTGCTACTGCCCTGGGGCAAAAGGTGTGTAGTGACTTTCAGAATGTATCCCAACTGTGACAGAGCTGGGGAAGGCAGAAGCCCCAGGATCACTGAGCCACTCTTGCCCTGACTAAAAATGGCAGCCGAAAGAATGTAAACATTACAGAGAAACTGGCAAAATGTAGTTCACTGTGGGAGGAGTTGGAGATGAGGTCACATAGGAAGTTCCGGGTCAGGATTTAGAGAAGGGCAGCCGTGATGGGGAGAGGGGCCATAATGTAGCAGGCATGGGTGAAGCAGCAAGCGGCTATGAAGTGCTTAGAGATGACCTGACTGTGCAGCCCAGGCTAGTGAGAAAGCAGGCATCGCTGCTGCATTGATCATGAGTGATCCAGCTGATTCCAAAGCCACAAAGAACGCTGTCTTGCAGACCCAGACTCTATCTGGACTCATGGAACTAGACATACAGAGAGGACATTCTCTTAGGACTTGTGCCTCTGCAGAACTCCACCATAGTCCAGGGCAACACGGCAAATGTATTCCTGAATATAGTGTGAAGGCTGAGAAAATCCTGAAGGTCAGAGCTGCTGCCAAAGGATGAGGACTTTAAAACCCACAGTGTACCTTCCAGAGGAAATGGAGAACTATTTGTGCAGCAGACTTAAGCACAAATAAGATGGGGAACTATTGGGTTTGGTTTGGCATAATAGCCTTTTGGGGAGCAACAGAAGTGCTGGGTATCATGGGAGAGCAGAGCTCCAAGCCCCTAAGGTTGGAATAAAGACATATACCAAGGCACCATATAAACAAGCCTTGGTTTGTTCACTGACAGTAGTAGCTACTAGGAAGTCTTTAAAGCTGTCAAGTGGGTACTACAATTATCTGAGCTAAAGAAGTATAATAAGCAGGACCTGGCATTTTTCTTAGATGTTTCCTGAATAGCAGTGTGAACATGATGAGGGTAAGTCTCTAGTCCCTTACTCATCAAATTCAGGATTACTAATGAATTTGATGATGCTATGTATAAAAAGGAACACAAAAGGAATGCATGTAGAAATAACACATTATGTTTTAAATAGAGTTAGTTTAACCTGTCTATGAATAATCCAGATATGGAGACTTTTTTCATGTAGTTGTTTGCTGTTTGTTAGAGTGGGTATGTTTATGTTTATGTATCTATATGTGTATGTTTCAGGAGCCAGCTTTTATTCCAATGATAAAGAAGTGAAAGTCATTAATATGTTAACAGTAATTGAAACCACAGACGAAATGAAGCTCACCAAATGCAAATATGCAAATTGGAATTGAAGGAGCGCACATCTTTCCTGTGACATTGTTAAACATGTATGTTTGTATATTTTTGTCTTTTAATTTTCTATTACAGTTGCCCCAGTTTTCTCCAGTTGCTCTTCCCTGTGCCATCCACTATCCTCTGTCCTGCTTGCACAGTCAATCCCCACCCTATTGCCCATGTCCATGGGTCATTAATATATAATTTTTGACTAGACTTTTCCCCTTCCATCCTCCTTTATTCCCCTCACTTCTCCCCTCTAGTCACTGTCAGACATTCCTTGTTTCCATGGCTCTGGTTCTGTTTTGTACATTAGGTTCCTGTTATAGGTGAAATCACATGGTATTTATCTTTCACTGTCTGATTCATTTCACTAAGCATAATACTTTCCAGTTTCATCCATGCTGTCTCAGAAGGTAGGAGTTTCTTCTTTCTTTCTTATGTGCAGTATTCCATTGTCTAAATATACCACAGTTTTTTAATCCACTCATCTGATGGACACTTAAGCTATTTCCAGCACTTGGCTATTGTAATTATTGCTGCTATGAACATTGGGGTGCATAGGTTCTTTTGAATTGGTGTTTCAGGATTCTGTGGGTATAATCCCAGCAGTGGATTCACTGAATCAAGAGGCAGTTTCTTTTATTTTTTTTAGGAAATTTCATACTGTTTTCCATAGTGGCTGCACCAGCCTGCATTCCCACAAAAAATGCACTAAGGTTCCCTTTTCTCCACACCCTTGGAATCAACAAAGATTGATTGGTTAATGATGGCCATTCTGACCAGTTGTTTTAATTTGCATCTCTGATGGCTAGTGATGTTGAGTATCCTTTCACGTGCCTATGGGTCCTCTGTATGTCCTCCTTAGGGAAGTGTCTGTTAGGTTCTTTTCCCATTTTTTAATCATATTTTTTGACTTCCAGGTGCTGAGTCATATGAGCTCTTTATATGTTTTGGAGATCAAACTCTTGTTTGAGGTATCATTGGCAAACATGCTTTCTCATACAGTTGCTTCCCTTTTAATTTTGCGGATATTTTCTTTAGCCTTACAGGAACTTTTTAATTTGTTGTAGTCCCATTTGTTTATTTCTTCCTTTATTTCCCTTACCCTAGAGGATATATTGGTGAAAATATTGCTGCATGGGATATCTGAGATTTGACTGTTTTTCTCTAGGACTTTTATGGTGTAATAACTTATGCTTATGTCTTTTATCCATTTTGAGTTTACTTGAAGTATGGTGTAGGTGGTGGTATATTTTCATTATTTTGCTTATATCATTCCAGTTCTCTCCACACCATTTGTTTAAGAGACTATTTTTACTCTATTTTGTGGCCCTTTCCCTTTGTCAAATATTGAGTGATCATAGTGAGTTTATTTCTGGGCTGTCAATTCTGTTCTGTTGATCTATGGTCTGTTCTTATGCCAGTACCAGACTGTCTTGATTTCATTAGCCTTGTAGTAGAGTTTGACATCTGGTATTGTGATTCTTCCTACTTTGTTTGTCTCTCTCAAGATTGCTATGGCTATTCAGAGTCATTTTTGGCTCCATATAAATTATTAAAATACTTGTTTTAAATGTGTGAAATATGTCATTGGTATTTTAAATGGGATTGTATTGAACCTATAAATTGCTTTGGGTAGTATGGCCATTTTAATGATGTTAATTCTTCCCATCCATGCACATAGTATATGCTTCCATTTATTTGCTCTTCCTTAATTTCTTTCTTCAGTGTTCTGCCGTTTTCCTAGTATAACTCTTTTACCTTCTTGACTAAGTTTATTCCAAGGTACTTAATTTTTCTTGTTGCTATATTAAGTGGGATACTTTTTTTTCTGGTTTCTGTTTATGATATTTTGTTGGTGGTGTACAAAAATGCCTTCAATTTCTGAATATTGACTTTTTATCCTACTATGTTGATAAATTTGCCTATTAGGTCAAGTAGTTTTATTGGTGGAGCCTATAGGGTTGTCTATGTACACAATCATGACATCTTCAAATAATGACAGTTTTATTTTATCCTTTCCAATTTGAATGACTTTTATTTCTTTTTTTAAATTTAATTTTATTGTTGTTGTATTAAATTCATCCCATTTCTACCCGCTATCCTCTCCTTCCCCAACCTTCCATTCCTCCCCAAAGTCAATCCCAGTTGTTGTCCTTGTCCATGGGTCATTCATGCTAGTATCTTTTTTTAAAAAAAGATTTTATTTATTGTTTTTAGAGAGAAGGGAAGGGATAGAGGTGGAGAGGGACAGATAGAGATATTAATGTATGGCTTGCCTTTCACCTGCCTCCAGGTACAGACCTGGCTGGAGACCTGGCTTGCAACCTGGCTGGGAATCGAACCAGCGACCTTTGGGTTCGCAGGCCAGCACCTTATCCACTGTACCACCAGCCAGGGCCATGCTAGTTTCTTGACTAAACTGCTCCCCTTCTTTGCCTCCTTCTTTCCCCTACCCCTCCCCTCTGCACACTGAATATCTGTTCCTTGTATTCATGTCTCTGGTTTTGTTTTGCTTGTTTATTTGTATTGTTCATTAATTTCTTGTAATGGGCGAGATCATATGGTATTTGTCTTTGACTGACTGGCTTATTTCACTAAGCATAATACTTTCCAGTTTCATCCATGTTGTTGCAAGGGCTAGAAGTTCCTTCTTTCTTTCTGCTGTGTAGTATTCCATTGTGTAAATGTACCAAAGTTTTTTGATCCATTCATCCACTGATGGGCACTTAGGCTGTTTCCAGCACTTGGCTATTGTAAATAGAACTGCTATGAGCATAGGGGTACATAGGTTCTTATGAATTGGTGTTTTAGGGTATAGTTTTTGGGGTATAGTCCTAGTAGTGGAGCTGCTGGATCAAAAGATAGTTCCATTTTTAATTATTTAAGGAAACTCCATACTATTTTCCATAGTGGCTGCACCAGTCTGCATTCCCACCAGCAGTGCACCAGGGTTCCCTTTTCCTCACATCCTAGCCAGCACTTGTTTGTTGATTTGTTGATGATTGCCATTCTGACAGATATGAGGTGATATCTTACTGTGGTTTTAATTTGCATTTCTCTGATGGCTAGTGATATTGAGCATTCTTTCATGTGCCTTTGGGCCCTTTGTATGTCCTCCTCAGAGAGTTGTCTGTTTAGGTACTTTGACCATTTTTTAATTGGGCTGTCAGTCTCCTGGTGTTGAGTAACATAAGTTCTTTATATATTTTAGAGATCAAATTCTTGTCTGAGGTTTCATTGGCTAATATGTTTTCCCATACAGTTGGTTCCCTTTTAATTTTGCTGATGTTTTCTTTAGCTGAACAGAGTATTTTCAGTTTGCTATAGTCCCACTTGTTTATTTGTTCCTTTATTTCCTTTACCCTTGGAGAAGTATCTATCAGTAAACATATTTCTGCATGGGATATATGAAATTCCACTTCCTATGTTTTCCTCTAGGACTTTGTTAGTGTCACTACTTATGTTTAAGTCCTTTATCCATTTTGAGTTTATTCTGGTGTATGGTGTAAGTTGGTGGTCTAGTTTTATTTTCATGTCCTTGTCTAGTTTTCCCAAAACCACTTCTTGAAGAGACTATTTTTACTTCATTTTATGTTCCTTTCCCCTTTGTTGAATATTAATTGACCATAGAGTCATGAGTTTATTTTTGGGCTCTCTATTATGTTCCATTGATTTATATGTCTATTCTTATGACAGTATCAGATTGTTTTTATTACAGTTGCCTTGTAGTATACGTAGTTTGATATCTGGTATTGTGATCCCTCCTACCTTATTCTTCTTTCTCAAGATTGCTGTGGCTATTCATGGGCATTTTGGGCTCCATATAAAATTTTGAAGTATTTTTTCTATATCTGTGAAGTATGTCATTGGTATTTTAATTGAGATTGCATTAAATCTATAGATTGCTTTAGTTAGTATGGACATTTTAATGATGTTAATTCTTCCCATCCATGAACATGGTTTATGCTTCCATTTATTTATATCTTCCTTAATTTCTTTCCTCAGTGTTCTGTAATTTTCTGAGCACAAGTCTTTTATCTCCTTTGTTAAGTTTTTCCCTAAGTACTTTCTTTTTCTTGGCTATGATAAATGGGATTTGTTTTCTAGATTCTGTCTCTGATATCTCATTATTGGTATTTAAAAATGCCTTTGATTTCTGGATATTGACTTTATATCCAGCTATTTTGCCAAATTTGCTTATGAGGTTGAGTAGGTTTTTGGTGAATTCTATCAGGGTTTGTATGTATACTACCATGTCATCTACAAAGAATGATAGTTTTACTCCATCCTTTCCAATTTCGATGCCTTTTATTTCTTTTTCTTGTCTGGTCACTGTGGCCAGAACTTCCAATCCTATGTTGAATAAAAGTGGTGAAAGTACACACCCTTGTCTTGTTACTGATTTTAGGGGGAGAGCTTTAAGGTTTTCCACATTGAGTATGTTGTTGACTGTGGGATTGTTTTATATGGTTTTATTATGCTGAGATATACTCTCTCTATTTCCACTTTGATGAGTGTATTTGTTATAAATGGTGCTTTACTTTGTCAAATGCTTTGAAAAGGGCAGGGATTAGCTCTTCCCTAAATGTTTGGTAAAATTCAACAGTGAAACAATTCAGTTCATTGCTTTTATTTCCTGGAGTTTTTTGATTACTGCATCAATTTCACTAGTTGTTATTAACTTACTTATTCAGGATTTCCTGATTCAGTTTTGGAAGATTATAAGTTTCTAGAAAATTGTCAATTTCTTTAAGGTTTCCAAATTTCTTGGCCTATAGTTTTTCAAAGTAATTTCTTACAATCCTTTGTATTTCTATGGTACTGATTGTGACTTCTCTCTTTTTCTGATTTTATTTATTTGGATCCTCTCTCTTTTTTTCTTGATAAGTCTGGTTAAAGGCTTATCAATTTTGTTTATCTTTTTTTTTTTTTAAGATTTTATTTATTATTTTTAGAGAGAAGGGAAGGGAGGAAGGCAGATAGGGAGAGAAACATCAATGTATGGTTGCCTTTCACTTGCCACCAGCTACAGACCTGGCTGGAGACCTGGCTTGCAACCTTGTTATGTGCCCTGGTTGGGAATCAAACCAGTGACTTTTGGGTTCACAGGCAGGCACCTTATCCACTGTGCCACCAGCCAGGGCTCCAGACAGCCTTTCTTAAACATGTATGTCTCTATTTTATAATAACTCCACACAGAATGTCCCTTGTAATATCCTTGCAAGTTTCTCCCTTGTGACAACTTTATTATTAAATAGCATTGATACTTAAACTTTAATTTGTCACATTTACTTAGACAAGCCTTTCTTTCAGTCATTGATCTATACTCTTCCACTTGACATTTTGCACTTCAAATTTGGTTAGTTATCTATTAGCTTATGATGCCTGCACCCAAGCTAAGAATTGATAAGGACACCCATTTTGTTTAATATATCTTTAATCTTTGACTTTTTAAAAAAAGATTTTATTTATTATTTTTAGAGAGAGGGGAAAGGAGAGAGGCAGAGAGGGAGAGAGACATCAATGTATGATTGCCTTTCACCTGCCTCCAGCTACAGACCTGGCTGGAGACCTGGCTGGAGACTTGGCTTGCAGTCTGGTTATGTGCCCTGGCTGGGAATTGAACAGTGACCTTTAGGTTCATAGGCTGGTTCTTTATCCACTGTGCCACCAGCCAGGGCTGACTTTTTGAAAATATATTTTAATTAATTGGGTCAAATTGAGGTTGATTCCAAATTGCAAATAATTGTTCCCAACTAATTTTCAAAAATTTTCACAAGCTTTGTGTAACTGAGAATAGCAAATATTTCAGTTTGCTGTAGTTCTTTTTTACAAAGAAAGTACAAGAATGAATGTGAAAAAAAAATGCATCACTTACTTGTCTAATTACAACTCACATAAGAAACGATGTTTCAGAATTTCATTTATTTTAAAATCTTTATTAGCTGTCCATTGTGTTACTAAGCATCATCAATATCAAAATTTATTGCTTTCTCATTGGAACATTGTTAATTGAAATTTTTTGCATCCCTTCCTATTATGAGAAAATGTTTCACAATATAGTCTTTCTTATAAGCCAGCTTCCAGCCTTTGTGATGGACCTGAGGTGCCAGGTCACCTACATGGCCAACAGCACTACAGGCAACACTGATACCAAGGAATAACAGTGAGTTAACACAGGTGACTCTTCTATTCACTCAGCTTTTAATAATGCAGATTCAATCCCAATTCTTCATTACCCAAGAATAAATAGCTCAGAAACAATCAGCAATAACATCACACAAGAGAATTGGAGGGTAATGAACCTGAGTCCCAGAGAAGGTAGCTTGTCACAGTCTTGCAAGGCAGAGTCTACAGCAGCTTTACAGTTAGAAGGGTTGATGGGAGCATCTCTTGGCCATCTCAGCTCCTCTCAGCTGTCTCAGTTGTCTGCTGGAAGGCCTTTGTTTTCATATTCTTGTATGATGCAATGTTGTATTAGCCTCTGATTAACACATATTGTTTTGTCTCACCTCAATAAGCACATGTTGATTATATCACTCTACTGTGCATTTTCTGAGATTGTAGTATTACTTTTCAGATAAGCATATGTTGTCTATTTTGCTCTATTGCTCATGGTCTGAGAGGGTGTTACCCTTCAGGTAAGCATGCATTGTCTACCATGTTGCACTGCACATGCATCATCCTTCTAAGTCATTACTCTACTGTGCATGTGGTAAACCTGGCTTCCCTCCATGCTATCTAAGTTGACAAGACTGATATCATCTTAGTAAAGTACTGCCCTCCAAAATTCCATTTACTTGGGACAGTGTAACCTGTATTTATTAGTAAACATTCCTCTAGAATGAGATGATTAAAAGGAGATCCATTCTCTTCTCTGAAGGCTACATGTACATGTTAAGTGAAGGAATGGAGATACCAGAAGCCATGACATGAAAAGGTAATGGTTCTTGAATGACCCATAACAAATTAGGATTTGTTAAGGAATAAAGTTTTATTGACTAAGCTAATGACATTTACTTCAGCAGTTTCCATTATTTATGTAAATTAATGGAGCTTTTCCCTTGTCACTATTAGAATAGAAATTTAATAACCATCTACTCATTTGGGATAAGTATCAGATTTACCTAGAAAACTTTAAAACTGTGACTATCTGGCTTAGATATCTTAGTTTGATGGTGAATGCATAGTATGCATGTGTATATCTCAAAAAATTACATATATTCTGTTGCTTATTTCTAGTTATAATTCTATAAGCTTCTTATCTTATAAGGGGCACATTAACCTTCACAATCACCAACTTTGTTATACCTACATCCATCACTGCAAGATACAGGGATGTGATATTTTTATAATTTGAAATAATTATGATTTATTATTTTTAGCTCAAAATTCTAGATAACATATCCCATGAGTATAAAAACAAAGTAACCTCTGAATATATATTTTAGAGAAAAGGAAAATCTTAACTAATATAGTCATATAGATGACCACTTGGCCAAAAATTGTTCAGTTTCCCAAGATATTATTTAAACACATATCTTGCATTTTCTTGCATTTAAAAAAATTTCTAGCAAAAAAAACACAAATAATTCAAATTCATTTGGTATTATCTAAAGGAAGACAGTTTTCTTGATCTCCTGCTTCATCTCTGAAATGGAGTAAGAAGACAAAGATATACTGAATGATAATACTACTTAAAATACCTCAGCTGGGTCAGTTGATAAAAGAAATATCCACATAACTTTACAGACATACAAATTTATAATCACAGAGTGTGAGCTACAGATTAAATCACCATAAAATTCTTCAAGTTACTTGTTCATTCATAATTCAACAAATATCTATTGAGCACCTACTGTGTTTCAAGCCTAGAAATTGATAGTAAAAATATCTATGTCATCTTTTCTTTATAGTGAGGCAGAGTTCACAATATTTTTACCACCTAATGTCAAAGAATAGGCACTATCATAACAGTAAGCACAACAGTCTTGGTTCATGTTTGGAGCAAACAAGTCATGAGTTCTAAACCATGTAGGCCCTCCTTTGTGCAAGAAATACAGTATCAAGACAGCAAGGGAGGAGCTTAAGCTAGGAGAAATTAAATAAGAATTAAAATGCATACCAATGCATTCATTTGTTTACTATTATTTGTGTTATTCACACATAATAAAAATAGTCAGCACCAGAAAAGTAAAAATAAATCTAGAAAACAAGAGTAGTAGTGATCTGTTTGTGTAAGCAGTTTGCTAAGTGACTGTAGCCTTGTGGTTGGAAGGTTTTGGAAACAGGTTAGACCACTACTCAAGTTTGGATGCAAAAGGAAAATTGTATAAAAAGGAGAAAATTTAATTTAATTTATATTTTGAAATGTGACATTAATAAATTATAGTTACAAAGGTATGTTATACCTGGGGTTATTTTATTGGCGAGTTGTACATATCAAAATTGTTAGTAAAAGTTTGTAATTTCACAGTGTATGACAAGATAACATGGTCAACAAAGGCATATATTACATATGTCAACAATATGCCCTGAACTTTGTGATGGTTCTTCACCTGACGATATGAAGAATCAGTAGGTTTATGGTAACCTAATTATGGTAAATAAATGCTTGTGCAGTAATGACAAACTAACTGCTTTAGAGATTTTGGAATTAGTCTGGTACATAGTCGTTGACTCCACCTGGTTTTTCTCACAGTCCTTGTCTGTCAATTTATCAGGCCACAATATGTGATGTCCTGTGACACAAGATTAAATGAGATAATTCATGTGGAAAATCTCTGAAAGTTGTAGACTATGTACTCATTTATGTGCTGCATTATGCATGAGCAAGTGTGATGTTTTAAACAAAATGGGCTGGATAGTAGATCACTTGTTATTTCATTGGCACTGGGAATAAATTCCTGCCTAATATTATTCACAAAAAATTGCTAGAGGAGCCTATATTTTGGGGTTAGAGATTGTCCTTGCAGGGAAAACCAGTGTTCTATTTGAAAATGTCATCGTCTTGTGGAAGCTGATACACTATGTTACTAGTCATTTCCATATTAAAATAAAATAGCATATTTGTCTTTTTCTCTGATACTGCCTTAGATGACAAAATGCTAAACAAGGATCTTGTAGGAAAAAACAGACAGAATATGTAACAGAGTAGACTTCACTAGAGGGGGCAAAAGTAGTTAAATGTTTCTGGTTAGCAGGAGGAAATTAAAATGAATGAGTACTGGCAAAAGAGTCAGGAGAATCCTATCCACATCTTGGTGTGGCCACTGACTGTTTTTATGGCTTTGAAAATCTATAATTCATTCTAAATGTACATATTTTAATAGCAATATTGTGAAAGTGCTAAAATTTTAAGTAGTTAAGATGTGAGCACATTCGAGGAAGAACTTGCTTCTGTTCAAAAGATTACAAATAGATGGTAATTATGGTTAATTATTGTCATAAGATTTTACCATTGTGCATCTATTAGCTCTAATAGTTTATGAGTCTTTATTTTGCCTTATTTTCTTTAAAATTTATTATTGATTCTATAACTGGACTTTATTAAGTAATAATAAAATCTTAGTTTCCAAGTAATTATAAAAATTCACCCTCCAAAAGAGAATTTAAACTTCAATGAATAATGCTTCCAAGATTAACTGTAATGAGTAAGAAACAAATAAATTAGGAGACTTTAAAGAGAAATAAAAAAACACTATGGGCAAAACACTTTTTGGATAGACAAATGTGCAGAATTTAAATATATGTAACACATGTTTTGCAAACTGCTACAAAATTTTTTTCCAGATGGTATCTTTTATTTGGAAGTTGAAAGTACTAGGGAGTAATTAATTAGTAATGAATTAGATTTACTATGGTCTATTCATCCATTTAAATTATCTACTGTATCTCCAAATTTTGGTACATTGCTTAAAGTCAGTGATCTATAAGTTATAGAGGCAAAAGACAAACAGAATTGATTGGAAAATAAAATGTAGACTTGAGAGAGAAATTTGTGCTCTAAAACATCTTTTCCAGATGATACTCAGATTTCTTTACATGTCACCTTTCTTATTTAATCTACTTCTGTCTTCTGATATTGAGCTGTTCTCTTATGTCTGATGTCTCATGTCTTGCCTTCATGAATTAGGTTTATAAAACACACATCAACTAGACAAAGGAAGGAATTGAAACTTCTGTTTTGGTTTAGTTTTGTATCACTTAGGACTATTTTCACACATGCTACAAAATATACAATTTTTAAAGTTATTTTTTTGAGTTTGCATTAATTACTTAAAAAATTTATGAATCTAACCTTTAGGCCTACAAGGTTCCTTTTAGGTTGTTGATCCTATATCACAGCATGCATTAAGCATCATGGGGAAAGGATTCCTTTTCCATATCACTCAGTCTTGGTTTCTGAAGGGCTCTCAACAAAACCTTGCATACACCTCAGTCATTACAAATGACCATGTATTCTGGTCTCTTGGTTATCCTTTACCTGTACTTTGTAACTTGTTAGATTTTAAAAGGACTTTCCTTTTTAATTAATTAATTAATGAGTGTTGGATTAGGCTTTTGTAGTATGCCTATAGATATAAAACTCTTTCCAAATTTCTTGAATATGATTAGCTTTGCATGAAGTAAAGGTGTATTGTTGTAGTGAGTGTGTTTGGCTTTTGTTCATAGCTAGTTGTATTTCTAATATTTTCTAAGACCTCTTACTGTCCCTGTTTTCAATGAACAGAAATGGGAAAATAAAAGATTGTAAGAGTATGAAATGAATGTTTACAATGTTTGTAATTTTTAAACTGTTTCTGTGGCTCTTATGTGTTTTTTAAGATGATTTCACCTAAAAGCCAGGGCCAAGCCAGAGCCATGTGGTAAATGAATGACAAGGGACGTAACTGTTCACAAGGGATACAGTCTGGGCTATCAGTGGCATATTGTGTGAATAAAAAGTAAAGAGCTAATTTTGATTACAAATGAAATTAATAAAGTCTCTTGTCACTAAGAGAATTAAATGAAGACCATTTGAAGGTAGAATCACTTTATGAAGCTGGACCTACACGCTCCCCCAGGTTGGTAACAACTTACATAGTCAAAAAGTCTGGCTTATACCCAAGTGACTCATGTTCAGTTTTCCTTTTGGGCAAGAGTTAGGGGGAGGGAGAGAATAGCAGTTAAAGGACTACTTGGGTTCAAATCATGACTTCATATTATATTTTCTATGTGTTTTTTTAATCCAACATCCCTTATTTCATGTCCATGGGTTGTGCACATGATTTTATCCTTTCATGTATTATTCTTAAAATCCTCCTGTCCATCTTGCATTCACGAATTATGTTTCCTATCCCCATTTCTCTCCCTTCTCCTCCCAGCTGATAACCCTCCCAATGATCTCCATACCTATGATTCTGATCCTATTCTGGTTGTTTGTTTAGTCTGTTTTTATTTTTATTTTCTCAGATTGTTGTTGATAGTTGTGTTTGTTGTCATTTTAATGTTCACAGTTTTGATTTTCTTTTTCTTAACTAAGTCCTTTAACATTTCATACAATAATGGCTCAGTGATGAACTCCTTTAGCTTTACCTTGCCTAGAAAGCACTTTATCTGCCCTTGCATTCTGAATGATAGCTTTGCTGGATAGAATAGTCTTAATTGTAGGTCCTTTCTTTTCATCACTGAATACTTCTGCCAGTCCCTTGTTATCTGCAAAGTTTCTTTTGAGAATATCATCTGACAGTCTTATAAGAACCCCTTTGTAGGTAACTTTCTTCTCTCTCTGCTTTTAAGATTTTCTTGTTATCTTTAACCTTTAGCATTTTGATTATGATGTGTTTTGGTGTGGTCCTCCTTAGGTATAGTTTGTTTGGGACTCTCTGTACTTCCTAGACTTATGTGTCTATTTCCTTCACCAAATTTGGGAAGTTTCCCTTCATTATTTTTTCACCCAAGTTCTCAATTTCTTGCTCTTCCTCTTCTCCTTTGGGCACCCCTACGATTTGGATGTTGGCATGTTTAAAGTCATCTAGAGGTTCCTAAACCACTCCTCATTTTTCACAATTCTTGTTTCTCCATTCTGTACTAATTGACTGTTTATATCTTTCTTGTATTCCAAGTCATTGATTTGAACCCTGTTTTCCTCCCCTTCATCATTGATTTTGTGTGTCTTTTCCTTCATTTCACTTATTATAGCCTTCTTCCTTTCTGCATTTGCTATGCTCAAGTATATCTGTTAAGTGTGTAAGCACCTTTGTCACTGGCATTTTGAATTCTGTGCCTGTTATGTTGTCTATTTCCTCATCACTTAGTTTGCCCACTGGGACATTGATCTATTCCCTTTTTGAGCGATAGTCTTGTCTCCTCAACTTGACAGGCTCCTGTGTTTGCCTCTGTGTCTTAAGTAGAGCTGTCACATGTTACATTGTAAGGGGCAAGGGCCTTAGGTATTCATCAGTATGGGGTGACTCATTTCACTACATTGTGGCACTGTATGTGGGGGAGGGGTCTGAGAGGGAACAATGTTGCTTACTTAGCACTAGCCCCTTTTCCAAGTATTCACCCCTTTTCCAAGCACCTCTTCCACTTCCCATATGGGACTGTTGCCTCTCTAGCTGTTGCCCTGGGTGTTGTTCCCAGAGTAGGTTGGTATGCAGACATTCTAGAATGTGAGCTTCCTCTAAACAAATGGATGCTGCTGAGAGATTGGAACTTTTTCCCTCCACCCTAACCCCCACTGGTTTTCACAGTCAGAAGCAATGAGGCTTTATTCCTCCCATGCCTGGGCTCTGGAACCATGAGCCGTACATTTTGATCTGATGCCAGGAGTGCTCCGCAGGTAACCCTACACTTCAAAAGTGTGTGACTATGCTTTTGCTGTCCAACCATAGCCATCATCCAGTCTCAGCCACTGCACCACCAAACGGTCTGTCCCAACTTCACCTCTCTACTTCTCTGAATGAATATTTCTCTTTCTATCTTTGTTTGCTGGACTTCTGTGAAGCTTGATTTTCTGGAATTTCTGATTGTTTCTAGTTTCGAGGTAGTTGTATCCCTTCTTAGTTGTGGAGGATGATGCAGTGTCTACCTGCACCTCCGTCTTGCCAGACACTCTATGTCAGATTTTCATTTTTCTCAGTCATGATTTTAACTTCTGCTCATTCCTACACCTGCATTTCAGTGAGACCTATGTCCCTCCGAGACTGACTCTGCATATGTTAGGCTCTACCATTTCCAGACAACCACTATATATATATTTTGTTTGTTTGTTTGTTTTAAAGATTTTATTTATTATTTTCAGAGAGAGGGGTAGGGAGAGAGGCAGAGAGGGAGAGAAACATCAATATATGGTTGCCTTTCACCTGCCTTCAGCTGGGGATGTGGCTGGAGACCTAACTTGCAACCAGGTTATGTGTCCTGGCTGGGGTATCGAACCAGCAACTTTTGGGTTTGCAGGCCAGTGCCTTACCCACTGTGCTACCAGCCAGGGCTCTCAACATCTATTTTAAGGAAATATTTTGAACCCCTTTCAAATGGACTCTAAATATAACATGGCATAATTAAATACCTTAGTGATAATTTGTATTAAATTAACTGATTGTTCAGGGATGATATAACATTTTATATGTCTTTACAATTCTGGTCATAAAGTAATATTGAGTTACTTATTTAAAATGAGTAAACTGAACCCTGGCTGGTGTGGCTCAGTGGATTGAGCACTGGCCTGTGAACCCAAGTGTTGCTGACTAGATTCCCAGTCAGGGCACATATCCAGGTTGCAAGCCAGGTCCCCAGCTGGAGGCAGGTGAAAGGCAACCATATATTGATGTTTCTCTCTCTCTCTGCCTCCCTCCCTTCCTGTCTCTCTAAAAATAATGAATAAAATCTTTAAACAATAAAGTAAATGTTTTCTAAATATGAGGAAACCGAGATACAGACAAGTTAAATAACTTTTAAATGGCTTGCTAGTTTACAGAATAGGTAAATAAATCTTAGAATAATCAAAATAAATAATTTTGCTTCTTTTCTTAAAAATATGTTAGATGGATATAAATACTCTATATATACATATATGTATATATATATATGTAATGTTACCATATAAGTAATTCTTATTAATATGAAAAATAGATAAAATAAGTATAATTTAAAAGAACATCACCAACTGAAAGCTCTCTGGAATGACAGAGTAATGACCTTTAAAAGTCCTCTTTTCTTAAGGACAAAGGGAACACTAGAAAACTATCAAAATCAACTGTTTTTTAGAATACCTCTATCATCCTTTGGTAGTTTTGCAGTACCTTTGGAACCAACAGATTTATAAGCTTTGAAAACCATCATTGAATAAGAACTGGAGGAAGGAGATTTGGTTTGGTATTTTCTAGAAACCCTATGCCTAGAAAGTTTTTACTATTTGATCAGATTGACATTAAGTAAAGAGTTCAGTTCCCAGGTGTTTTTATTATTTTACCTGACTCAAAGTGTGATATCTATAAACAGCCCTTTCTTGTCAGAAATTATCAGCAGTGATTGTTAAGATTATAGATGACTGAGTGGGGTTACAAGTCAGATTTACAAAGGCTAACCACGGGCACTTAAAATGAAATTTAAAGAATGAGGTGCCCATAGAAGAGTTTGATAAAGATCAACATATGTTTTTGAATTTATCAATCTGTGAACACTTCCAAGAGTGTATAAATATGGTTCTACTATCTCACTTCTAGCTGACCTTAAACTGGTGCATACAAAGGAAATGAAGACTAAGACAGATATGTTAGCTGCCTGACAAAGGTTTTAAGAGGTATTATAACTCACACATACAGTTTTGGAGATTTATTTGCTCAAGATAGTAAAAGAATATTAGATCTGTCATTAGCTGATCAAAAAGCTATCTAATCAGAGACTTGCATACAAAAAAGAACAGAACTTTACAAAATTAGTTCAGAAAACTTACTAAAGAAACAAATGGCACAAAGAACAGCAACAAAAGAACATTGCAACAAAATGTGGGGATCTAATTTATTACAACTACCAAAAGAATAGTAAAGTATAGCACATGATTTTAAAAGTTTGTCAATAGAAACCAATCCTGAGGAGATCCAGATATATTGCACTTACCAAAAACTTTATAGCAACAGTTATAAATATTTTCAAATAACTAAAAAAAAACATGCATAAATAAATAAAGTAAAATATGAGAGTAACAACTTTTAAAAAAATAAAATGCCAATAAAAGCATAGATATTATAAACAGAAAATAACAATTCTGGAGTTGAAAATTGCAATAATCTGAAAAAATTTTATACGAGTGTTCAGGATCAGATTTGACCTTTATGAAGAAAGAATCAATAAACTTAAATACAGGTCAGTTAAAATTTTTTTGAAGAAATATATTAAAAAGTGTAATATATTGAATAAAGTCTCAGAATTTGTGACCACCGTCAATTATACCAACATATCCAAAATGGATATCCTAGAAAAAAAAGATAAAGAAAAAATATTTTAATGCCTATAATCAACCCCAAATTGATGAAAGATGAATCTACACATTAAGAAGCTGGGCAAAATTTTAGAAGGAGAAATAAGGAGCTTCCCAGACAAAAAAAGACTAAAAGAATACATCTCTACCAAACCAGCATTGCAAGAAATGCTAAAGGGTCTGCTCTAAAAATAAGTAAACAAATGAAATGAAGAAACAGAGAAAGCCAAAGAGGAATACAGAC
Source organism: Noctilio leporinus (assembly GCA_004026585.1). Lineage (NCBI taxonomy): Eukaryota > Metazoa > Chordata > Mammalia > Chiroptera > Noctilionidae > Noctilio > Noctilio leporinus. The sequence goes on along the minus strand of PVIW01001493.1, from coordinate 46 downwards.
ACAAATGGAGAAAATGGCAATGAATAAGTATCAATCAATAATAACC